>PTEX01000003.1:7621452-7777690 GCA_003342815.1 Eudromia elegans | reverse complement strand
TGCATTCTGGAAACATCAGTAATGATGAGGAAGAGGCAATAAATTGCTTTGAAGACCTCTATGATCCTCTTCTATTCTCTGTCACCCTGGAGATAAACTGTGCATAGGAGTTTCTCCTCCCTATCCCATCCTCTCCTTTCACTTCCTCCTAGGATTTAACAAATGTGGCCACCTTTGTGCTATTTATCGTGAAGTCAGGAAATAAAATTCCACTATGTTAAGCCACATTGTGAGTGGAAATGCAGCTGTCAGCTGAGCTGGACCTGGTATAAAGAAGCTCTGGAAACCCTAATTGGGCAGCCCTTGAACATTTTCATGAGTTGAAAAACTGCTCCACTGTACTTTACCTGCCCTTTTCTATTACCTTTTCAAACAAAATAGTAGCCTAAGGTAGTCTGCAAACAAACAAAAAGCCAGGTCCCATTTCTCCCAATCTCAGGTTTAGAGAGGACCTACCTCCTCAACAGGAAGAACTGATCACAGGTCCAACCTGGTGACTACATGGCTTTGCAGGAGCATCTCAGGTCCAGAGGAAATACAAGCAATCTGTTGCATTTAGTCCTCATGTCTACATATGAAGGCCATTTCTGTCTGGAAAAGAATGGGTATCATGGGAGAAGGACTTCTGATGATTTTTGTGAAGGCTATTTTGTATATGGACTTCTGGGCAACTGAGCAAGTATCTGTAACTTTGTGGCTCCAGCGGTAATAAAAGTGCTTTAAAACTACAGAAATGCCAACCGCAGGCAGAATCTGAATTAGAACTTTGACTGCCCTTATAAAGGAAATGGAATGAAACTTGAAATAAAAATAAAAAAAAAAAAAAGGAGTGGTGTTCACTGGAGAGGAGCTCTCAAGCAACTGTCCCATGCAGATCAGTTCTTGATGTATCCATCCTAAATCCCACTAGGTTACAACTTAACGAGCACATAAGAAGAGACAGAAAGGCAAGTCCCCTGCCCTCTGAGGTCTGCCACCCACCTGCAAGTGAGTGGCCGGTGGGAGCGCACTCGTAACGCTGGCCTGAACTCCTTTCACTCCAGAGCTCCTCCAGAGGGCCCCTAGTGTGGGCGCAAGGCCTCCTTGCGAATCTTGTACCCCTATCTTGATCAGTCCTAGTAGGGAATGGCCCCGCAGGGTAGCCTCATGCCGGAGGAACCTTTCTGAGAGGAGCTAAATAGTCAGCCAAAACCTGTGTAGTGAAGCGCAGGCACCAGAGCATGGAGAGCGAGGCACCCCAACCCCGCATGGCACTGGAGCCGCGTGGGCAGCTGCAGCAGGGGAGGCAGCCCGAGCTCCATGGATGCTAGAGCCACCCCAGGGTGTAACCACTATGGCAATTACTCATTTGAGGCCTGCATCAGTGCTTGCTGAAAAGGAGACTGGGATCCTGACAGACCCACCTGTAAAGCATGCAGCCGTCTGAGTGTCAGGAGGCAAGCTCGACGATTCCTCTGGACAGCTGCAGGGACAGCAATAGCAATTGTATGAGATGTGAGCAGGTGGAGGATCAGCTCAGCATGGCAGCAGAGCTATGAGAGAAGGATGAAAATCTGAGGAGCATCTGGAAGTGAGAGAAGGAGGCAGACTGGTGTGTCAGGCTCTGGTCTCCAAAATTGAGGCACTGGGAAGTCCCCAACAACAACACAATACAGATTCCGTTCCCCAGTCAACACAAGGCAGGAGAAATCAGGTTAAGAATGAATGGAAAAAAGTCCAGGCTTTAAGCTTTTTAGGAAGGGCAGGCCAGGCAGACGAGGTGGTGGACTTGCTCTTTACATGAGAGAGCAACTGGAATATATGGAGCTATGCCTAGGGAAGCATGAAGCACAGTTCAAGAGCCTGTGGGTGAGGATTAAGGGCAGGCCAAGAGGGGCAACACTGTGGTGGGTGTTTACTACAGGCCTCCTGACCAGGAATAGCAAGTGGATGAGGCTTCTACAGGCAGCTGCAAGAAGCCCCACGATCACAGGCCCTGGTCCTTATGGTGGACTTCAACCACCCTGATGTCTGCTGCGATGACCACACAGCTACAAACAGACAGTCCAGGAGGTTGCTGCAGAACACTGCAGATAACTTCTTGATGCAGGTGGTAGATGAGCCAGCAAGGAGAGGGGCTCTATTGGACCTGGTACTAACAAGCAGAGATGGTCTAGTTGGAAATGTGAAGATTGGGGGCAATCTCAGCTACTAGTGACCATGAGATTTTGGAATTCATGATCCTTCAAGGAGGAAGATTGGCAAAAAGTAGCATGCGCCCAAGAGTGCTGAAGGAACAGGCAGGTGTTATTGCCAAGGCCCTCTCTGTAATCTTTGGGAGGTCACGGAGAGCAGGGGAGGTGCCAGAGGACTAGAAGAAAGCCAGCATCATTCCAGTCTTCAAAAAGGGCAAGAGAGAGGATGCAGGAAACTATAGGCAGGTCAGGGTCACCTCCATCCCTGGAAAGGTGATGGAGCGGCTCATCATAGAGATCATCTCGAAGCATGTGAAGGAAAAGAAGGTGATCAGGAGTAGTCAGCACGGATTCAACAGGGGAAAGTCATGTTTGACCAACCTATTAGCCTTCTACAATGGCATGACTGGCCAGGTGGAAGAGGGGAGAGCCATGGATGTTGTCTACCTTGACTTCAGCAAAGCTTTCGACACGGTCTTCCCATAACATCCTCATGGGGAAGCTCAAGAAGTGTGGGTTAGCTGAGTGGACAGTGAGGTGGATTGAGAACTAGCTGGATGGCAGAGCTCAGAGGGTGCTGAAAACAGGGCCAAGTCCAGCTGGAGGCCTGTGGCCACTGGTGTCCCCCAGGGTCAGTGCTGGGCCCACTGCTGTTCAACTTGTTCGTTAATGACTTGGACGAGGGCACAGAGTGCGCCCTGAGCAAGTTTGTAGAATGATACCAAGTGGGGTGGAGTGGCTGACACACCAGAGGGCTGTGCTACCATCCAGAGGGACTTTGACAGGTTGGAGAGTTGATCAGAGAGGAATCTCATGAGGTTCAGCAAGGAGAAGTGCAGGGTCCTGCACCTGGGCAGGAATAACCCCAGGCACCAGTACAGATTAGGGGCTGACCTGCTGGAAAGCAGCTCCACAGAGAGGGATTTGGGAGTCCTGGTTGATAACAAGTTGGCCATGAGCCAGCAATGTGCCCTCATGGCCAAGCAGGCCAATGGGATCCTGGCTGCATCAGGAGGAGCATTGCCAGCAGGTCGAGGGAGGGGATCCTGCCCCTCTACTCAGCCCTGGTGAGGCCGCATCTGGAGTACTGGGTGCAGTTCTGGGCTCCCCAGTACAGGAGGGACGTGGAGTTTCTAGAGAGGGTCCAGCAAAAAAGCTGATTGAGGGACTGGAGCATCTATTTTATGAGGAAATACTAAGTGAGCTGGGCCTGTTTAGCCTGGAGAAGAGAAGATTGAGAAGGGATCTGATCAGTATGTACCTGAGAGGAGAATATAAAGAGGATGGAGCCAAACTCTTCTTGGTGGAGGTCAGCAACAGGACAAGGGGTAATGGGTACAAGTTGAAACACAGGCAGTTTCATCTCCATGTGAGGAAGAATTTGTTTACTCTGCGGGTGCCAGAGCCCTGGAACAGGCTGCCCAGAGAGGTTGTGGAGTCTCTTTCTCTGGAGATGTTCCAAACCTGCCTGGATGCCACCCTGTGCCACATGTTCTGGTTATCCCTGCTTGAGTGTGGGAGGAGGCAAGGAGGGAGGGGAGTTGGACTAAATGATCTCTAGAGGTCCCTTCCTACCTCAACCATTCTGTGATTCTATGATTTTAGAGGTGGTTGAGCTCCCAGACTTATGATTTCCATCCCTGGAGTGCCCCTGACTTGGCAGCTACTTCTTTGCTGAGTAGATTCAGTTCTGGAACAAAGTGAGAGAAGTACTATTTCTGGGCATTTTCAGCTGGGCCATAAATCTTATGTCACAGATCAAGTCAAACAGGTAATAAATCTCCTAAAGCTTGTAAGACATGGTGCCAGATCCAGTCCTCGGAAAAGGAAGTACAATTCCATTGACTGCCAACACTTGTTTGCATGAGATTTTATCTCTTTCCTTCTTACTATCCCCAATACCAATACCCTGTGATCAACTTCTGAGAACTAAATGTTGCTCTGAAAAATAGAGTCTGGCAGGCTAGGGCTGGCTAGAAAGAACTACACCTATATTTTTTCTCACATTGCCAATAAATGAATGAATGAATGAATGAATAAATAAATAAATAAATTTCATTGTACACTTTACACAACTGGAGGCAAAACAAGCACAGGACAGAGCCACTATGTCTGTGCTCATATTCTTTGTTTAGTGCTTTCCGCCAACACCTGTGCGGTCAAATCCTCTGCTTAACCTCTCAGAGCATCCTTGGGTCACTGTGAGTGTGGCCCCATCAACATCCTGGAAGGAAATAATGTAGCACCCTCCATACCTGCAGCACCTCTGCATACCCCTCAGAGTGTGAAATGTCTCTGTTCTGTGTTTATTTCCTCTGAAGGAATCCAATTTTGCTAATATATACCAGGAAGGTACAGAAGGTTCACATCACACTTAGGCCACATACCCACATCTTTGCACTCATGTCTACTGTACACTTTGGAAAACACATGACACCTGGGTATGGCCAGTGGGCTGTCGGTGGAGCCAAGCTGAGCCAGTCTTATGGCTTTCACATATTTTAGGGAACCTTCCCATTTCTGGAGGTGCAAGAGCCAGCTAGGTCAGACATTTCAGCATAAACTCCCCTGCAGGCATACGTGAGGCTGAATAGCTTCTGAGTCAGTCAATCAGCAATGAGTCATTGCCCAGTAGGGGAAAAAAAAAAAAAGACCTGTCAAAGTTATTTTTAAAAAACAAGAAAGAATGATTCAAGCATAACAAATTGGTAGTCGTTTGCTTGGATTGGGGAAGTCTTGGTTCTTGTTCTCGTACGTCGCTTCTCCCACATCCCAGGTGAGTGCTGCAGCAGGCCTACACAGCCAACATCTCCCCAGTCAGGGACTGTGGAAACAGCTGATGTAAAGTTGAACAGCTTTCACAGGCAAGATGGAGAAAGAGGCTCAACTGGGAAAAGTCAGCTGATAGCTATATTCTGGGGGAGGAGAGGCAGAACCGGGGCTTTTATGCTCATCATCCAACTTCCTTTGGGAAACTCCTTGATCATCATTGTATTTGCTACTCAGGTCCAGCTGGCCTCTTTCATCAGAAATTCCTAGCTGAGACCAAAAATTCTTTCCAAACAAAACTTTTGTTAAAATCAACCAGTTCATTCCCATGTGTCAACAAAATGGAAGTCTCTGACAGAAAAACTACTCATTGAATTTCTGTGAAAGATTTTTCAAGAAATAGCATTTGTACAAAGGTTATAAATATCAGGTGTTAAGGGTACAGGTCAGTAAGAGTTGCATATGAGAGTCTGACCTTGTTTCTCAATTTCCATAATGCATTCTCATTCACAGTACAGGCATTCAAATAAGCCAACAGTTGTTTCTTTTCACTTAATCTTTTAGCCAAATAATAAGTCTTTAAGATAGCCTCACTGGAATTAGCCTTACATAGAAAATATCAGCTGTTGGAATATGTTGCTCTACTAGTTATTCCCCTCCTTCGGATTCAATGGGTGCTAGGCACCCCTCATAGTTCTTGACACAGCCTGGTAAGATAAAGCCTGTCCTCTTCAGTGGTGTGAGGAGACAGAATCAGATCTTTAACTTAGGAAGAGGATGTAAAGTTTTTAATACACACAAGAGAGAGAGATACCGCTTACTATTCTGTGGAAGCATTTTAGAAGTGTTTTTTGTCTGTTTGTTTGTTTTCCTTTAAGGGCAAATGCCTTCAGAAATAATTTCATTATGATTGATAGAGATATTTGAGTGCCAAGAAAACATCAGTGGGATGATGGTGGGCCAGTAGGACCAACAAAACTGCTGAGGACTCTGGAGAGCCTCAGCAAACAATAGAAGCAAAAAAGAAGCAAAATATCTAGACTTCAGTCCAGGCAGCAAGGCAAGAATTGAGCATTATCATCTATTGAAATTTTATATTTGGATTGAACTGTTAATAAAAACTCCTCAATGTCCTTCATTACTGAAACAAAAAGATAAAGGTGAAGCAGCCAAGCAGCTGCACATACCAAAAAGTTTAAGAAAGTTTTAAAGAGGAAAAACAAACTTTCTTGGATGTGAAATTCTTTTGGTTAAGAGTTTCCTTCTGCCCACGGCAGCTCCCAGAATATCAAGGAAGAGTAGTGGCTACCCTAATGACACTAAAAGTCATTATTTAAGCTTGAACATTAAGAAAGAGCAGGGACTAGGACCAGCTGAATGGCAAGATAATGCAGTTTGCAGCAAATGAGATTTCAGTAAGCGTGAGCAACACTGATGCCCAGTGACATACAGGTGAAGAAGGAGACGCACATCTGTGCTCCCGAAGTCAGGAGAAACCATAGCTGGAAAGCATCCCAAAATGCGTGTAAACCATTTTCTGGCTCTAACTAGTCCTAACAGATGCTTATCCAACCTGTTTCTCTTCTTTTTTTGTAAATAAACCTTCAAAGCAAAGATTCAATACCCTTTACAGGCAATCTATTTTAGTGCTTAACTGTTCTTACTGCTAGGAAGTTTTTCCTAATGTTTAACCTAGATGTTCTTGCTGCAATTTAAGCCCATTACTTCCCATTCTATCCTCAGTGGACATGGATAGCAGTCTATTATCTCCACAAATACAGAAGGTCTAACAGCAAATTCAGCTTTCCTCGCTGTCAGTCCTGGGCTTTAATTACAAGATGATTTCAACTCTCACAGCTCATATTTGTATATATATAATGCATATTTATGGCAGATACCAAGAAGGTTGCTTTGAACGGATTGCTGTGAGGATTTTGTTAGGGTAGAGAAAACAAATTGCCATTGCTGGCATCACAGCACAAGAAACATTATTCACACAGCCTTCATAAATCCATATTCCATATGCATGCATATACATTTTGCCCATTAATAGCTGTGTTGTATACATATACTGACAGATCTGGGGGGACCCTAAAGCTACCAGGAGCTATCAGTCCCTATCAGCATGCAAGCACCCAGGCGTGCACACGCACAGATACGAAAGCATACGAGCGCTTATGGATCTGTGGCACAGGCTCGCAGATGGTATAAATCAGTGTCGCTCCTACTCAGCCTACCTCCTATTCAAGCTGGCCATAAGGTACGAGCAGACATTTGTGTAGATCTCTGTGTCTACACAGCCATATGGGCTGTATACCCAGGCGGGTGGGCACCGCACACCTTCCCAGGCTTTGGGATGCTGCAGGATAACTGCCAGCTGGGCCACCCAGAGCACAGGCTTCAACAACCATCGTGTGCCCATCAGTGAAAAACCCTGGCTCAGGCACTATAGGAAAGACAGAGCAATACCGCTCAGCCCTGTTGAACCAATTAGGGTTAACACATTTCTGGTTAATGAGAGGTGTTGGTCGTGATTGTAAATTAATATTTTCCAGTGGCTACCCATGCACTCAAGTGTCAGTATTGATCAAACTTACCTCTGCCCGGTTAATGCTGATGGATTCAACAGCACCATACGCCTGCTCATCTGTTACCCAATTAAGATAAGCCCTGGACTCTTCCTAATAGCTGTATTTATTGTCATCACGAATATTGATATATCTCCATGCTAGCTACAAGCCAACACACACATGTGAACACACACAAAGGATGTGACGTCGCCTGGGAATTGTCCAGGCTCAAACCACAGTGAGAATGCAGTTTGCCAGCTTTCACTCTCTTTTGTCCACAGAGGCATTATTTTCTGTGGGGAAAGGGAAAGCAAAGGATCCTCCTTTCCTTAGCCTTACTAGACTAAATTTCATTCCCTGCATCAGAGAATAAGTGCAGCAGGCTCTGCAAATAAACTGCTTGGCTCTTAAAAGACTAAGGCAAATGAAAGCCTCCTGTTGCACAGGGAGTCCAGCATGCGAGAAAATGCTGGGCATGTAAGGAAAGTGCCTATGGGAGGAAGCAAATAAGGATTAATGAGCATCTTTTTATATGGTTCTCCACGTTGCTAGCCTGACTCTCTGAATCAGAAGCTGCTGGGTAGCTAATGGGCCTTGGGTAAGGGACATGACAGCAGCTGTCTGTTTAAAGCAAACAAATAAATAATAATAAAAAAAAAAGACTGTAGCAAAATTTAACATTTTCGTTGCAATGCAAGGAAGAATTCGTTGCATACAGTCTAGCCAGTCCAACAGCCCTTGCCCGTTCTTAGAAACACATGCCAAAGACTCTAGTCCCTAGCAAATTAAACAGAGTGAGAGATCAAGAACCTATTTCTTCGGGAAAAGGTCGTTTTAGGCTAAAACGTAAGCGGGGAACTTCAGGAGACCAATTCCCCACTGCGGCCAAAGCACCACCCTGCCTTTTCTCAGCCACAAGCTGAGCTTGCAAGCTGCTGTTTGAAAAGCCGTCAGGAAAGAGCAGCTTTGGATGTTACGCTGAAAGCTCTGGAAGGCAGAATGTATCTAGCAATCTTTTGCCATGAAACACTGGCCTCCGTGGTCACCCCAAAAGGTCCCTTTTCCTGACACTGGAGCTCAAATGAGAGAGCACCATTGCCTTGATGCAGAGGCTGCCTTTGGTCCCCAGCAATCAGCTCAGATCAGAAGTCTTCAGGAAAAGCCTCCATGCTGGTTTACCTAAGTGTTATCCTCAAACATTTTTCTATCAGGTGGAAGCCCCTAAGAAGACTTACAGCCCTTATTAAGTGACTTATGTCCTTATTAAGTGATTGACGGTCCTTACTAAGCCTCCATTAAAGGTGGTGCCAGTCGAGTGACCAAAGTCAGAATGGGATCTTGCAAACAGAGCCTTTTAACCCAGCAGAGGTGCAGCTTACACGCACGCCTGCTGCCACATAACAGCAGAGCTCTTGCTGCCACTGCGTCTGTCCAATCTGTCCTTTAGATAAGTGAAGGACACCTATCTCCAGAGCTGCCCACTTAGTACTTTTCACCATTCACTAAATTAAAAAGTGAGCAATTGACAGCACACCTTATTAAATGACACTTCTTCCCTGCTTCCCTTAGCGCCACAGCCATGTTTTAACAGCCACAGACACTTTGCCCATGTCTTTTTAATTTGATTTAACTGAAAAAATAACACACAAAGCCATTTGGCCTTATGCCATTCAGTGCACTGCTATAGAGGAGGCATGAGTTATAGGGTAATATTTCACACCCTGTTGTGTCTTATTACTTAACTAATAACAATATTTACCCAGGGTTTTCCCCGAGCAACTCAGACAGGTTTAAAAGAAATCTTGATTAAAGAATGACAGCCAAAGTATTGGATGTTAAGTATAAATAAGAGTAATGTGAAGAGAGTGGAAGAGTTTACTGTTGCATCCTGGTAGTTTGCAGTAAATCAGTATAATATGAAAGTTCCCTCTTTACCAGGCCTCCAGAGTTGCCAGTTCTCACTGCAGCCGACTTAAAAAACCTCCAGCCTTTGCATTTGCCCTAAACACTGTGACAGTGGCCTATGGTGGCAACAGGCAGCACTAGCATTTGCCTAGCAGGGACTGATCCACCCCAAGACCTGCCTACAGGAATAATTAGGCTTTCCAGGTCTAATCACCAAGAAGTATGATCACAGCAGAGCGGTGCATCACAACCTCCATTGCCCATAAATTACTATGAAAAATGTAACTTTCTCAAGGAAAGATTCATGGAACTTACTGTCATGGACCCAGTAAATTACCTGGGTAGTAGAGGGCACTAGTAAAAACACCCCATTCAGGTTAGAGAGAATATGGCATTTCTACTTTCACAAAACTATCACCAGTCGGGTAGCAACTTTCTCTTTGGTAGATTATTCCATGTTCCTGGACTTTGCCCCTTCTGCTGAAATAGTCCGTGTTGCCCTCTGTTCAAGGCAGGATACAGAGCTGCCCTGTCTCCCTTCCTTTGATGATTCTCAGCCTGACTCAGGGACTTAAGCCACTCACCCACCAGCTAGGAAAGCACTGTAAATTCCTTCCAACCTAACTGGATTCAGAAAATCTATCTAATACTGCAAATACAAGGACTCCTGTCCAAAGCAAAGGAGAAAAAAAGAATTCAAATTTATTTTAAAATTGCTATTGGCCTGGCTGCCTCAAGGATTACCTAGTCACTGGCAAGAAAAGGAAAATGCCGCCATTCTCTGTAGCTTTTTGTTTTCCCACAGAGACCTCCCGTTCACACGTTCACCAGCCTCCAATATGACTCTCCTGTAGGAGTG
Organism: Eudromia elegans; assembly: GCA_003342815.1. Taxonomy (NCBI): domain Eukaryota; kingdom Metazoa; phylum Chordata; class Aves; order Tinamiformes; family Tinamidae; genus Eudromia; species Eudromia elegans. The sequence continues at coordinate 7,767,413 of PTEX01000003.1, read as the reverse complement.
GCTAAAATCAGAGCCCTGGTAGGGATGTATGCCAGCCAGGAGTGAGCACTCAAAATGATGTCATCTTGTAGAATTACTTTAGCTGATGAATGGGCAAAATCCTACAGTTGTTACTCAGGTAAAAACATCTCTCTAAGGAGCCGATAATTTTAAACGAATAAGGACTTTCAGATTTGGTCCAACCATAGTAATTTTTCAGCAGACACCTTGACGAGCATGATTCTCCCCTGACAAGGGGGTTATGACACAGGATGCTCTTAGCATCACATCCCACATCATCTCAGGAGCGAGCTGTCCCTGACTGCATCCCTGAGCCAAAGACTGCAGCAGGCAGCAGCTAAGGAGCAGAAGTGAAAGAACTGAATGTTTATCCTCTTTGGTCAGGCTCTGTAGAACATGTCTTTCTATTTCTAAGTCTTTCAGCTCTTCCCACTGCCGCCTCCACACTCGGATGGCATCAAGTGCTCCCATGATGGCAAGTAACATGTATGTAAGCAGCAGGTATCTGGACAGTATTTATCTTTGCAGGGTCTGTCTGGTTTCTGTGCTCAAGTGAGATCCATCCAGGGAAGGTGACAGGAGCACAAGGATGCAGAGAGAGAAGGAGAGACGGAGATCCTCTGTTGGTTCCTCACCACTCAGGAAAGGAACTCTGAGCCAAGCACAGTCATGTGGAGGTGGTGCTGATGAGTAACCCAGGAAGCAGGGAATGAGACTCCGAAGCTTACTAAGGATATTAGTCTCAGTCAAGAGAACATTTTATTTTGTTTACTCTATTTGCAGCAAAGTTTTCCTTAATCCTGCCAAATACTTCCCTGTCTCACCTCCTGACAGGCACTACCTGTTGCATCTGGTCCAGCTCTCCATCTCTCAGGCCACCTTGTGAGGGACCATATCTCAGGCTGATTGTCTCAAAGTTTGTTTGCCTTTCTGTTGAATTCACTGCAAGAACTGTGCTCAGCAGCTGTGAACAGATAAGGACTCAGAAGAGTTTTTCGCCAGAGTCAAGGAGCGGCTGTGCTGCATTGAAGGATGTGTACCTCCCCAGCCTGTCGAGGCAGGAAGGCAGGAATGCCATTGTCCAGGAAAAAAACTTCCTGGATACCCCATAAAAGACTGGGCAATCAAATAATAGACAGCTATCCGGAGACCGCCACCACCTGTGTGCACAGAGACTACGGACCAACGGGATGCTGCTGTATCCACGGTGGTAGCCATCTCTTGCAATCCTATCCTGTCTGCTTGCTAGATTTCATTTTCTCCTATCTTTCTCTCCCTTTCCTATATCACTTTCGTAGTGCAAGACATGAATATTTTGTTTGTGTAAGTGCTCAGTAAGTTTCCTTGATTGGCAGCATTTGACCTCGTTTGTGTCTTGATCTCATTCTGTTTATAACAAAGAATCTTCCCAGCTCAGGTCGTCCCAGACTGTAACACACCTCTTCCCTGTACCCCCCAAACTCCTACCCAGCCACTTTCCAGCCCTCCTCTGTCCACATGAGTCCTGATGTAAGCTCCCCTACTTCAGTGTGAGGCCACCGCTTCCCTTGTGCACACCAGCTTCCCTTTCTCCCAGCCCTGCCAGCTCTGCTCGGGAACGGAGACCCGCCGTGATTCAAAGCGGGCTTGCTATTTGCTCTGCCAGCCATTTCATCACCCCGGCTCCCAGCACGCTGGCCAGAAATGCCTTTGTTCTCTGGGATCCCCTCTCAGCCAGCTCCAGAGGGGTGGCTTATCACTCAGGAGCAGCAGCTTTTGCCCTGGCAGCTTATTTCTACACACCACTTCTTCCGTGTTAGGAAAATAAAGAGCCTTTCCCTTCTTCCTCTGGCCCCCCTACCTTTCGTTTTTCATCTTTTTCTTAAGGGGTGGCAGGAGTTGTAACATCCCCGTGGGCTCAATTGCTTCTGCTGGGCATTTGTGTCCCTGTGCGTTGGCTATTCACGAAGCTCATGAGGAAAGAAGAAATGGCCTTGAGAAAAGAGATCACATCTTTTTGAAGATGTGCAGGCCAAGGGAGACAACCACTGCAGAAAAGGATGGAGGTGGCAGACATTACCAGGTTCTATTAGGGAATTAGGAATTCTGCTTTCAAAAACAGAAATGAAAGGCAATAAAAGCTCCCTGTCCTATCCCCCTCCAAAAACACTGTATACCTGCGTAATAGGTGCAAGGTATTAAAGTTCACTAGCTCATTTAAATGGGTCCAGAACATGCACACAGAGTAAAGGTGGCCAGTCTGATCAGTTTGCAGCCCAGCAGCAACACCAAAGTCTACCCTTTGTGGTTATAGGCCAGGTATCAGCAGACAGTACAGACAAAAAACACTGCCCCAAGCTACAGTTCCCATGAGCCACTGTGCTGCCTCAGAGCACATTGCTTTTACAAAGACATTTCATAACTAACTCCAAACAAACCATAAAGCTTTACCTACTGTGAGGACTGTGGCTATTTCAATCTATTATTCCAACACAGAATGAAAACACATGTAACTGGGCAAGCTCATTCCTCCTTAGACTGAGGATTTAGTTCTTGGAGAACACTGCAAGGCCCAGGTGTCCCATCCAATTTATTTTTCACTGGCACAGCCCATACTGAAAGTGCTTACTTTCCAGTCACTGGTGATCTTCCCCTTCTGTTGACAGTCACTTGTCCAGATTTCTCACTTTTTCTCTTCTAGTTGATTTTCTTTTCTAAATTTTCTATCTTCTAGTATAAAAGGTCAGTTTCATAGTTTGATACAACTTAGAGAAGGAAGTTTCCTGAAGAGGAAAGAAGGAACCTCTTGGGGAAAAAGACCTAGAGGAAAGCCAAGTCTTCAATCCTGGAGGACTATTTTGGAAAACATCTCCTCTGCTCTCCTCTGGAGCCATAGTATGAGCTGCATCTAGAAAGGTACCTGCCAAGCTAGAGGAGACCACTGAAGCACATTGGACCAATGAAGGTTCAACATGGTGACTGGTCTGTTTTAAGTTAAGTGACAGTCTCTGTGTAGAGAAATGTGAATCCCCTAGTAACACTCTTCTATAGTCTCCTACTCTTCCCCACTCATCCACTTAGCCTTCCCTTTCTTTATATAATTTTTCTTTCAGTTTCATTTCTAAACCGTTTCATAAATTCTACATCCTTTCTTCAAGACACTGGAACTCACTTCTGACCTTACTTATCCACCCTTATTCACTTTGGCAGGAACGCTACCATGCCCATGCTTGCCTTCATGCAACAAAATCCCATTTTCTTATCACATCTCCTATCCACCCTCTGTGGCAGCCATTCTGCTGTCAGTGATGTAACAGCTTATTTCATAAAAACTGTAGCTCTTCCCAGACATCATCACACTTCTGTGTGCTGTCCTATTGCTCTTTCCCCAATGCCAGTGTGAGCCTTTGAAGTCCAGTCCCTACCAATAGTTCCACTTTTGTTTTAAGGTACATTACTGGGATTCCCGCAAGTATTGGCCTCCAGCCATAACAATATCTCACCTTGGACATACACACAGCAGACCCTTTGGGTGAGAAAATACTAATTTCAGATGCTGGAAATGGTGATGTGTGGAAGACACTGCTGTAGGGAAGAGCACCTTCTTGTGTGCAGTGTCTTTGTAAGAGGTCAGCACCTTTCAGAACAAAATGGCCACCAAGCTCTGAAAGGAAATGAACACCAATATGATGCTATAGCTACCCGCATTATTATTCCATATATGCAGTATAAAGAATGATTTTGAATAGGATAAGATGTATACAAAGAGAACATTATGATTTTGCATGATTTTCTAACACAGGCCATAGAACTTCAGCTACAGATTTTCACATGAAGCTCAGTGCCTCTGCTTAAGCTAGCATCTCTCCTGCAACAGCAGGCCAGCCTTGATTTGAACATCTGACATATGGGAAATCTACCACATTTCTAGTTATTTCATTCCCATAGAAAATTATCCCCACCATTAAAAATGCATTACTTCCCACCTCCCAGCTTTCTTCTGAACAGCTTCTGTTTGCAACTATTGGATCCTGTCATCCCTTTCTCTGCTAGAATTGCTGAAATCTCCTTCCTCAGTAGGTAAGTAGAGCCTGTGATTATGATTCCTCTCAGTCTTGAAATAGATTGAGCTTCCCAGGTCTTTCATTCTCAGGCAGATTTCCAAACTTTGCATCATTCCAGTAGGCTCTTACCTGAACCTTTTCTAATTTGTCAACAGGCCTTTGATGTATTTTGTAACACAGCTGAGCTAATGTTGCAGGAGAAGCCTTTACTTTTTTACTTTCTAGAGTTTTGCGTGCTTGATTTCTCACCCATAACATTGCACATAACTACATGCCATATGCGGTAAAAAAAAAAAAAATCACACGCACACAGTAGTTTCTTAAAGGTCAGAAACTAAACTAGAAAATATATATCAGAGAAACCAATCAAAGCCTATTATTTTTTTCCCTCAGTTTCCTCCTCTGCATGCCAGATGCTACAGGAGCTTGATGAACATTCCCCAGTGATTTAACTAGCTCATAGAGAACTGACTTGAGTGATGGTACTATCATCTTTTCCTTTGGAAAAGCATCCTGCAGGGCTTGTTCAGGGAAATTTTTCCTATCATCTAAATTTTTCATATGGTTAATTTCAACCTATTTATTTTACGCCCTTAAACTATGCTATGCAAATCTTGTTACTTTTACATCTCTAAGCAGTATATATTTATCCTATTATTCCCACATCCCTAAGCCAACCTAACTGACATCCCTTTGTTACTTCTACACCCTAAAGCAAGTCTAGATGTCTCTTTAATGTGTCCAATCCTTTAAATACTTGTGAAAAATTATAACACCCTAGGTGAGTTGGTCAGCCTATACTTACTTACTTTGAGTTTCCATATATCACTGTCAATGAAACCTTGCAGTTAGTTCTTTGCATTTCTTTCACCTCTGGGACTCATTTGGCTTTAAAGTATCACAAATCTGACTGAAGAGAGGCATCATTACTGCCAGACATAGGGTGCTCATCTTGCCAGCCCAGAACTATCTTCTCTTATGGGGCCCACATAGTCTCAATGATATAAATTTCAATTATACATCAATTGATTTTGTCCTGCAAATATGAATAAAGTTAACTTTCACCTGTTCCAGTGATGAACTCATCTTTAGACTAAACGTAGCAAACTGAAGATGACAAAGGCAAATAACCAAAGATTTTGGTGTTTGTCAGCTGCAGGAGAAGTATGTAAGCAGCAGGACAAATGAGTTCAATGATGGAATAAAAGTAGCTCATCAAATGAGTTTGGAGTTCATGTCGGATTTTTTGTTTTTAATCTAGGTTAGTATCAGTGAGCCTTGGACTCCCCTCTGTGCTTCAAGTACCAGCATGTCCAGAGATACTCTTGTAAGACCAGTGCAGATATTGCAGATGAGTCTTTAAACATGACAAAGCTTTGGCCATGTCCAAGATCATAACCCAGTCTGCAGATACACGAGATCACTAAATCATACCTTTGCTACAAGAATAAGTGTGTTCATAACCAGCTGTTGTCTTTTAGGTGCAGGAGAAGGCCATATTGCAGGCCTACTTTCAAAAAGTAGGACAGCTGGAACAGCTGACCTAATTTTCTGGTCATTTTTGTGAAATATCCTTCTCTGCCATCTTTCTTTTTCACTTATCTGTTAGCAAAGGAATAGCAGTTCTTGAATCTGATTTCAAAGCCAGCCTGGCCTACACAGATCATCTTTGGGGTCCTCAGAAGCTACTTAGGCCTTTCTTCCACTTAAGCAAGGCTACTTATGTTCTTGTGCCACAAAAAGACCTGATGGCAATATAGCAAAAATATTTTATTATTAATTTTTATTTATCCTGAAAAGGCAGGTGAACTTTTTTTGGGGGGTGGGTGGGGGGAACAGTAGATATTTAGGGAAGAAGGTATTTTGAGCTGATAGAAATTATGCCAAAACAGGAAGTTACAGAGGCCTCATTTCAGCAGTACCGTTAAAAATAAATAAATAGATAGATAAATAAATGAATGAATCTGTTCTGGTTTAATCAAAGCCCAATTGTTTCCCCTAACTTTTCAACTCAGACATCAAATTGAATAGCCCATTATTCTTCAAGGTCTGTTTTGGATCCCAAAGTGAATTAGTCACTTCTTGGGTCAAACTTGCATCAGAAGGTCCTCAGCTCAAGGTAACTGACACTTCAGCACATAGCAAGATTCCCCTTTGAGACATATAAACATTTTTTTTCATTGACTGATCTTTTTCTAGATTTATAGAATATGACTTTCCCTGGAGCTCAGGTCACGTTTGCATAGTCAAATAAAAACACCATAAATCTTTCTTTTCAACAGTAGGAAGCAACAGAGATTTCCTTCTGGGCCCTCCCTAAGCAGATAAGCATAGCTCAAGGCTGGGCATTATACCGTTTCTTTTGGGGTCAATACGCTCCCCATCCTGCTGGGACTGTTCAGCAAGCTACACTGAGGATCCTTGCCCTTTAGGAACAAGCAGATCCTGTAGCCAGACCAAACCAAATACTATTCATGATGCCAGCTAATAGGATGCCTACCTTACATTTTAGCACAGCACGAAATATTGCAAGAGTGCCATGCATTGGAGAGCCCCAATTTGCTGCACAGAATTATTCTTTGTAGTTCAGGTAAATAAAGAACCAAGACTGGGGTAAGATAAGATTTTGTTGTTACATAGAGACGAGCCAGAGAGGAGGCTTTTTCTTCTGAATTAGATGAAAACAACTGGTTACGGATGGACACTACAGATCAGAGAATACTTTATACTGTAATACACATTAATAAGATCCTGCTATGGCAGCTTGGAAACTGCTGTGAATATTTCTATCAGCACTTAGTGGTGGGTAAGACCAATTTTTATCCTATGGTCTTCAAAGAGCAGCCCCAAAGACTTTTATTAGCTTGAGTCAAACAGTTCAGCAACTACACTCTGACCTCCTATACCTCCCAGCCCATCTGACCACCAGAAAAATCACAGAAATATAAGAAAAGCTTTTAGCCCCTGAATAGCTCAAACACTGTTACCTGTTATATTGCATTAGTCCTGTGGACTTCACCATCAGTGGCTCCATTATATGCAGAGGACTATTTGGATTATGATATCCTAAAACTTTCTAGCGCTTGCATGAAAGAAACCTCTATCCTCTTGTGCTCTGTTAATAATCTGAATTATATTTGCTTACTTTTATTTGGTTGCAACTTATGAGTTCTGTCTGACTGCTGAACAGACTTCTCCCAGACGAGTTTGAAATGCATTTGGCAGTTCTTTACCCATATGTGCTCCCTCAGACTTGCCTCCTGAAAATCACACTACTAGACAGTTACTCAGAAATCAACGCGTGTTCCCCTCAGATATGACATGTACTGTTAGCCTATGAGTTCAGCTATTTTAACATAGTCAGATGCTACAAACATGAGTCTAGTACAAAACAGCATTTAAGCAGCTAGCAAACCTCTATCAATAACAAAATGGTTGTTTACCAAGCTAGATTATGGACTGCATAGCAGATAATTGACTGAAAAGGAAAAAAAAAAAGGCAAAAAAGGCTGCCTCTGCATTGATTTAATGTACAGTGGTAGGGACATAGTAGCCCACAGAACTGTATTTACTCAGTCTTTGGACATATGAGAAAGTGCTAAATTAGATGCTAGGGGTTGAATTTAATGTAAAGAGGGAGGCATTTTGATCATTTTCTTTCCTTCTCCCAGTACTTGTTTCACTTCCATCTCCTTTCCTCTTTTTTTTTTTTTTCCCCATTGGTGGAGATGCATTTCCACAGCATGCAGCCTTTCCTTACTGATAAACTTTTTCTTCTGTCATCAAGGTGAAAGCCTTGAAAGAGGTGGTATTTACAGAGAACACTAACTCTAACCTCCTCTTCAGGAACTGGCACAGCACAGGACCAATGCAGCTTCAGAGTGAAGCCATGTGGCAGCTTTTGAAGATGTGTGCAGGGAAAGTTGGGGAGGGCTGCAGCCTCAATGCTTCTAATCAACCAAATGTGACTATCACTGATTTCCTTCTCGGTATCTCTAATTGCCCTAAGCCAGAGTTCCATTGAGCAAAAAAGAGAGGAGTGCAAAAACTGCACTGTGTGAAAGAAAGAGAGAGGGAGCAGTGCAAAGATGGGAGTAAAGGATCAAGAGAGAGAGGTCAAGAGAGATTTATTCAGCATTTCCTTGACTGTCTCATCCACAAACTGAATCACGGAAGCATGAAAGTAGATGTATTGAATCTCAAAGGAAATAAAAGAAGTGGAAAATTAACTACAGATGAAAAAAAAAATAGCTGTGTCCAGGGATTCCTGCATATCGGCTCTGAGCTCCTTCTTATCGGCTTAGAATAGAAAAGGCCAGGGGACTGGGGAGGAAAGGTCAAACATGGAGGGAAAACAGGCGAGTTAAAAATGAGAACTAACATGGAAATCAAGCCAATGGGGCAGGACAAAAAGCGAGCTGATCCCACTTCCAAAGATTTGATTGCACTGTCTTGGGTAGCGTTTCACAGTTTCAGCAATGTGGATGGGTGACGTTGAGTTACCTCTGAGGCTTAGAAACGCCACACCACTTTTGGTCTTTCTCTCCCCATCTGCCAGCTGGCAATGGCAGTGAGCTGGGGAAACCTCGCACAGCAGCAGCTTCCACCATCTGCACCAGGCTCACAGGCAAGCCAACTGCGAGCTGCTGTGTGCCAGGTCCGAACTGACCTCAGGAGCTGCTCCCGGCTGGCTACTAACGGCTTGGACACTTTGTGCACAGGAAGTAGTAAATATGCAGGACTTTGGAGACTGCCTCCCAGTGGAAGAACAATTGGTGAAACTTGAGCATATGGCAAGTAAATTGCTTCCCCCACACATTATACTATACACTATTACACTACTATATACTAATCACACTCACAGTGTGCAAGACTATCTCGTCTTACTATCTCGTCTTTTGAAATCTTCACTCAATCTCAAAGCCTGGCTCCCAAGGAGTAACTGTGACCCCAAAATTGTCTTCATCTGGCAAACTATCCAGCTACTTAGACTTCCTTCAGCTGGTATAGCCAAAACAACAGCAACATAATCTCTTCCAAAGACTGAACATTTGCTCACATGCTCAGTCAGGGCCAAGAAAGACATACATAACATCACCACCAGAAGACACACTGGTGACATAATTTAATAATAGCTGTGCAAATGCAGAGTAAATGACAACCTCTTACAAAAAGAGCTAATGGCCCTAAAGACAAGAATAAAATAAAAAGTACATTGGGGAAAGCAGGACAGATGGGTTAGCAAACATAATAGGATGTGCATAATTCTCAGCTACTCAGGAACAGTAATCACAAATCACCACCTGCCCAGCTACTATCAGATGGTAGGTTTGCCTCTTCACTTTCAACAAATCTGTTTCCTGTGCATGCATCATAACCAGCTTGGGTGAATTCACTTACCAAAGTAAGTTTTTACAGGTCACACACAGCCAAGTTCAGCTCTGGGAGAAGGAACATGAGTTCACACCTTCCTATACAACAAATTATTTACTATGTTCAGAGCAGTTACATCTGCATAAAGCAGCTGAAGCAAGGAGGCATTCAACATATCAGTGCACCTCATTTTGACTTGCAGAAACCCACTGTATGTGAGGGTATTTGAGATGCTTGACTTTAGAACTGCAACTGAGTGCTCCAAAGATGGTTGTTCAGATCTGTTTTTCACTCGCAGGTTGAGAGGATCTGCTCTCATGGCACCAAGAAGAAATAAATGTGCAAGCCTATAGTCTCACTGGAACTGCCACACTGCAAAACAGAGCCTTTGGGAAGAATATGCATGTTATGTTTTTGAGCAGCACAAAAATTCTGCTTGTGAGGATCTGAGTGAATTTGGGTAAAATATAATAAACATTTTTGAATTAAAAAGAGAGATGGGTTAAAATGGGAAGAAATCTCAGAAAAGCCTGAAATATTTTTGGCAATGGTTGAAATGATGTCATTTGGTTTTAAAATTCATCCAGGCTCAAAGAAAAAAAAGAGTTAATACCCTCCCCACAAATAAAGTCTCTTCTGTAGTCTGGGATAGAAAAAGGTACTTCTGGTCAATAGACTCCAGCATTTTTTATTCACCTTATTTTTTTGTCCAACCATCAAATTGAAAAATCCATTATTCACACGAATCAGTCCGAAATAAATAAAAGAGCAAACCAGCTGTGGACTTTTTAGGTTTTGTATTAAAACGTCAGCCTATGGGAGACATGGTGGAATGTTTCATTGCCAGAGAATTAAATAGTGTAGCATCTTACAATTATAACCAAACCTTTAGCAGTAGACTCAGCTACCCACAGAAATCATTGGCTTTGAGGCGTCCACATACAAAGCTGAACTCCCTATAGAGCGTTACGGGTACGCATGGTTAGCAGCAGGTCTGTGAGACTAGGGTTATTGGATTTCCTCGATGTTGAAAGGGAAAACGTCTGACAGTGAGGGGGCAGCTGGCAACTCCGCGAGCTTCAGTCACGGGACAATGACACTGCTGGCGTATCCCTAGGGAACAGAGAGGGAGGCCTTTTCAGAAAAAGAAGAGCAAAGATAGGCAACTGCTTCTTTCCCCAGTAAGCACATGATTTACCAGGGAGGACATGGGGTTTAGGAGGCGTTTAGGAGGCATGCAGCAGCAGTGGTGACACATCTCTGCCACGGTAACCCCCTTCCCTGGTGAGCAAGGGCTTGGTCAAAAGCAAAGGAGCAGAGAAGCTGCATGGCTGAGAGCTTGATCTAGTCTGCCTCTCCTTTCCCAGCTGTGCTCGTGTGTCTGCTGCCTGTAAGTGGCAAGCAGAACTGCTACCACCAACCCAGAGCTGCATTCTGCCCCGGGCAGGCAGAGGACAACGCGTTCAGAGCAGAGACAAGTTCCTCCCAGCTTTCCAGCAATTCATGGCAAGTCTCCTTCTTCCCTCCCTTCCCCGACAGGCTTCTTCCCAGCTGCATTTAGGCCTGCTCAAGGAGCTGTTTGGCCAGTACTGCTTTTTAAGCCCACACTGACAAGAGGGGAACAGGAGGAATTTTCTTCAGGTTTGCTTGCTTCCTCAGCCACTCAGCTGCATGAATTTCTTGTTATCATTGTCCATGAGCGTGAACCCACAGAAACGAAGAAAGTGGAAGCTATTTTCTAATATTATTTTGAGTGTGAAGTAGAGCAGAGGCTGGATTTCTACAGGGTCACAGGCGGTGCATAGACAGCACAACCACTTATCTCTTCCAAGGCATTGTATGCAAGAAAGGAAAAGAGACACACAGCTCCGGCCAGGGTTCATTGCTCTTGGCAAACTACAGTGGTATCCCAGAGGTAAGCAGCTTCCTAAGCCAGCCTGCTTGGAGGTACCAGCCCAGAGGCAAAATGCTGCATGACTTTGGCAAGCGTTCTATGAGCAAGACAGCCACAGACCGGTGGCTAAGCAAATTCAGATCAGCAGTGCTTTGTAGCAAGGGTAATTACCTCCTGGGACAACTTGCCAAGGCTTCTAGGAGGCTTCCTTGCAGGAAATCCTGAGGGAGGGGAGAGGAGGGGAGAGGAGAGGGGAGGAGAGGAGAGGAGAGGAGAGGAGAGGAGAGGAGAGGAGAGGAGGGGAGAGGGACACAAGCATCCTCATAGCTCCTCTTCCACTCAAAACCCTGATATTTATGTTGCTCACTTAGGAGGTATAGGATTTAACACCAGATCTCCTTTCTGTATGACTCAGAGAAGTCCATGAAGTACTTTTCATCTCCTTTCTTCTGGCTGTTGATAATTTGTATTACAGAGCTGAATGCTGTCACAGGCTAGGCACTGTGAAGGGCTCTGCAGCTTCTGGTGAAGAGCAAGGGCTCAGGGCACACTTCTGGAGCATGCAGCTATTCCTTAACAAATACGACCCCTTTGATGCTATAGAGGGCAAGAGGAGAATGAAGCTGATGACCTCCATCATGCCTTCTAGTCTGGCCGATTCTCTGTGATCTAACGAGGGAGTTACAGTAGAGTAAAGAGGAAGGAGACTTGCAAATTCTCTTATTGATTTCTACTTTATGCATAATTAAGAGTTTTTCAGCACTGGAATGCATTTATGCAGTACACAAAACTGCTTCATATAATACATATACACCAGGTTACATATTGCCTGTTCATTATAGCATTCTTCCAGTGGTGGGGGAAGTCTGCACTCCAGACTGGGGAGGATGTGAACCCCCATATGGGAGTTCAAATATGATAAATGGTTATATATCATACATGGGGGATACATCTATGGAGGATTTGAGCCCCCACAGATCTTCCCAGTTGCTCTGTAGCATACAGCATCACCTCCTGCTGCTGGGATTGGTGCACAATTAGGCATGATTAGGCACTTGCTTAGAGGGAGTCCTCTGAGCATGAACCAACCTCCCTGCTTAAGTCCTTCAGGCAAGACAAGTAGGTAAATGCCTCCCTTACAAAGCCCATGAGGATTCAAACAACTGGTGCTCTGAACATCAGCACTATCCATCACAGCTTGGAGGGTTCTGCAGGAGTCTCTCTGCTCATTTAACTCCACCTGCTCGTAACCAGCTATCAAAATCTGTTACTCACAATCAGAAATTGAGAAGATTTTGCATGTGAAAATTCCAGCCCTGAGAGGATTAGGGCAGCTCCATAGTTAGCTAAAACATGAAAATCAAGTTTTGGCATGAGGAACCTGGAAGGGTCTCAGGTGCTTCTAACTTCTCATAGCCAAACCAATATACCACATATGTCACTGGAATATCTGTGCTGTGTATTTCACATAAGACATGCTCTCAATGAAGGCTCTTCCAATAGAGCCCTGCAAAACTGCTGCCACTACTGTGGTGCTCCTTTGGAAACTGTTCTATCAGCTCCCCTATGTTACAGGAAAGAAAGCTTCCTGTGCCCCTTTGACCAACAGAGTGGTTGGTTTCAGCGCTCTCCTCCTTTTGCCTCTCCTAGCAGGCTTGACAGGAGGGCTACATCTTCCCACCCTCAGCTGCCTGCTCTTGGGAGGGAAGGAAACTCATCCAGATGGATTTCAGCAGTTCTCGTGAGTATTTTATGGTCTTTTACTGATTTACAGCCAGTTCAGCATTCTTGTAAATGGCCATAAATTGGATTGAAGTCATAAATCATAACCAAAGAGAGACACAGTCTCTGAGTCCCAGCTCAGGCTAAAGCAGCCTCTGTGAATATAAGGAAGAAACCTGCTCCCTCGATCAATATGCACAGCTCGCATTACGTAGCTGGTCCTCAGGGTCCCACCCACATTCACCTTCCACAAAACTATAACAAGGATGCATGTGTGCAATGTGCTAAAAATCTCTTCCTTCCAACAGTCTGGCAGAGCTAGCTCTGGTGCAGGGATTCCCCATCACCTTGGGGGTCAGAGTGCCCCACAACCTTTGTCATATTTGCTTCCCCCCACAACCAGCACTGCTCATGTCATGCTCAAGAGCCCCTCACTGGGATCAGACAGTGGATTTTCTTCACCCCACATGCTAGCTTTTGAAGATAACTGCTCCCTTTTGCTGGGGAACTAAGTACAGAGCTGCAGATTACTCTTTCAAAACACCTAATTCATGCCACATGCTGTACTGAGAGTTGAAATGCTTTGTCTTCCACTCCATAACCCTGGCACCTAAAATCTAGGGGTTTGCATCTTTCCCTGTTGTTTTCCCAGCTCATTTTTAGAATCTAGCCTGTAAGCATTTTTGAAAGCATCTGACACAGCTGCTGTAAGCTGGACCCTTCATATTTCAGGTGGCTGACTGCATTCCAGAAAAGACAGGCCATGTCTTTCCTCCTCCTTTACATAACAACGTAACAAAGCACTAGCCCTAAATGATAAAGGGCGAGAGGCATGAGCACATGAACCAGCTCAGTCCATGCCTTACAGCCTCCCAAAGACTCCAAAACTAAGCAAGCTCAGCTCACTTTTCCTCTGCCAGACCTTTTGTAACCCTGAGGACTGCCAGACAGATTGCTTTGCTCCCATTCCCAAGACTGAGCACCTGATGGAGATGAATCCACCTGAAGGGGCTGAAAGGACTCCTACCACCGCTGGCGGTAGGGTAAGGAACCACGCCACAGCTACAATTAATCAGGCAGTTTGCTTGTTTGGCTAAGTGTAAAAACCTCCCACAAATACCCATCTATTATGATCTATGTAGGGTCAGGAACACAAACAGAGCTAGGCTACAAAGGCATCAGTGGGACTGAATGGCATCATGACCATTCACACAACGGCGGCATTACCCAGGTAGCAGCCAAGGCTGCAGACCCAGTTAAGCTGGGCAATGGATCCCCTCCTCCCCTTCTTAGCTCAGTCTTGCCTACGTTCATATATTATTTAGCTTAGCTGATTGATTTAGGCTTATACGTCCATTAAAAAGGTATCCTTATACCTTGATCTCTATGTATTGTGCGTTTTTAAATAAAAGTCATTGGTCAATTGCCAACACGAAGGAGGACGACCTGACTTCACCCTAAAGAGAACATTAAAGATATAAACTACTCCCGGTGATGTTGTTATCTAATAGTCTGGAAGACAGGATGAACAGCTTGTTCATTCAGATTTTCATTAATTAATCAGCTTACTGTTATTTTGTGCTCCCCCCATTTGCTTGTTGTATCTGTTTCTTTTTCCTCCTTGTCTTGTTTTTGCTTGTTTATCCATTACTTCCTTTTGTGATAACACCTCAAAGCCCTAGACTGGGACTAGTTTCCCACTGTGCTAGGCACAATACAAAACAAAAAGATATTATTATTTTCATATGGGCAGAGTGACTTTTTCTGGACTTTTTTCCTCCTCTTGTGTTTTATCCCAGTGGTGTTCAGCATGTAGTCCAGGCACTGTTTCTAAGGGATCTGTAAAAGGTGTCTAAAAGCAAGTGCAGGTTGGAGTCACTTTAGAGAGCTTGTATCTTCTTTACAGGGAAAATTAAATTAAAATAAAATAAAATAAAATAAAATAAAATAAAATAAAATAAAATAAAATAAAATAAAATATAAAATAAACACTGATCAAAAAAGCCTGACCAAAAAAAAAAAAAAAACCCCACATGTTTTGCTGCAGTGCATAATGACTAGTGATAATAATGACAATAATATTGTCATAACTGATCTGTGGTTGCTTGCCAAGACCCTGAGGTGGACTTGTAAAAACTTGAACATTTCTATCGGCCTCATGCTCTTAATAAAACATGTTCCTTTGAAGTTGCACTTGAACTGATAAAACTCTAGTTGTAATACCAAGGTAAGGTATTGCCAACACATTGCCAGCTGAGAACATTTCAGGAATTTATGAGAGGAACTAAATATTATTGCTGCCATTACTGATTACTATTATTTTCCATTAGACATACTTACCCTCCTCCCATAACTCTTTTTTCCCATGTGTTATTTGCTGGTGCAACACCATCAGCTCATGCCGCCCTCACCATTGCTTCTCCTTGAAGGCGCTGGAGGCACGTTGCCCGCACGTGCCCGCTCCAGCACATGCAGCCGGACAGCTTGCAGACGTGGGCACAGGGGGTCCTGGAGGTGCCATCCACCTTCCATGGCTGTGCAGACTGTGCCACTCTGCCATTTATCGTTTGTCCAAGTGATGGCAGCAGATAAGCCCTGAATGTCATGGGGCAGGAACTCGTATTTTTCTTTTCTGTTTGTACAGTGGAGTCCTAGTCCATGGGCTTCTAAGTGTTATTCTAATAATAAAAATATCAATAATTATAGGCCAGAAGCATAGTGAGAGAAGAGCCGGAGGTATTTGCAGCAGCTTGGCTTTGTTAACTGAGCAGGAGTAGAGGGTACTAGCAAAATCCACAAGGTGACACCAAATCATTAAGGTCAATTGAGGTAAAAGGGACTCAAAAATTGGAGGTGTGATGGGAGTTTCTCCATAAATCTCCTCGTTACGATGTCACCCTCAGGCTGAATTGAAACTTGCAGTGAATTTCTACTCTTAGAAAGAGTTGTCCTTCACCGAGTATTGCTAAATCCTTCCTGTCAGAGAAGATTTATCCATGGGAAATAATTAAAAAACAATTCAGAACTTTCTCTCTCATTGGAATGGATTAAATTGCATTATGTAGCAGGGTTTTTTTTTGTCTTGCTTTTCCTTTCCCCCAAGGACAGGAGACATCTGTTCATGCTACAGGGTCTTTCTTCACTTTAAATTTCTTCTTGCTACCTCATATCATATACACTGACCAGAGTGCTTCAGTAATACTTCTAAGCATGGCATCATTTTCAGAAACAAAGTCTCTCCCTTTCTCGTATTCTCTTTCACATATGGTATTTGAAAAGGCAATGACAAACTATAAATTCACAGCGAGGTTATGGAGGTATTTGACAGAGAGGAGGGAGAAGATGACTGGTTTGATGGTCTTCCCTGTGAACTGTGAAGAAAACAACCAACGCCAATAATAGACCCAGTTAGAAAACCAGGGATATTAGAACAGTATTCAGGGTTGGTCACAGCAAAATACAAGTAGGGGCTTAAATGTTTGCTGTTTGTCCTGTCCTGTCCTATCCTGTTCTTCCCTATCCTTCTGCCCAGCACTACTACATAGCTGGCGGAAAAGTGCTGTCAATTCCCCTGACCCCAGAGCACCCTCTGGGCACCCCACAGCCTACATTCCCAGCTCCCCGCCACCTACCCCTCTGGCAGATTCCCCTTGGCTGCAGCAGGGCTCACAAATGAGGGACAATAATTTCAATTATAGCAGGACCACGACAAGATCTATATAAACTGTCCAAGGATGTGGCAGACAGCATCAGCTCAGCAATGAGAGGCCTTTCAGAGCTAAGGTAGGACATGGCAAACATGATCCCCTCCACGTTTGGGTACCTGAACGGGTAATCACCACTCTGCCCGTCACTCCTCAAAGGATCGAGCCCTCTTTTTCCGATGGAGTGTGGTTTTTTTTGCTTGGCATGTGAAAGTAGGGAATATTGCAGAGATTCATTTCCCCAGCTCTGTGTTTTGCAATACTTTTTTTAATTGGGGTGAATGGAATCTAAATGACAAGTGCAGAGTGATGGCATCGATGTGCTATTTGTCTGGTAAGAAATTTGTAAAATACGTGTTTTTCTGTAGAGTGTGCAAGGCTGTAAAGAAGGGCCAGAGTCAGCACAACCTCAGAGCGATGGAGAATAAAGCATTCTAGTTTTGTGGCCATTGATCCGATGACACCGCGGGTAATGGATGGACAAGGTTAGTCTCGGAGTGTCTGATTTTTCTCAAATCATTGCTGGAGTCAGACGTAAGGTTGCTTCACTGTGCAATTCTGTATTTACCAATATTAGAATTTCTCATAATCTTCACACTCACTTTGAATTTCCTACGCATTTATTGACTGATGGGTTTGGAAGCTCTTTTTAGAGAAGCATATAATTCTCAAAAGATATTTATACATGATTATTTTTATTTATCTGAATTTTATTAATCTTCCCTTGCAGCCTTGGATACATATTTTTACTTGGAATTTTATTATTGAGCTCCATGTGTTTCAGACTTTCTATGTGCAGGTTGGGAAATAAATGCTATCATTGGGAAAAATACACTGTTTTGTCAAAGTGCAGTGGTTTGAAGGGAAGGGTCAAATCCAGTGTAGAGGAGATTCCTGGGTGGTTAAGCAAGCCTAAGGAGTAAAAAACATGTTCCTGCCCTGTTTGGGGCTGCACTGCAAAATCAGCTATTCAGTGTTTTGTTATGAGATGCTGCACATATTGCCTCCTTTGAAGAGCGAGCTCTGGCAGGCAGCAGAAAGTAGGAATGTGGCAACTAAGTTGGTATTTGCAAAAAGAGAAACACTTCAAAGTACTTGGGCATTTCTGTCCCTCCAGCTGCCACAGCGGGCACCAGCCCCAGACTGTAAAATCCGCCCGTAGCTTTGAAGTCCCTTTGGATGCCTTGCTGCTATGTAACTCCCAGATAACCGCATTATTAAAATGTGCCCAGTTGCAACCTGCCAGAAGATGGTGTTCTATCCTATCAGACACAGGTCTCAGCACAGTGATCCACGCATTCATGACTGATTATTGCAGCTAATATCTGGTGAAGAAGCCAGGCATCCTGGAAACGCGCCAGTTGACAAAGCACAGTCTCTGGTCTCCCTAGCAACGCAGATTACAGGGAAAACATCACCCTGCTGCTCCCTCGTTTGTACTGGCCACCAGTGAAGACGGAGTCACCTTCAAGCTCTTTGCTCCAGTCCTAAGCGCCTGCAGGGCCCAAGAGTTGGGTTGGTGCACGCTGCAGATAACATTTCCTGGGGCCTCGGATCTAGCAAGTGACTACCAGGAATAGTGAGAACGACCAGCATGGTTCCTCCCCTCTCCATGGACAGCTCCGGTTCCCGGCACTGCCTTCATCAATAAGCTTTGTGCACCTACCCCCAGTGTCTAAGCGCACAGCACACTCACCCGCCCACTCATTAAGCACACACACACATGTCTAAACAAAAAAATTACCCGAGGAACTAATCAGGCTCTTTCCTATACAGGGCTGTAAAGGGAAAAAGACAGCAAGCTTGGTATCTTCCTGTTTTCCAATATTTGGACCACGCTAATACACTTTGCCTCTGAAGTGCAAGTGCCTAAAGAAACAGGAAAGCTCTTGTGGTCAGGACTGTAAGACCTCTGTCCTGTCAGGTCCTCTAGGAGCTTCCGATGAGCCATCCTCATCCATCCCCATCGCCATCCTCAGCCAGGCAGCATGGCTTTCCCTGTGCAGCACTGCTTGGGGTTGGGAAACCATACCCCCAAATCAGCTCTCTGCTGAGACACTTTAAATCTGTTAACAGGTCCTGAGGAATGACCCGAAAATCTTCTTCTGAATTTTTAATTAATTCCTTTCTGCTGAGTTCCCCCTCTTCTGCTGTGTTTCCATGAACAATCCAAATCAGTTTACTGGCAAGGATGTTTGTAGACCTGGCAAATTTTAAGCCAATGTTGCATACAATTTGTGGAAAGTGCATTTTGAATGCATTATCACAGGTCTCTCCACCAGCTCCACTGAAAAACATTTCTCTGAAGAATGACACTCAAAACACCAACTCTTTTTTGTACCCCAATTACCCTGACACCCAAAAGGATAAAAATAACAGCATATAAACCCTTCAAGATTGTTTCTTTAGCATCATTCTGGTCATAAGAGCAGCTCTATTGGATCAGACCACAGGCCCATCTACCCCAGTATCTTATCTCTAGAAACAGTCTGATGCAGAAATCCAAGGAAATATGGGAGCAGAGCAGCTACTTCCCCAAAGTCAACCATGCCATAGTCATAAACACATCAGGGACTTACTCATTGCTATTGATATCAAGGGAAGTGTTCAAATTGTAAGGTAAGTGGGATAATGTGGCTCCTCAGGCAAACAGGGTCATTGATCAGCTGACCTCATCTAAGTCAAGAAATATAAACACGCTGTGATAGACAATAATTTTTATGGGCAATATCAAATAGTTTGTTCCGTTCTCATAATCATGTATTCTCAATGCAAACCACAAAATATTTTTTTCTAAAAACTCAGTGAACAACAACAAAAAAAAATATCACAAATTATTGAGCAATGTAGCAGTAGCATGAACAAGTGATGACTTGAAGATCACTTTGGATGAAGGCAGGCGGGTTCAAATGGAAGCTTTATGCTCTTTATGGAAGAGCTTTTTATGAAAGATCAGCCCACCTGAAGGAGAGGATTAGCCGAGTTTTAATGTCTGCAGATCAAGCACAGGCCTCTTTCAAAAAGTTTCTCATTAGCTAAACACAAATTATGTTCTAGTCAAAAGACAAATTATTGAGCTCAGTCCAGGGGTAACTGGGTGAAAATTAATGGCCTGTGATACTTGGAAGGTCAAAACAGATGATCTAATAGTCCCTTCAGCCTTCAACTCCATGAATCTATGAATGTACAATGAACACATGGTTCATTATAAAGAGTGGTGCACAGCCTCCGCTGATATAAATTGACATTTTCACCAATTTACACTTCATAAGCATCTGGCCTGGCTTGCTCATCTATGCGATCTGTCATGGGACACAGTCAAAATTAAGACTAACAAGTGTTTGCTGCATGTCAGAGTCCACAGGACCAGCAAGAGAGTGGAGACTGCAGGAAGCTCATCCATGCACAGTGGCCTTGGTGCAAAGAGCCTTCATCTATCTCATGCACAAGCTGTTCCTCATGTTGCTGAAGGAGGGAGACCCCTGAGGAGGTGTTCTGCAGGCTTTGCTATGAAGGTAGCTTCCCTGGGGTATGTGGGGCTCTGGCAAGCTTTGCTGACAGTGTCTCCCAAAGCTGCCCACGAACCACAATACCTGATTCCCCCACCTAGCACCAACTCCACACGTCCCTCCTTAGGGTGTATTTACTAGTAGTTTTTATCCCAGGTTTTGTAATTGACAGCAACTGGGTTTCTTATGCCCTGCCATCAGGCTAGGGATGTGACAGAGAACACCTCCTTTCTTATTGTCTGAAAACTCCTCTCGAAGGGAAAATCCAGGTTACTCTCAATTTCTGCCTGTTTCCACTTGTCTTCCCATGTATCAGACTGCTAGTGCTTTCCTGTTGCTGAAACACCTTTCAAGTATGTGCAGGTTATCATGCTCACAGTGGTTGCTGTTTAACCAATCTCTCCAGATTTTATCCTTTTAATCTTTCTTTCTGAATCAATTCCTCCACTCCCTTGATCATTTCGGTTGCTCTCCTTTGAACAGCTCCTGTTTGTCAATAACTCTTCCTAATGACTCATGTGGAACAGGAAAATATATGAGACTTCAAGGCATATAAAAATATGCACAAGCCGCACAGGTTCTGAGCTCCGGATCCAGGGGATTGGTACGCCGATGCTGCGGCTTTGCCTCTGCCCTAATGAAGGGGCAGCCTTAGGGGGATTTTGCAAGCACTGCATACCCTGTCCGTCCCCACACAGAGCCCGTGGGACAGCAAGAGTGCTAGCAGTGTGCGAGTGTGCTGGTTGTACTTAGGCATGCAGGGCCTGGAGGCCACGCTCCAGCCTCATTAGAAGATGTGCAAGAGATGTCTGCGTGTGCAATAAGCTCATCTGGCTAGGGTGGCCTCAGGGCTTGCAGGAACGGCTGCTGTGGTTGTATCACCAAAGCTAATTTACACCCGGCGTGCATGCGAGAGCGATGAGCAGCCACGTGACACAAGGTCATGTACTGCAGCCGTAACCAAACCACCGCATGGCACGTATACGTTCAGCCCATAGGTGAGGTGAGAGGTGATGCTGGAACGTAGCAGTGCGGAGAAGGGGAAAGAGACAGTCGTTTAGCCAGGCATTCTCTAAAATATGGAAATCCAGCCCAAATTATAGTAATAGAAGAGATTTTAAAGTGCAGCAGGGGAGATATAAAATAGAGATTAAGGAGGGTATAAGGAGCTTTGCTGAACAAATCACACCAAGGCAAATCCCTGCCCAAACTCTGCGGGCACCTGGCTTCCTCCCGGGAGCGGGACAGCGTGTGAGCCACGGGGAGCTGGCTGCCGGGGGGAGCTCGGGGCAGGGAGCCGTCCCCGGCGCAGCGTGGGACGCTGCCGCGTGTCCGGCAGAGGCAGCGCGCGTGGCGGGGCGCAGCAGGCGTGCACGGCCTCCCTGCGCCACCCGCAAAGCTCCTCGGCACAGGCTCCGCGGTTCCAGCTGCTGCTGAGGGCTACAGTCTCTGCCTATAACACATGAAAATGCCACAGTAGGGCTAGCGATAGCACCACGGCTCAAAAGCCGTGTGCAGCCTCAGAACAGGCCAAATCATAGAATCATAGAATCATAGAATGGCTAGGGTTGGAAGGGACCTGTAGAGGTCATCTAGTCCAACCCCCCTGCACATGCAGGGTCCCCTAGAGCATGTGGCACAGGGTGGTGTCCAGGCGGGTTTGGAAGATCTCCAGAGAAGGAGACTCCACCACCTCTCTGGGCAGCCTGTTCCAGGGCTCTGTCACCCTCACCGTTAAGAAATTCTTCCTCAAGTTCCTGTGGAACTTTTGGTGCCTCAATTTTTGGCCGTTTCCCCTAGTTCTATCACTGGCCGCCACTGAGAAGAGGCCAGCCCCCTCCTCCTCACTCCCTTAAATGTGGCTTATTTTCCAAATGCAACATTTTTTTTTATTATTATTATTATTATTATTATTATTTTTAACTGCATCAAATTTTAGCATTGTTCAAAAAGCTTGTTACACACTGCAACCCCCCTAGAAACAAAGAGAACAAGGATAAGAACTAGAAGCAACTGCCTCCCACGGGAACACGTTACCACGCACCAGCTGATGCACAGTAACTTGTCCATCTGTAGAAAGGCAACATGCCACAGGGCCTGGGAAATGCCTGATAACCAACAGAATGGGGGAAAAAAGGGACAGTGGGGTCCTGATTCGGAGGGCACAGGCACGTTTAGGCTGCAGAGCTGCTCTTGCAAGCCCTGTTCTTTTGTGGACCTGATCCAGGTCCTGCTGAAGGCTGCAGTGCATGCCAGGCTTTTGGTCACTCCCCACACGCAGTGGAGAGCTGTGCGTGTCATTCATTACATAAGTGAACCTCTGGACTTGCCGATACAAAGCGGCGTGCTAAGCTGCTGCCGGGCATGTGTGCAGCAGCTGTGAGGGTCAGCGGCGAGACCTTTGTGTCTGCAACACAGGAAGGACGTGCTGCAGGCCTGATGTCCCTCTCATGACAGCCACAGCTTGGCCACATGTTGTTCTGCCCTGGGGCTGGGTGTATCTCTGCGCTTTGCAACTGAAGACGGCTCCTTGCAACAGCAGCCCTGACTGCTCGTGGTGGGGGGACAAGACATTGCTGCCTGCCATGCTGAAAGGGCGGGCCTTGGGCGCCTTGCCTTCTTCAGGCGGACTGGTGGAAATCCGGTCTGCTCTTCTGTGTGTGTTGTTTCATGATCCAGCCCTAATAGGACTCTGCCCATCAGTTCTCTCAAACAAGGCTATGGGAAGGCACTGCTGGGCACCTGGGATGTGGAAACCACCAAATTTGTTTCCTTTGGGCCTTGTCACCTTTCGGTGTGAGAGGAGGGAGTGCAGCAGTCCCTGGGTGAGAAGGGTCAGAAGCACAAGACTATGATGCAGCAGGCAACGACGTGATCTTTGAGGTGGCTCAGGCATCAGGGAGCGCCCAAGGGAGTGCGAGCTCCCCACCAGAACAGGCAGTGCTCATGTAAACAACTTTCTGTACCAAAGACCTATGGGGCTTAGAGAGGCCAGGACTCGGGGAGCATTATCATAACCGGAAGCTAAGGGTGACCCAGTTTTAGAATGGAAAGTCTTACCTCAGAACAGGTAGAAAACGATCAAAAATCATTAATGGTATAGTTAGCTGCTCAATAAGTCTAATATGGTAGAGAGAAACCCATCTGCCAGTTTCTGTGAGTGTGACTTGTGCTTCTCCAGTCTATTAGGATTCTGGGGAAGAGTTAATGAAATGCTGAACTGAGGAGAAGGGATGGGGAGAGGAGGGGGATATAATTTATTTAAACTTTTCAAAAGGCTTTTGATAAAGTCTTTCACAAGAGGCTATTAAAGAAATTTGTTACCCGTGGGGTGGGAGGTAAAGTCCTGACATGGATTAAAACCCAGATAAGAGGTAAGAAACAAAGGAAAGGAATAATCGGCCAATTCTCTGCATGAAAGGAGGTTAATAGCAAGATGCTCCAGGGATCAGCGTCAGGACCAGGGATGTTCAATATGTTTATTAACGATCTAAGAGAAAGAGGCGAACAACAGAGATGCAAAATTTTGCTGATGGCACAGTTTACTTCTTGCAGGCAATTTATTGCCCGCGTTTGACTCTCTTCTTGTGTTCATGGCTTGTCTATATACAGATCACAAGTTTTACTAATAGGCCTATAAATATAATTGGAAGTTTGTCTCACTCTGGTGAGCAGACTGAGACTGATTGCAGGAGGAGACCTACGAGTGCTGCACATCAGCCTCGGGATGGATGCGGAGATGCGAAGCAAGAGCTCCCCTGCTCAGCGCTGGCCCCTCCATCAGCTTTGTAAAGTGTTGCTTCCTGTGACTGCCTGCTTCCCGCACCACTGCCTGCTAATGCACAAGAACATCGGGGCATATGCAGTGCTAGTACAGTCTGCCATACCAACGTCCTGGTATTTCATACGTAGGCTCCTAAATGGCCTGAATCTGCTCCGGGTTCATCTGATACCATGGTCCTTCTGCCAGCCACCCTAAAGCCATTACCCATGTGTACATATTTTTTTTGGAAGCATGCCCACACGCATACACCCTTTTCAGTATCTGCATTACTACTGCAGTCTTTAGTTCTGATTTGGCAGGTCCTTCCCTATTCTGCCAAGCATTTTGCAGTAAGCTTGAGGAGCTAAGCGTGTACTTCATCACATTGCCATCCTGCTGCCCACAATGCTGTCCTACTGCTGTGGTCCACATCCTGACCTGGGCAAAGTCACTTTCCATACAGCCTGCACCAGCTGGCCTCCCAGGCACTCCTGGTCACTATGTGTCACACTGGCTGCAACACACAACCTCAGGCGAGCTAGTTACTGCAGACAAGTTAAAAGTCCTCCTTCACAGTCACTGCTGTCTCGTCACTTTGTTCCACTTGCTGTACTAAAGTCATTAGTGCCAGGCAGGCCTGGAGAAATGCTTTATGCTATAACCCTCCTCTCAGGTTTGCCAACTCCTTTTTCACTCGGTTGAGGTTCCTACCTCACAGTACTTTATGCTTAAAGCTGCCTGGATTTGCACCTTTTGCCAAACAGAAAATATCTTAGAAACAATATCAGAAAAAAAATGCATATTCAAGTATTCAGTTAAGTGGGAGCTTTACTGAATAAATTGGCTCGTTTGCTAATTACTCACTTCTAACGCGAGTTGAAAACAGATTTTTTTTTCCCCCTGTGATGACCCAATGTGACGATTTGACATCACTTGATGCCAGTATCCAGCTAACTTTCCAGGCAAGGAGGCAGCTGCTTTGGCCTGGCCCAATTCCAACGTGTCAGGTGAAGC
The DNA here is from genome assembly GCA_003342815.1 of Eudromia elegans. Classification (NCBI taxonomy): domain Eukaryota; kingdom Metazoa; phylum Chordata; class Aves; order Tinamiformes; family Tinamidae; genus Eudromia; species Eudromia elegans. The sequence continues at coordinate 7,742,391 of PTEX01000003.1, read as the reverse complement.
CGGTGGTGGTGCGTTAAGGCGTGCTGTAAGTTTCCTCAGCACGGAAGGTGTTACTGCTTAGGAAGAAATCCCCAGATGATATCCGATTTGGCAGCTCCTCCAATGTGATGTCGATCACCCAGGGGTTTACATGCATGTCTTCTCCCAGCCTACCACCACCTACCTACCTACCTAAGAAGAAAACAAGGAAGGGGGGCACCCTAGGCAGAATTGCATGCAAACCCAGTCCCAGGGCTAATATAGCTGTCCCCACTCTAATGAAGTCTGGTTTCTGATGGCAGCAATCCTTTCTGCAATCCACCAGCGTTGTCGCCCGACACTTTTCGCCAGCTGGCTAGTAGGAAAAAGAGTGTTCTGGTGTCAAGGGAAAATGAGTGGCTGCAGCAGGAAGCTGCATTGCCGGAGGTTTCATAATGCTGCCTTCAGTCTTTTATATATATATGCAGCCACGTATGAACAGAACGGCCTCCATCTCCAAGCTACTCTGCTCTGTCAGAAACAAGCTGGAGCAGCCAGGCGGTTGTTTGACTAATGGCACGAAGGGAAGGTGCTAAGAAGGCAAATGCAATACGAACTCGGGCTCAGCGTGTTGCAAACAAATTGAGCTGCTGTGCTAAAGTTGTGAGGAAAAGAGATTTTCCTATTACTTATACACGAGTCCTAGACATTGGAGTAACAAGCAAGCTGGAAATGGAAATTCCCATTGATGAGAAGAAATTTGATATAATTGGCATTACTGAAACCTGCAGGGATTAGTCATGTGACTGGAATGTTAAACAGTCTAGTTATAAACATTTAAGGGAAAAAAAGACTGAATAAAGGCATGGGAGTGATGCTCTGCATACCACTACGTTTTTTTAGCTACTTGATTTTTCAGTGCAGAGACTGATCCTTTTGTTAACTAGCAAAATCTTGATGAGCGTTATTGTCAGAGACTACTAAATTAAATAATAGAAAAGTATGTTTCTGTTCCCTTCTCTAGCATATGGAAATAAAAAGCCCAAGTTATTATGGAAGGAGCCTAATCTGGAGGTTTTATGCAGCTAACAGCAGACATCACCAATGCTTCTGAAGAAATGATCATTTTCTACTGTGAAAACATGCTGCATTTGGGTTGGGGCAAAAATCTACTATCTGTCCTCATTAGGAAGGATAAAGAAAAATGAAACCCTAGTCTAGAACCTGTTGGTGGCCCTGGAGGTTAGGTCTCAGGGTAATGAAGGATGTGAGCTGAGACAGACAGTGTAAAGTAACAAAGCACATTTGCTCAAAACAGACTTGTGGAACGTGTTCAAGAACGCCTTGTACTGATATGCACAGGTTTGGTAGGAAGCAGCCTGGGAACCATAAATAAAGACAGAGAAGCATTTAGGACAATTATAAATAGCTTAGAAGAATGATAAACTCCTGGACTGCAAATTGTCATGAGGATATATTCAATGATCCATGGTTAACAGCATGATCAGCGCATGCCTGGTTAATAACAGTGCAGTGAAACATCCTTGGGACAAGAAGATGTGTGTACCTGCATAAGCTTATAGACGGTATTAACAGTAAAAATAGGTATAAAAATGCTAGAATAAGTATTGTCTTTGCATTTGCATGTATCTGCACCCACACACATGTGCAGGCACGCACACACACCCCTGTCACACCGACCAACTGGCTGGTAGAGTTGGTGAAAAGGTACTCACTGGGTGCTCACTGAAACTTGTTGCAGCAGAAGCTGCTAGCCCCTTGGAGCCAGCTATGGGGACCAGTCATCATGCCTTGATTACACTATGAGCGCAAGGAGGACGGTGCCAAGAAATAATATATATGGGGTTCTCTGAAAGGACATTGGAAGCAAAGTTTATTAGGAGAGAGCATATAAGTATATTTATGCATATATAAAAAGATTCTCATAAATATGTGTGTTTGTGTATATGTAGTGTGTTTATATATACACATATGTATGTATTTATATATAAAAGAAAATCAGAAGTTCCTTCAGCAAAGTTTATCAGAGGCTTCAGTTGCCACTGTGACAGACCCATAAAAGGATAAGTTAGGAGAAAAACTCAGTGGTACTAAGCAGTGAAAGACAGGGCAGTGTGAAATTCAAAGTGCTTATATACCATGTTGGGGGGGGAAAGGGAGAAATGGAAATAATCAGTGTTACCTAGAAGATTAAACTTTAAGCTACTGGTAAAGGAATCTTAAGATCACTCTGTATTTGAGCCAATTCCTTTCATATAGGCAGTAAAAGTAGCAGTAGGGCTGCCAGTTCATGAGTTGTAGGAGGACGAGGCCTGCACACGGTATGTCCCGCAGCCACCAGAAGCCCAGCCTGAGAGGGACAGTGGCAGAAAGAGCTTGAAGAGGCTGAATAAAAATGACTTTCTGGAGGAGGAATGAATGTTGCATGCTGTATTTCTTGTTTTTCCATGGACCTGTGCTTTTCCCTCGGTACTTGCCCCAGGAGAAAATACATGTATGTACAAGCCATTCAGTGAGAGCTGGGTCATGCCTTCTTTATGCTGTCAGATAACCCTGAAAAGGACAGGCAAGTAAGCAAGGAGGTCCACAGCAAGGGTGGGGACTTGAGGTCATTCACAAGTGCCCAGCCACCTCTCCACTGGCCAGGGGAGACACCAGGAGAAACCAAAAACACTTTGTTATGTGACCTTGTCCACCTTCCTTTCCTGGAAATACATGTGCTACCAGAAGCAGGGAAGGCAACATGTGCCAAGTCATCCTCGCTCCATCTTCCCTTCCCCAAAATGCTAACAGCCTGCCAGGACACCAAGGTATCAACATGCCTCGGGAAGGCATTAAGATGAGGATTAAATCATTGGTTCCATATCCACCAGCTCCTGCAGTCTTTGGAGGAGGTGGGCAAGGGGCCTTGGGGCCTAGCAGCGCTGCATGCCAGACCTGCAAGGAGACTAAGAGAAGCAGGGAGGGAGGGAGGACAAGTGTGTAGTCAACAAAACCCCAAGCAGTTGCCTGGGCCCTTGCGCCTGGCAGATCCCAGCACAGAAGACAACTGGCTGGTGCTATTACCAGTCAGCGCTTCTCCTCTTTCACTCTCTTTCCCTTTCATCTAGGTTGCTGCAGTTGCTTTTAATGACACAACAGATGTATTCATTTGCATCTTTATACAGATCTCTAAGCTCTACAAATGGGTGGGTGGGAGTGACCCCATTTTCCCAAATTATTCAGCACCTTTCAGTTATACATTTCTCTCTTTCCTTAACGTCTTTTTGAAGCGCATGTGAAGCAGCAGCACAGAATTACTCTGCTGTTTTCTTTTGAGAATATGGGACCTGATGCCAACAGGAGCCACGGAGTTGTCTGTACATGGGTGGTCCACCTTCCTCTCCTACCACATACACACGCAGAGGGAGGAAAAGACACAGCTTTATCTAGTGTACCCCCATGCTACACAGAGATGGCTGTGGGGGAAAAATCAGGGAAAAGACAAGTGACACCTTGTCTATTTATTGATGGCGATGACAGTTCTGTTGCTGCCATCAGGAGATCTGTAGTCGCATTTATGGGATGTGGGTGAGCTAAAATATTTCCCTTTGCTATCTGGAGGCGGTGTTTATGCGGAGCTGCTTCAAGCCTGTTCTGTGCTGATGACTAAGGGAGATGCAGCCACCGGCACAGAAGATCTGTCAATGCACCCGGGTGCTGGTGTGATCTTCAGAGCTGCAGTAAAGGTCCCTGGCCCCCCAGCTTCTGAGCTGAACCTTGCATGGAGAAGACAGATGCAAAAATGATGAAGTCTCTTGTCCCAGCTCTTCCTGCTGCTTGCCTCTTGCTAGGGCCAGGTGGCTTTGGGAGTACGTATTGGTGAGAGGCATGAGGATGACACCCTGTGATTACAATGAGCAAGGATGCAACTGTTGTTGGCAAAGATAATGTCCAGTGCAATATATGGGTGCACTTTGCATATAAAGCTATGGACACAATGCAATACTGTCACTGGATGTGTGCGGAGCCCAGCTGTCAATCAGCAGTGCTTTGCATGAGTACCTTTACACATAAATATGTATGCTCCATTTCTATCAGTATTATTATTTTTGATTTGTGTTCCAGTTGTGCCTCAAGGCTTTGGCAAGATCATGGCACTGAACCAGTGCAGGGGGAGAGGCCAACCCTGTTCTGCACTGCCTCCAGACTACGCACTCCATAACAGCCACAGTTTGGGATGGCAAAAAAAAGGACACTGAGGCGCTGGATCAAGAAAGTTAATGGCAAAGCTGGGAGGGGATGCTGGACTGGAAGTGACTTCCTATGTAGTATTCCTCCCACCAGATTTCTCTGGCATCAAAAACTTTGCAGTGGGAAAGGTCTTGCCGTTAGATCTTTGGGAGGGGGAAGAAAATAGATGAGACATTTTACAAGGTGGAACTTCCCTCTGATCCAGCTTCCCAAATAAACCCATTTATTTGACTTTACAGATAGAAGAGAGAAAAAAAGAGAGCTTTAAAAGGAGGGCACGATCATCAGGATGCTGCATGTGAGTCTCGCTCACTCACCCTGTGTGCACGTAAATCAGCCGCAACTCCTCTGAAGTCTGAGGAATTATACCCCCCGTAAATCTGGCAGGGCGGCCGCTCTCCTGATTTTACTGTAAGCCTCACACTGTATATTGTGAAGCTCTTCTCCCTCCAAGTCCTGCCTGGTGGAGACACATGTGTCCTGGAGAACCTCACCCAATTCTTTTAAAAGGACCAACACATAGACACAAAAATTGGAGGTTTCTTCTGTATCCTCCACTAAACCCTCAAACCAGAAGCTGAACACAAAAAAAGCAATATTTTTATAAATCTTGTGTGCACAGCCCCACTGAGTGTGCAGAACAACGCCCATGGGCAACAGCAGAGCTCTTGCAGCACTGCTGGCACCGGGGCCTAGCCGCTATGCCCAGCTCATGGTTACTCAGTGGATCGGGGGTGAGCAGAGAAGAGCCAAACCCTGCAGAGAGCCAGGGCTTCTTTTCAATGAGGTCCTTATGATCCAGTCTAAAACGAGCCAAATGCTACCACACACTCTCAGGCCCTCCTACCCTCTTGCCAAATCGCATCACTAATCACAGCCAGTGACCAGACTGCTGATAAAAGAAATGCTGGCAAGCTCGAAAGCAGTAAGTCCAGTGCATTGCCCTCCAGTGGCCTTGCACGCTGCACACCCATCACCTACACGTGTAGCAGCTCTGTATCACACTCCCTGTAGCCGCTTGTATGGAAATCCAGAAGATTGCTGCCCAGCACACAGGGCAGCAGGCTGTCTGGATCAATAGAGCTGGGATTTCTGATGCAATTCAGCAGAGCCAGCGCAACTCTTCTGTCTCTTGAGCAAGCTTTTAGGCAGCAAAATTTCCCTTTATTTTGACTGAGGCTAGTTTCAGTTCTTCCGCATGTGCTGAGATCAGCTATGCTTGTGTATCTTAATTGCTTTGCAGTCACTCTAACCTGAACCTAAAAAGGGCCTGCTGATGTGTACCTCAAAGAAAAACTGCAGGAATGTCCCTATTTATTCCAGCAGCAGTGCCTGGGAAGAAAGCGATCTCAAGGTCTCACCGTGAACAGGCTAGTGAAATTTAATAACAGCTATGGCAGTCAGATTTATGTAACTTTTATGAAATCAATAATGCTGGACTCTCCAGAACGACTTGAAGAGAGAGACCCCATACAATTGTAATTAAGCCCAGATGGCAGTGTGCTTTCTACGCTTGCGAATACTGCTGCAAAGCTGCATTCATTTTAACACGAATAGCAGTTGCCTTGAACTTGCTGCCACTGATGCAAAAATACCATTGTCACTAATCAAGGCTGCTCGCAATGTTACCAGCGCTCACTGTCTTTTAACGGGGCAGTGTTTCTGTCTCAGTGCTCTGGAGAAGACAGGTAGGAAGCAAGATGGTATTTGTAGCATAGAAACCTATCAAGCATCACCTGTAATGTACAGACTGTGTCCCTCACTGCAGCCTCTTGCCTTTCCCTTCTCTGGCGTCTCCCACTCCAGCCCTCTACCGTGTGCCCCAACAGGGAAGATGAAAAGAGAGAGGTCTGGGGCTGAGACCTATCCAAGGTGGAGAGCAGGTCATAAAACCCCATTGTTAGACAAAACATGGTCATAGATGGTTAAGGAAAGCCTAGAGGGAAAAGGGTGGTCGCCTATTTTGTTTTTTTTTTCCATTCTCTCCTAACTGAATATTTTGTTTTTCTATTTGTTAAAAGGCACACAAAGGTAGACAGGAGGATGTCATAAAGCTGTCATCAGGCTGTTTCCCCACTTATTTTTTGAAATTTGAAATGACATCGAAAGTTTAAAATTTGAAGAAAAGAATTCTTCACAGAGCTATCTGCACACCTCTGTCACAATCTTAAAAGGAGAGAGATATTTTTAACAGCCTTAGGGGAAAAAAACACATTAGAAAAGTTCAAAAAAAAAAGTCTGAGTGCTGTTACAACCCAAAAACACTTCTAATCATTGAAGACACTGCCTTTTTAACCTTCTTCACTGACTTTAACACTCTGCCTGACTTTTAACACCTTACTCCACAAATATGGGGTGTGTGGCTCTACAAAGACACCCAGGGATGTAACCTCACATGGAACATGTCTAATGATGGATGTCTTCAGTCCTATGCAGAGCTGGCCTCTGAAGGCTCTATAAACTCTCAGTTATCTAATGCAGCGGTCTTCAGTGCATTCAACAATGCTGTTGTTGAAGGGAAAGACAAAATGGTAAGAAACAAACGTCTATTATTTCTAGACATTTTCAATACATTTTCAATAAAGGAATCTATAACATTCCCAGACAATATTTAGTGTACCACAAATATGTTTAGGATTAAAAAATATTAAAAAAAAGGGTAAAGTAAGCATATAGGCCTATATGCTAGAGATGGTAGAAACCATTTACCAAGTTAGAAGTAAGTTGTGGAAATTTAAGTTACAGATGATCACTTATTTTGGACTTCCAAAATTTTTTTTTGGACTTTATTCTATTTTATTTTAAAATTCATCTGTGTCCTCTCTTTCCCTTGGAACCCTGTCATCTATTCACTGAATCTCCCCTCTGAATCTCTCCTCACTGGCAAACCTATCATTTTCTACTAGTAGAAAATCTACTGAAAGTGTTTCTCAGTGAGAAATTATGGTTTTGCTTTAATTGTTTTTATGAAAACTGGTAACTCTAAACTAACACCTGGAAAATGCTGAACACAAATGCCAGGGAATTAAACTAATTTTGCATGTCTGAGTTCCTTTCAATGTCCCCACAAAATAACACTCCACAAAAACAAATGCTTTTACTTGGGGGATGGTGGCAGAGGTAGATGTTTTATTCATTGTCAGGAGCTCTGTCTTTTTTTCTTTTTTTTTCCTGTTTGGTACAAAACTCGTTCACTTAGTCCTTCTATGTTTACAAACCTGGTCTTTTTGTGAAGGTAGCTATGGTGAGGGACCAAATACCCTGCATTTATATTCCAGCTTTCATCAATCACCTATTAGGCTCTGCTAGTCCATGAGTAGGTTTGTCTCCTGCAAGTCTGCCTGGATGTTCTATTTCTCTGTATAGCTTGTGTGATAGATCCATCTCATGCTCTAAATTTGTCTTGTCTGTTTGGATGATAAGCTTGTAGGAGAGGGGACCATCTGCTCTCCACATTTGTGTGGTGTCAAGTTCAGTGATGATGTCTTGTTAGGTGGCCGCTACAAATGGCTCTAATCATTATAATTAATAATAGAAAATAATGATTTGGATTGAATATCAAGGCTTCATTCATCTGTTAGGATTTTTGGTCTTCAGAATATTTAAGAGGATTTTTAATAATTATTATTTGAAAGATATATATGTTATACAAAATCAAAGTTTAAAAGAAACACATAAATTAAGGGGAAGGAGAATTAAAAATGCAGTCCTTAAAAAGAGAAATTCCACTCAAATTATTCTTTTCAAGTTTCTTCTCCTAGCTTTCATAGGCTTCTCTAAAACCTTTACTAAATGTTGGTTTATGTGTGTCATCAAGTGGGCAAATTTGAAAATGCTGCCCAAAGTCAACATAGATTAGGAGTATGCAAACCAGGAAAACTGGAGCCAGCATGCCTTTTAAGTGGAATTGCAGCTGATACAAAAATGCACTCATCTTCCTTCTTCTCCGAGAGCTCAGCAGAGACAGAGTGCTTGGCTTTAAAGATCTTTTCCAACAAAACCGTAACAGAGTTCAGATCCCAGAAGATGAAGGATTTTTTCTTAGCTCTTCCAAGTAAAATTCTAGGTTAATAGCACCATCTTCACTCTTTCTTCATCACACACCTGTTTAAAAGGCACAAACCTATTCCAATATGCCAACCTGACAGGGCTTAGATGGAGGAAGATCAATATTTTATGGCCTCAGTAAATGATTGCCTTTATGGCTTCAGCTGCTTTCAGTATTTGCTCCATCTCATGTGTACGAGAGAGCGAAGCAGTAACAGTGTTGCCTTGAGTGCCTGCTTTTGTGTTTAAAGCAATGATTTGGGGGGGCTCCATTTGCATGTCTCCACACTCACTGTAATGCCTTGCTGTCTTTCATTGGACAGGCCCCGTTCACCAGTCCATAGAGCAGTCCATGGAATAAGAGGACACACATCTTGCACGTGGGCATGCACCCATTCATGCTGATGCTGTGACAGTCACATTGCAGTCCCTGAAGGACCATGGGTGAAGCCAGACTGGTCAATCATAGCACATGCTATATATCTGTAGATGCCTCTGGGCAACCAGTTGGCTCCAAGAGGTCAGGCCCAGCTGAGGGAATCTGCTCTCCCAAAGCATGTTGGCTCTCACAGGTCCATAAGGACCAGCCTGTTGTTGTTTCCTGATAGGGAAACCAGAGATGTCAGTGCCTGAGGTATTGTGAGTGGGCAACAAGCAGGAGAAACAGGCTAGAAAAAGGTGAGTGTGAACTTGAACTTCTTCAGAGTGCCAAGTCACACCATTACAATGTTCAGCACTAGTATTTCTATTGTTGCTTCATTTCTTATCTGACACTGTTTATTAATACATTTTTCAGGCCCTGGTACTCACATAACTGAAGGCTAGTTGCTAGTTGCTTCTCTCCGTGCTCAACACTGTGTTTAATTACATGCTTAGCCTCAACAGGGTTTCATCCCATTAAAGTCAGAGGGCACGAAACACTGGGTTAAACATCCTCTGGAAGGTGAACAAGGACCCAGACAATCCTGAATACAAAACAAACACAAAGAAAGGTTTTGTCTGCCAATAAACAAAACAGAATGAGATTACATTTTTTAAAAACCTTTTGGCATGTCTGGGGCTCTTCACTATCACTGATGAAGAATAAACAATACAATTATTAATTATTGAAGCTCGCTAATAAGAATGATGATTATCATCATCATCTGACCTCGCCATTCCTGCCACCTCTCTAATCAGTGTGTTCTTGCTGCTGTTATACATAATTGCAATCCTCCAACTCAAGGTAGGCAGGGAAGCAACCTTTCAGTGTAAATACTTAGCATAACAAGAGTAAGAGCTTCCCAGCTCGGAGCAGAGCTAAGCGAAGTCACGGGCTTCCATTCTTTTTAATTTACCATCTGTTCAGTATGACACAGCCTGCGTCTCTTTAGGGTTTAGTACCCATTTATTATCCAAAAGCCACCTCTGCCTGCTATTAAATTCACGTTGGAGTGATTTAGAGAGGGAATCCGTCCATTTGCCCAAGTGGAAAGATGTATCATCAGCATAAACCTAAATGCTGTAGCCATCCTGGACGCCAGGAGCTGTGTCACCAGAGCACATGTAGCACATGCCTGTGGCCAGCTCCAGCCCCCCTTCTCCTGTCAGAGATAACTACCACAGGCTTGTCACTAGGAGAGGCTTTCTCTCCTCTTCCCTTGTGTTACACACACACACTTTTCCATGTTGTCTTTCTCTATATGTCTTTCTCACATAAGAGAGATGGCTGAGTCCCATCCCACCACTATCCTACCCTTCTCTTTTAACTCCAAGCTCTCTGATCATAACCCTATACCTATTGCATACGTTTTTGGTCATGCCTCTTTGCTCTCTGCTCTGCTTCTTCAAGCCAGCACTCCCATTACCTTCTCCCTCTCCTCCACCCATTCCCCTTAATTAATCACTCATTTACATATCTGTCAGAGTAAGCATTCTCCTTGCCCCTTTATTTCCCAAGATACACCTTGTTCCTGTGTTCCTTTTCTTGGCCCTACTCCATCTCCTCTTTCCACTACTTTCCAGCTCATTTAGTTCAGCTACCCACACCCTTACTTAATAAAGCACAGCCCATAGGAATGTAATTGCCACTGTTTCCTCAGGCCCCTGGGGCAACTCTGAAATCTCCCACGGGTGCCACAACAAGCATGTCACTTTAAAAATGGATGACTGTTATACCGTGCAAGAGATTTTCAACCATCTCCACAAACTGAACCCAACAACGTCACCTCCACCTCCATAGCTGCTGCCCATGGTTTTAGCCACTTCCAATTAACCAAGCAGCCCACAGCTCTCCACTGGGACCTGGAACAAGCACGAACATGTGGAGGAAACCACGGCACTAAAATGCAAGGCGGCCTGGCCCCAGAGAAGGGCCCACCCCGGCCCACTGGGGAGCGCAGCAGGTCCCTGCAGAGCCAAGGTTGTGCAGAGCCCTCTGCACAATGGGGGCTGGCAGTGCCAGCAGGAGCACACGTGTCTGGGCAGCCATCTATCTCTCAGGGAGAGGCCTTTTGGCTCACTAAATATTTAGGACCTCTGTTGGTTTGTTGAAACAACATCCATTTTCTTCGCTGGCGTGCTACATGTACACTATGCTTTCCTGTGGAGGGTGGAAGATGAATACATTCGTTGCTCCAGCTTTAAACATTTTAGTGAAAGCCTCAGCATCACAGATGTGTGTCCTTGCTTGCCGATATTTTTTCTTAACTAATTTACCTGTTAGACTAAAGCAGGGTGAGGGAGGAAAGGAGAAACAAGACGAGAGGAAAAAAAATGAATATGTTCTCGCCAGAAATTCTGAATTGACTCAACATGAATTCCTCCCCTCTATTTTGAATCAATGTTTCAAAATCAAAACCTCAATTTTTGTTTTAATCTTAAATGCCTTTCAGTACTCTCCCCCCACTTCCCCTCCCAACCATTAGGTTGCAATGTATGTTTGTTTTTCCTTTTTTAAAAGAACAATAGCCTGAAAATAAAATGACCTGTTGAGACTTTTTAATATTTCATTTTGAAATAGTGATTTGAAATGGGAGTTACAGTTCTGTAATATCCTGGGAGGGAGTGAGGATGGAGAATGCCTGACTCCTGGAGGGCTGCTGGAAGGATGCTGAAGTACCAGTGCTTCTGAATGAGCACATGTCTCGTCCCTGGCACCTTTTTAGCTTGGGCAGGCAGACAGGCATTTTCCCCAGGGGGAAGAGGAGTGTAGGAGGCATCCTGAACATAGTGTCCTTCACAGTGGCTATTCTCATCCAAGGACAGGAATGGAGAGATATGGAAAGAGGGTCATGATATGAATAAGGTATAACTCTGGAAGAAAAGCGCAACGGAGGAGGCATGTCCCCTTTACCTGTCCCATGTGTCCTGTGAGCAAAGAAACCCCTCCAGTCATCCCAGCTAATCCCACAAGATCTGCCTGAATACTCCTGAGATGGAAAATATCTTGTATAGAGATTAAAGCCTGGGCTCTTGGAGATAGAAATGCCAAAATGCTCCTGCACACAGTTGAAGCCACAGCTGATCCAAGGTCTATCGCATCTATCCAGACATAGCATGCCTCCTCCTTATGGGCAGAGGAGGTACCAGGCTGTGTTTCCCTTTTATCCCAGCAGAATAACTAGGCTGCAGGAATTTGAGGATTAAAAAGACTCACAGGCCACTTGAGAGAAGACTGGTCAGTGACTTGTCACTCTAGACAATGACAAATCCCTGCCTTGGCTCTGCTCTTGCAAGTCTGACAGCATTTCTCACAGTGAGCCAGGGCAGAGCAGCCCAGTGCGGCCACTCTGCTACAAGAGAGCAGGTCAAAACAGCACGTGGTGGTAGCCCGGGGACTGGCAGGGCTGGTGAGAGGCACCTGGGACTGTGAGAGCCTGGTGGTACCGTCACTTGGTTGTGCAGCAAAGCAGTGGAGTTGTGTGCAAGGAGGAAACTTGTGCAGAGCCGAGCTTAGCTCTAGTCAACACCATCAGTCTTGCCCTTTTATGACCACTAAAATAGACTGAAACTCACTCAAAATATGTATTTTAAAAAATGAGAAAGGAAAAGAAAATGTCCAGTTCCTATAAGATGATCAATAACAGCCAGAGCTAGAGACGACTTTTTCAGTCACAGAGGAAAAAAACTGTTATTGTTGAATTGCTTGGGAACTTTGCCAGTGGACAAAGATAAACTAATAATGTCAAAGAGAGGAGGAGTGAGATTGCTGAAACCTTAGCTACGGTGAGAAGGTTGATGGAAACACTTTCAAGGGGCATGTGGCAGGCCTCACAGAAAGCAATCAGCTCAAAGCAGGCACCAGGGAAGGCCGAGGTGGGAGGGCAGACACCTGTGGCACCGCCAAGTGCGAGCGGCATGGGGTGCTGCATGGACAGGTCTCGGTGAGGTGGTACCACTGCAGCCAAGGAGAGGACGTCTCCTCTTCCCAGCCTCTTCATGCAACGCTTCACTGCCACATGCTCCCATAGTCTTGCTTCTTGTACCAAGAGAATGTGGAGCCTGGTAGAGCAGGAGGAATGGGGGTAAAGCAGGAGGAATGGGGGGAGTGCAGAGCAACTGCATGCATCTGCCAAAATGTGAGATCCCGGTATATCTGTCCACCTCACCAAAGGGCTTTTTATCTGGCTGCCAGAAAGTCTAGCCTTTAAAGCATGGGCTCCTAACAGGCAGTTTACAGTTGTTACTGTTTGCTGACTAATAGTTTTGACTATGAAGCACTCCAGGAAAAACTTGAGCAGTCATGGGGCCATAGTTCCCTGGGTTTTTGCCATTTTGTCCCGGATGAATAGTAAATCTCATTCTCTAGAAGAAAGCCCTTGTATTTTGCAAAGCATGGCACTGAGGGCCCTTTCTCACAAGACTCTGTAATCCCTATAACACTGACCATGTAACTTGGAGCCACGTGACTCCAAGGTATGAATTGGGGCCGCAATGTCCACTGACTCAAACAGAAAGACCTTGGACAGCCTCCAATTTGTGCTTGTGAGAGATAGGCTGTTCTGTCTAATTCTGACCTTTTCAAAGTTTCCAAATACTCACTTCCATTACCAAAAGAAAAAGAAATCACTGCACATTTCTTGTGTATTTGCTCAAAAATTCCCAGAATTCAAGGGATGACAAGTAAAACAAAACTAAGCTGTCATCTAACCACAAACTGATGTTTCCTAGCTGCTCATGCTCCAGTGCCCAGCAGTGGGTGTAATTATCCATACCTCAACCTCATATACTTTTAACCTCACAGGCTGCTTGGCAAAGGAAGCTCATATTTTTTTCCTGTATTGTGGAAGGGGAGGCTGGGGCGCAGGAGAAGGTGAAGTGACTCGCATGAGGTTGTTCAGTAGATGAGTGAGAGACCTGGGACTTAAAAACAGATGACCTTTCAAGAACTCAAGATCTTTGGGTCTGGAAATACTAACTCCTTCTGCCTGTTACTAGTTTTATGAATGCAAAGGTCTGTTGCAGGGGTTAGGGTCATACGGCCTGCATGGATTTGGGTCTTATGGAAGCCGCAGTGTTGTGATTTGCAGCAAGAAGAGCTTGGTTCGCACAGAGATGGGCAGTGACCCAGATTACCAGATTTTTGGTGGGCATTTGAGCACATCAACTCCACAAGCTTCCCATCAAAGGCAGATGGTCTGATTTGCAGATTATGGTTTATAATGAAAAACCTCTCCATAGCCTGCCCCTGTCCTTTATCCCCTCTGCTGACAGGTGACTCCAGAGTGGCACTTATGCACTGACTCCTCAGCCCTGGCCCCGCAGCTCAGTATGCCCCAAGTGAGGAATAGTCACCAGGATTCAAGTCCTGATCAACTGCTCAATGCCAGCTCTGCTTAGACTGCCAGGGAGGTGAGAGCCCACATTTCCAGAGCAGCTGGAGTCCCGGGTTCCCCTCCCTCTCCATGTTTGTCTTGCTCTTTAAATGGCTTTGTTTTGCTTAAGCATCCCTTTTAAAGCAATGTTTAGCTTCCAGTTGGAATGAGCTCCAGGAAGCATGGCCGGGGCCCTGCCTGGAACAAGGGCCTGTAATTTACGGTGAGTTATGTTTCAATTACCTCGGTGTTATAGCGTCTTGGTGAGGGCAGGCATTATGTCATGTCAGGAATACAGGCGAGGGAGAAAATACAGACGCTCCCATTACAGCTCGTGATGGAGCAGTTTTAATAATACTGCAGGAAAAAAAAAAAATAGAGGAGGGGAGCGCAAATGACTTTCCAGCCATGCCATTACGGCACATTAGTAACACAGCAGAGCCAGGGAGGCAGAGGGAGAGGAAAGTGGGGAAAGGCGCAGCTGAGTGACACGGGAGATGAAATAGAGTGAGTAGAGGGAACAAAAATAGTGCATGGGATATGGAGGGAGGAAGGAAAAGAGGGAGAGAGGGGCAGGGAGGGAAAGTAGGATGCCTGAGGATTGCCAGAAGGATACCAGGGACAGAGCAAAGCAGAGGGGCTGCACAAGAGATGCAAGAGGAGAGGTGGTGAGGGAGGAAGACTGTGGTCTCCTGCTTCAATGGGGCCCCAAGGAGACCTAGCCCTAAGCAGCACCCCACAGTCTGCTGCGATGCCCTCAATGTCAGTGCAACCCACACAAAGGCAGCCACAGGAAGGGGAAAGAGGAGCAGTAGCTACTGTGCTTTGGTGAACAACATTACCTTGTCGCTGGAACAAAGCACTCGACTTCCCAATAATAACAATCCTTTTTTTTATTTTTTTTTTTAAATCAGATTTCCTTCGTCGTTGTGGCTTGCTTTAATTTCATTTGAGCGGGGTAAGCCGCTCACTCTCCGCTTACTGCCTCGCTCGCCGCTCTCCCTGGCGCTCAGTCACTGCGGCCCGTGTGCTCCCCAGCTCCCGCTCCTTTATTTTCTTGACACAAATGGCAGTCATTGCTCAGAGAATGCGCTGGGCGAGCCTGCTTTGTAATTCAAACCTTTTATTCAGGTTACCATTATGTACTAAAGAAGAAAATATGTTTTGGCTAAGCGGCCTCCTTATGGATCGTTGGAGGGAGGGCTGGGTGCCCATGGACCTGCCTCCCTGCCTGCTTCATCCATCGCCTGCAAGGGCTTTCAGCTCATCCTCACGTCCCCCTCTCTGTCTACTGCAGAGAGGAGAAAAAAGTCAGAGATAGTCTATGCTTTTCAAAAATTAGTGGTAAAAGCCAAGAACTTCAAGCGTATCAAGCAACCAACTGGAAGTCAAGGTTTGGAGATGCAAGGGGGCTAATTTACTCCCATTTAGGACTGTTTTACAGCTTCCTGGGAACTACTCTGCTAAGAGTGAATGAAGCAAGAGTAAGTGAAATTTTGCCTAGGCCAGGGCCATTTGCACTAACGTAACTACTGAAGATTAGTACCCTATTTGTGTCAGCTTACTGCACCAGTGCAGTGCAGTAGAGCCACTCCTTATCTACGACAGGCGTTTATCATCATTCTAAGTGGCTTCATTTGCTACACCAGTACAAATAAAAGCTATCCTCCAATCCCTCAAAAGCAGGGTTTCCAGCATGCTGTGTTGGATCAGAGCAGGAACAGTATTCCTGTGTTTCAAGCTGTGCACCTTCAAAATTTTAGTGCCACAGATGAACAGTCCTGCTGATCCAGTTGTGCAAATGTGATCTGAAACAGGCACGGGTGCAGGGTGCCACGTGTCTTGTGCACACAGTAAGGAGTGAGCACCTGCCTTAGGCCTCTTATGGAAAAATAGGACACTGTCTCATTTGGCGGAAAGTCAAAGAAACATGCACAGACAATCCCTGTCCTAATGAGAAGCCTGGAGGCACAGTCCCCCATCAGCAGACTCTCAACCTCAGTGACAGTTACGTGTGACTGGCATTTAGGACTCGGCCACAAGGAACCCAAAGACGGCCTTAGCCTATCGTCAAACCATGCGTCAGGCATGCATTGGATGCAGGGGAATGCTGCCAGTAATTCAGAGTGGAGGCTCTGCCAAAACATGCTTCAGACCTGGGATTATCCCTTTTCATGGAGGGACACGTTTTATGAAGGGACAGCAACAAAAATGATTAAGGTGGCCCGAATTCCATATAAAGTTTGCTTTTTCTCCTTGTGTCCTAGTAGAGTGGTTGATTTTCTGGTCAAACTTATCTTCACATGGCCTTTGCAGGAAAGGTTTCTTTTTTGTCCCTAGACATTCTCCTGGTCCTCCTTCTGAAGGAGACCAAGGCCTGCCTTATATCACCTGACACATAGTCTGCTGTTTGCTGTACTTGCAGTCTTTTTGCCTCAGGAAATAATTCTGAGGACCCTGCATAGTGAATATATCAAATCTGCTTTATAAACAGGACATAGTTCTCTTTCCAAGGAGGGATTTATTTTTATTTATTTTATTTTATTATAGTATTTATTTTCTCGTCCTGTGAATACATCTGCACATACAGGTAGGATTCAGCTGCATGCAGAAAAGTACAACTTCATCTGAGGACTCATACTCCAGTCTCTCATTAGTCACATGGTAGCTTTTTAGCAGTGGCTCCTGGGGCCTCTGATAAATTTCCCCCTCATTTTTCCCTTCCTCCATCCATTCTTGAGCTCACAGATGTTAAACACAGGTGATGCAGATCTGATGGTCCTGCAGCTCCAGCTTCTCCTCCTTGTTTCTAGCTGTTAAATCACATTTAAGGATGTTAACCATACACAAAATACTCTCAGTATATGACTTCCCTAGGTAAGCAATTGCTGGAGCTGTCACAGGGATATTATTAAATTGCCACAGAGAAGAAATACATCCCCTCCTATTCTGAATGGAAGGGGAGGCATCTGTAAGGCAGCTTCTCAAACAAGAGGTGGCCCACGCTTTAGAAGACGTGGTAGATCTCCAGCTGGGAAAATCATTTTTGTTTTAGGGAGCACAGGCTGAGCAATTCACCCTTATTTTTTATCTCCTTTGTGGTTAGTCATTAAAGTTGCATTGCAGCCCAGTCCTTGTCAACAGATTTTTTTTTTTGCACACCACATGGTGACTAGCATGTTCTCCTGTTTAAATTAATATATGAGCTTTTTAAAACTCAAATATGAAGCAGCTTGGGGACAAGCAACTATACCTTTGGGATAAACACAAGTAAACACACAGCTAGCAGCATACTTGCACAAAACTGACACTGAGAAAACCAGGCTCTGTGGAAACACATCCAAGATGTGCAGAGCACTTTGGAATACTTTAGCTTTAATATTTTGCCCGCAAGGGCTGAGCACTGACCATTGGTGTGATGGAATGGCCCCGGGTCACATACACAGCAGAAGAGTTAGGAGTTCCAGCTTCCTTTTGCTGTCAGCAGGAGCATCCCCTCAGAACTACAATCAGCCCCTGACTTGGCAGCCTGCGGTACCGCTTGGGACTGCAGGATCAAGAGCTTGCACAATAAACTGGGTCAGAGAGAGCGTTAGAGGAGTTTGTGCTGTGCTTTTCCTCACCCTGCTGCCATATTAAAGTTGCAGTGAACAGCCAGGAAAACATGGTGCCTGGTATAATACGCAGGCTTCCGGCTTAATTTTGAAGATTTTTGAATGGAGGAGTGACTCAAATCTAGGTACTTCCACAAGTGTGGAACAGCAGATTCTAGAAGTCCTCTTGTACCATACAGTTCTGCCCCATATCTTTGGTTTTGAAAATAAGGCATATTATAATCTAGTTGCAAGCAAAAGTCCACTGGGGAATGGGAGTGTGGAGCTTAATACAATATCATAGAAATGGAAAGCCTCTGTAATGGTACAGAAGGGACTTAGGCTTGAAAGCATTTAACAGGATGCTTGGTAAGTAAACTGTAGTAATTGAGCTACCAAACACATTTAGCTTGAACAGTTTGTATATATATTGCAAAATCAACTAAACATTGGGAAGAACTATTCTTCAAAGGAATCATTTGAAATACTTTTATTCCCTTACCACACAAGGAGTGCTTATTTGTTTCAGCACGTACACTTCATTGTACCATGTAACTCCAGTGGCTTCTGGTTTGTGAGCACGGAGGATTTAAACCACAATGAATTAATGTCAAACTCCAAACCTGCAGTTATTCCTCGTGCATTGGGGGATACAGCCCTTCAGCTCTAGAACTTCAAACTGAAAACTCAACTGATCAGGGCACTCTCTGGGATTAATCCTCCCTCTGTTTTCTCAGCCCAAACTCTCTCCTTTCCCTGAGGATTGCTTTACCTCTGGAAAAGAAAGCGGGCAGCTGGAAGGGAGGGGAGACAAGTAACAAGCATGAGCAATCTGTCAAAGGAAGCTTCGCTTTGGCCAGTTGGATGTCAGAGCTAGCAGTCCAGCAAGAGCAAAAGGGAGGAAAGATGGAAAGCTAAGAATAATACAAGCTTCAAGAAACTGACCTCTATAACTGTCAAGATTCAAGGTCTTAATAGCAGTTGTGTCAAAAAAAAAAAAAAAGGAATTATTTATGTTATTCTTGAACTCAAACCGAAGAATTTTCAATAAACAGAATCTAAGAAGGAAATGGAAGTTAAAGACTTGCAGCCTGCATGCTCCTACAAGGCCTTGTGGAGGCTGAGCTTTGTTCTCCTCCAGCAAGAGGGTCTTACTTTTCAGGAGCTACAGGTCCGTGGCACCATTAAAAATTCTAGCTCCACAAAACTATAGGAAGATATTCTGTGTATTGTGTTTTAAGGAGAAGCTGGAAATCCAGCTTGGATTTTTTAAATAAGTTTTTCTTTTTTGTAGAAAATCTTTCGCAAGTTTGGGATCAGCATTGTGTGATAATCTGTGTTGGAACTGTGTGTGGAACTAACAAGACATGAGTTTATTTAACTTCTTTGGATTCCCTTGATATTCAGAAAAATTTAAATTCATGAATTTTCATCTGAACAAGAGAAAATAAGATTAACTTCCCAACTGGAGGTGAGGGAAAACACAAGGCATAACCAAGTTTCAACTGCAAAAAGAAAAAGGTTGCAGGCTTCTGAAAAATGAATATAAAATAGGTTGTAGAAGAGGATAAAAGCAAAGAAGAGGACAGAGACAACAACAAAAAAAAAATAAAAAGAAGACTTGGCAAAGGTGGGAAGATAGAAGCCAATATGAGTCAATATAAGGATTGGTTTTAGAGAACTGACTAAAGGAAGAGAACCAGTGGCAACCTCATCTGGAAGCAAGGAAGCCAAGAGACATAGGCATATACATAGACAACCAAAGATGTGGCTTTACTGGACCTCCAAGTGACGTAGGGAGTTGGCACATTCTTCAGATCTGTACGGCCCCAAAATGGTTCACAGAGAGTGGCTGGTGGCTAAAGAGCAGCATATTTAGCTGAAATGGTGAGAGCTGCATCTAAGGCTGAGGGACTTCATTCAGCAACCAAATAAGGAAGGACTCTGCTTTAACTTTGGCATGCTGGATCATTTGGGTACAGGTTCATGCAGTAAACCGACATGTGATGGGGAAAAAAAAAGGAACATAAGGTTATTATTATGTCTGACTTTCTCACTCCCTGAGCTAGCCAGGCATGCAGCTAATGTCTGGGCTATGACTGTCCTTTCTCTCCTCTACTAAGTGAGGCTGAGTGAATTTTCTCAGCTCTGCCATCACAAACTACCACCCACTTTCTAAGAAAGTTAAAGCTGCAGAGATTTGCTTATAATGTTTGATTCTTATTTGAAAAGCTTGCCTTACTGGGTTTAAGGAAAACAAAGAATGCTAAACAATTTAAATGGCCAACATTTGACAAATAGCAAATAATCAAAGCATTCAATTCGCACATAAATGAGGCCAAGGATTGCCTATTATTTATTGTTTGTACACTACCTAAAAAGCAGGCAGAGGAGGTGCCTTCTAGGTCACTGTCATAATAAATATGATTAATAGGCTATAATTCACCTGAACAAATAATTCAATGAACAAATACAAACAAACATAAAAAAATGGGGGCATCCATGATCAGATGTAGAGCAGAATAAAGCAAATTCACTAAATAAATTGATATCAACTAGTCCTAGTAATTGCATTAGTAACCACATTCCATTTCCTAGAATGTCTCCTGGCTTAGTTACAGAGCCTGAAAGCACGTCGAGCATTTTAGAAGCTATCTCCAGTGTACACCTACTAGACTGAACTCCCTGCCTACACCCAATTCGCTGAGTGTCTGGATTTGCATTCTTGTTTTTAGGGGGCTTTTCTCGCTTCACAAGGGAGTGAAATTTAAAATAGCCCTGGATCTCCTATACTATTTCTGATTAAATAACAGGATCAGACTACAGATTATATTCTTGCAGCCACACAAATGAGTGAGCAGAGCATTAAAACAAGAACAAGAGTTCATGGAGAAACACGTGCAGACATTACAGATAATGCCTCAGCACTGAACCCACTCTTCTTGTTGCTTGTTGTCCCTGTGTCTTTTATGTTTTGGGGTTTGAGCTTGAGTCACCCCTCAGAAGTATCCCTGGAAGGCTGTACTGTCTCTATGAGCTCTGAGAGAGGCTAGTGCCTGTCGTTCACAGACCAGCACCCAGTGGTTGTTAACTCAAGCTGAACTCTCACTCTTTTGAAGAAATGCTGAACGCAGCTCTCCTGGGCCGTGCATCCTCCCTCCTCCCCGCATCTGCTGGGCTGCAGTGCCAAGTGTGGTGCGTAAGGGTAGGTTCTCCGACAAGGTAAGATAAATGGAGAAACATGCGCTGCAAGAGATGTTTATTGAGTGAGATGCTAAATGAATAACCTAATCAATGCTGTAATATTTAATTCAATACAAACTTCAGATTGAGAGTGTTCCCCATTTATATTGTACTGTCACAGAAATTGTCGTTCGTTAGAGCAGGACACTATCATTAAGGAGAAGGGTTTTTCAGCAGGGAAGGGCTGGCTGCGGGCTTGGCAGTGGCTACAGCCTTTGCTAGATGGTGAAGGACTGAAAGTTTGACACCTTTCTTCTCTGAGAGGGGCTTCGAGGAAGGCTGGAGACATTGTGTGGCTCTCTTCTGACATGCTCCCACTCTTTAATGCCTTGTGCTAGTGTAACATTTTCTGCATAGAATCATAGAATGCTTCTGCATGTGGTGAGGAGCTCTTTGCAGCTGTGCCTCTGCCCTAGATTACTTGAGCATGCCAACCATTGAACTGTCCTATATTTTCCCTTTCCAGGGCTTTCAGGCCTCTCCTGGCATGCTGCCACTGCTCATGTTCTCAGCCGAGAGACACAGTCATGGGTAGGGAAGGAAGTGAGAAGCTTTGACATTGCCCTGGGAACTCAAGAAGAGTCAGCTCTGATGTTAAAGGAGCAAGAGGAGAGAGAAGAACTCTCCTGGGTGAAACCCTGGCCTGTAGGCCTGTCCTCACCGTGTGCTTTCTCTGTGTCAAGGCATGCATGTGTTCAGCACTGCAAAACAACTGCAGCAAGGCTGGCTGCAGGGTGCCAGCACGCTCACCTTGAGCTTGGACCAGTTTGCAGGCAGCCTGTCCTACTGGCACGCTGTCCTGCCGGCAGTGATATGCTCACCGCTGGCACTGATATGCTCAGTCTCTTTGGGATGTCAAGTCAGGGTGCTCACAGTTGGCTGGACACTCCTCACTTGCTCATGGACACTTGCTCATGGCAAGTTATCTCTGAATCATTCAAGCCATCCTTATTCACTGCACCTGACATCCTGTCCCCCACATTTAGAGCTGACCCCCTTGTAGACCTCAGACCATCCGGTTTGGCTCTGACTTGCCTTGAGTTTGGCGGGATACCGACTAGTACTCACAACTGCTCCTCCATCCCATACTGCCTCTGCCTGTTGAAGCATGGCTTGTTGTCACTAAGGCCCCCTCCCTTTTTTTTTTTTCCCCTAAGGATTCAGATGAAAGCAGACTCAGGTAGCTCAGCATTGATTTCCACATGGATATCTGAGGAACACATTCATTCCAGCAGGTTGAATACCTCCAGCGGGTGTTCTTCAAAGCCAACTTCATTCTCAAAGTGATCTATTCATTCCTGCCTCAAAGTCCTTCATTTGTTTTCTTCTGCCTCTCTGCTCTCTATAGCAAGTCCTTAATTATCCCCCTAAGTGTTACTCAGGTGAAGCAACTGAAAGCTGTCCTCCGATTACCCGCAGAGGACTAATGAAATAAGCACAGATTTAGGGAGTCTGGATGCACATGCGTTTGCATACTCATTTAGCTCTCCCCTCACAAAGAAAGCCAAATTCTGCTGGCCCCCAGTGAACTTCTCCACTGCTTTGGGGCAGCTGACATGGGCACAGAGCATATTTTTGTCAAGCCTCAAGTGCTCTGAAGGTTTTTAATTCAAGGTAATTTACGAGGAACTGTTTTGAAAAGCGAGCACAAAACCTCCATATTAATTGGGGGTGATCTAGAAGGCAAAGCATCTGTCATTGCAGAGATAACAATGTATGAATACGAACAGAAGCAACCCCCTGCTCCCCTCTTCTATCTAATCGAGGCATCCATTCATCCATCCTAATTCTGCCTCCTCTTTTCACTTCTCTCATTTTTATGACTGCAAGAATCATGTTTCATCCACATTTCAAAGGCTCGTGAGTAACCAGAACTTTGTCGGCATCTTCATTTTAAACTGAAAAAACAAACAGCACCCTCACTGCCCCCCTCCCTTCTCCCAGTCTGTTCCTGCCAGAAACATAGCAACCAGCACGCACAGCTTTCTGCAGGCAGCCTAGTTTGCATTTAATTAGTTCTGTGATATCCTAAACTTCTTTCAACCTCCACCCCCAGAACATTGCTGTAGAAATCCTCACTCTGGGAATGGCATGATAGAGCTGTCAAAAACCCAGCATCTGTGCCAGGAGGTGCTTAGAGCACTTGGAATCCAGAATCGGGACACAACTTGTCTGGAATACACTTTGCTACTGGTAAATTGAAGCAATATAAAGCCCTGTGGAAGAACAAAGAAAGGAAGTCTAAATCCCATTTTATTTACTGGGATATATGAACCACAGATATGAAGCTATCCATTTGAAAAGCATCTGTGAGGCATATCAGTAGCTGTTCTGGGACAGGGGTTTGCTCTTTCCTGCTGGGAAGAAGCAGGGTTCCCAAGGGTGAGATGTGATGGGGCAAACAGTCCTAATGCTTAGTCTCTCTTTTTGCAGCCGTACAACAGTGTGCCCACTGCGAGTAGGATCTCATATGTCTCATTGTAATGGGACATATATATTTATTGACTGCTTCTACGTACTCAGTCTGAGAGCACTGAACGGAATAGTCACTTGACTCTAGAGGGAAGGGGTCTGTATGTACCAGTAAAGGGTACATAGGGTTTCCTTCTAGGAACCCTATGCTAAATACTGTCAAATGAGAGTGCTTGGGATCCTGATCAATAATCCTCCCTGCTTCCTCTTACGGAAAACAACCCTTCCAGCTTCATGCAACTCTTCTTCACTCCATGCACTCTTCCCCAGACTCCCTTCACTCCAAAGCTTCTGCTTAGACACTGCAACAGAAGGAACTGAGAATGATGATACCCATCAGCATGTGGCTGAATCATGTTGGCTGCTCTTCCCTCCTGTTTTACCAATGGAGTCCTGAGTTTCAACCTGCAGATCAGTCTCTCCCACTGACTCTTTCCAGACAATGGGGCTTTCTGGGAACAGTGTCAGCCCCATGATTGTCTGAGATGGCAGACTATTCCTGCCTCTCTTCTCTATTTACCCGCACCCCATAACTGATGAATGCCAGGGACAGGAAAGCATCTTGGAGCTGCTTGTATTTCTGCTAGCCACAGCAAACCTGAGTTGGAAAGCAGGCAGAGCTAAAGCATGCATTGATATTTGTAATCACTCCATCAACTCATTACCCGCTTTGATGCTTCAACCAGTCTTACACTTGGCAAGAGCATTGCTGACAGCAGTACCAGCACAGAAAGAGGGATCCTTTCTTTGGTACATGACGAGCGCAATGGAGCTTTTTGCTCTTATGATTCCCAGGCTCTCACGAGGGGAGGGCAACTGAATTTGCAGACAGGACCTTGGGAATTAACGCACATGGAGCATTGGCCCTGTTCAACAGTTCCTCCCATCCACCTCCTGCCACTCTGCTGCTGTTAAACTCACTGTAGCTTCAGCTGCCTTCTCATCTCATTTGCTTTCTGATCTGACACCAGCCTGCCATGCAAATGATCAAAGACAGAAACAAGAGTGCAGTCAAGCTGAGCAGCCCCAGAATTCAAACAAACATGCCAGTTTGCATTGCTGTATGTTAGATGACTTCACTTCTTTCTGTTGCTGCCTCTTTTAATCACCTCCTCCACATATATACACCTCCTGCTTTCTCTTCATCCTCTACATGCATTTCCTGTGCTGACGCGTTCTTACCTTTTTTTCTTTTTTCTTGATCTTTCCCATTTTTCACCTTTCTTCCTGTGCCTTGAAAGTCCCTCTTTATTTTTATGATTATTCCATTTCTTTCTTTCTTTCTTTCTTTCTTTCTTTCTTTCTTTCTTTCTTTCTTTCTTTCTTTCTTTCTTTCTTTCTTTCTTTCTTTCTTTCTTTCTTTNTCTCTCTCTCTCTCTCTCTCTCTCTCTCTCTCTCTCTCTCTCTCTTTCATATATATTGGCTGCCTCTGCTTTTGCCTCTTTCTCACTCTTTTTGGAATCTCCATTGTTTCACAGTGTGAAGTCAAATTTTGAGGTGTGGCTGTAGGACTCGGAATAGATAGTGTTTTCTTCAAACCTTTGTGTGGTCCAGAATCAATATTATTTTTATTCACATCCCGTGCATCTTCAAATCCACCTGGAAGCAGCCCAGTGCCACATGCTCTAGGTGTCCCTGCTTGAGCAGGGGTTTGGACTAGATGATCTCTAGAGGCCCCTTCCAACCTTAACCATTCTGTGATGCTGTGATTAGCAAATGTCCTCCCACAATGAAGTCCATAACACATCAGTTGTTTTTCACCTCTTGAAATCCAGTCCAAAGAAGATGGAATTCAGAGTTACATTGAGAAAGGAGAAAGTGAAAAGGGAAAGGAAAAGCGAAAGAAAAAGTGACAATATTATTGACTGCTTTGGGGAAAGTGGACAGGTTGGAGAGGATTACAAGTAAATACAAGCAGTTCATATAGAAAATTTGTTGCATAGCATAATTGAATTTCATCTTAAAGTAATCCTCACATAAACCATGTATCTCAGGCTTGACTCATGATCCTTGGAATCTCTGTAGTAATTCTTTCCATCATTCATACAAGGCTACAAATTAGTCCCAGTACTGGATTTCAGTCCAAATTTTAATATTTCAGCCTGGAGGAGCTATTGGAAGGAGGCCAACTCATACCTGTTTAGGATAGGATATAAATGTTGAATCTGACCCCTTCTAGCAAGCCCCAACTCTTTGATGGTAGACAAACCAGCTACATTAGAGCGAGGCATACGAAGCACATGTGGGACGGATGAGATAATTCTGTCTCTGCATGCCTCCTCATTAGAGCTCAGCCTGAGCTTAAGGGTTGGAAAACGGTGTTCCAACACTCAAACTAATCTGCAAAGTTTGTATCTAGTTTGATCTGAACAACTCTTAAGGTCTTCAAGCAGGCATTTTGGTTTACACACAGCTTAATTAAAGTATTCCTGGGTTCAATTAACTGAAATATAATGGGAGTGTTTCATACCATGCAATCTGATTTTTTTTTTGTTACAGAAAGTGAGCAATCAGTGATTACAGGACTTAATACAGTAGGCCTTGCTATTCCACTGGAACCAAAAAGCATTGTGAAATCATGATAATAATCATGAATATCTCATCATGAAATTAGGTCAATTAGGCAGAATTTCTTGGGGGAAGCTGGGAAAAGGGAAAATAGCTCCTTTTTTTTCTTATAAGGATACTTTTCATTAAAAAAATAGAAAATGCATTTTATGACACATTACATAGTACAAGAGGAAACAAATTAAAAAATGTTCTTTTTTCATCAAAATAAAACTCACAATGATACCAAGTCTTTCTATTTCTCTCACATATACATGCACCCAAAATCCATTTCCCAGAATATCCTCTAACATAAAAACTTTTCAAAAGATATTCTACAGATGGAATTTTAGTTCCAGATGCATATCAAGAACACATTTAAAAAATCCAGATTGGTGATGCTGAGGGCTGTGGGCTTTTTCATTTTGTTTTATTTTATTTTTTTTAATACACTGCCCATGAGGGCAACAGCCAGTCCCAATGCCAGAGACAGCGTTGGCAGTGTGTGCCTGTCTGTGTGATGAAGCAGTATCACTCTTCCACGCTGCTAATGGTGCCTAGAGCACTTTGAAATTTCACCATGCATCTTGCTCTTGCCTTGGTGAAATGAAATGGTTGCCTTTCCCATGAACTGATTAGAACAGTTCCTCTGTCAGCCTGTGATCAGTTCCAGGTGAAGTGCCAGCCTCAGGGTTATGGCAGTTCTAGAGCAACGCATTCTCTTGCTTAAGATCCATTAGCCTCTTCTCACTTACAAGATCTTCTATGTTGGCAGCCAAGGCAGTTCATTTCTGTAAGCAACAACCATTCCCTAGACACCTGCATCAGCTCCCACATGCATATCATCTCAAATTCATCCTTATGTATCACACTGGTGTACCCAGCATTGTGGGTGCTTCGTTTGATCCTCCTGATGTTTCCAAATCAAAGTGTCTCGTGCACCGTGGGACTCTAAGCACCCACCCCTTCCAGCTCCGCAAAGAAAAGAATTCATAAGCTATAGTCTCTAAATCCCAAGTTCTCAGCTTAATAATACATTTTCAGCTGCAGTTCCAACATTCATAACTAGTGCTGAGAAAATAATTTGCAGCCAGTAATTTGCTGAAAGAATTTAGTCCCTTTCTCTGCTCGCAGATGGTCCCTGAGCAAAATCAAAATTTCCTCGAATGTACTCATTATTTGAAAATACTCAACACATTTTTGGCAGAGGTTTTATTTTCCCCCTTAAAAAAAAAAAAAAAAAAAAAAAGAAAAAGAAAAAAAAGCTTGCAGGCTGATCACAAAAGCATTCCTTGTGTACTCTATAGTTAGTATTCCAACCATGAGCTGCTGGTTTGCTGTGATTAATCATAAGTTCATAGTATGGCTTCCATTCCTCAACTAGAGAGGAAGCAAACCCCCCATATTTCTTATAATCAGGTAGGTGTAGGGCTTAGAGAGCCCTTAGGGTTGTGATTTCCCTTGGGAAGAAGGAGCAGGTAAATTGGACTAGGGCATTTTAATCCTTTTGTTCTCTGTCTTTCTCGTGCTTTCTCAGACCGCTCGTGGTAGCTGTTGCTCCAGTGTCGTGTGGCCATCGTTCAAGCTCCCGCAGCGGTGCGGTGTGCTCGCTGCCGTAGCCCAGGCCAGGCCAGGAACGCACACCTGGCAGGCAGCAGGTTTGCAGGACGCTCTACTGTAAGCACACGAGGTAGTGGCCTTAGCACCAGGATGGAGGCAGACACAGGAGTCTTATTTAAATTTGTGGGGCCTGACAGGCCTGTTTTTTTAAAAAAGCAACACTCCAGAGAACAAATAAATAAGTTTTTAAATGATTGACAGGCTGGGCCCATCGTTTTAATGTCATTATCTCCTTGCGCATCAAGGAACTACATGCAAGGCAGGAACTTAGCATTGTGTTTCACTGTGTTTCAGTGCCAAGGCATAAGGGAGAGGAAGCCTCTTCACTTGATGGCTTAATAAGCTCGACTGGACCCACCACCGCTATCCCTCCTCATGTCCTGCTCACCCACTCCCTCTAGCTTTTAGCTGCATGTAAGGCTCCTTTCTGCTTTATTCCCTTCACTGGGACGCTGGAATTCACCCTCCGTTAGGTCCAAGCTAATGTCCCAGAGCTGAAGGGATCGGGCCACAGCCTGGTGCGAATGCTCTGAGTCACACGCTCCCTCCCTGAGCCTGCTCCGCTTCCGCGCCGATGTGTGCTAGCGATGCCAGCACAGACAGAATTGTGCCGCTCTCCGCAGCTGCTTCAG
Organism: Eudromia elegans; assembly: GCA_003342815.1. Lineage (NCBI taxonomy): Eukaryota > Metazoa > Chordata > Aves > Tinamiformes > Tinamidae > Eudromia > Eudromia elegans. The sequence goes on along the minus strand of PTEX01000003.1, from coordinate 7,714,230 downwards.
GGGAGAATCGCATTTACATTACTAAATGCAGCTTTCCAGCGAAAACACAGAGTGAAGTCAGAAGACAGCCTTTGATAAGGAAGAAAGAGACTTTAAAACAAATAACCCACATTCACCAACATGTATTCAAATACAGACAAGAGGAACAGTGGTAAAAAAACAAAAACCCTGACATTCCTGCTTCAAGCAGACTTTATCACAGAGCATGCAGCTTTTATTTTGGCTGTTACCTTTCCTTTTGATAGTCTCTTCTGAATCACTTATCAAACACATTTCTTCACTTCCTGCCCCAGTACTCTGCGGCGCTGAGAGATCCTGCGCCTTGCAGGCATGTCCTGTGTCCGCCTGTCCCTTGCAGCGGCCAGCCCTAAAGGTGCGAAATGCTTTTCTGTTCTCGGACTGTGTCTCACGACTGCAGCGGAGCTCTTGTAAGAGCTCTCAATATTTTATAATCAGGAAATACAGTGCAGAGATACTTGTCTTGCTGCAGCATGTATCAAACTGGGCGTTTTATGATCACTTACATGTTTTGTGTGTGGTTTTTTTTAAGAGTTTTAAAAAATGAACTACATTTGCATTCAAATTAATTTAGTGTATGGGATATTCTGTTTGTTAATCACATATAGAAAAACATCTCTCAAAGGACCGAAAAGAGGTACAAAGAAAGCCTGTCTAACTAACAGATACACAAAACCCCTACCTTTTTTGTACACAATGACTAGATGATAGAAATTGAGAAATTTTAGCTGGGGGAAATGGGCAGCTGCAATTAGTCTCAAACAGGAAAGAAAGAATTTCATATTTGCAACAACAGAAAAACAGGAAGAGACTAACTATTGAAGATGACATCAGTAAGTTTCAGAGTTAGTCCTTTATTGGAGGAGGAGATGAGGCTCATACTCTTAAGAACTATGATTTTGAGCAATATTATGGAAAACACTGATGCACAGATTTATTCTCAATTAATATTTTGATAGTTGTTTCAAGGTTTTTTGATAGCAGAAAGAGCCTTTAAAAATTGAGCTGAAACAAAGAACAATTCCTAGAAAAGAGGTCAAGTCTGTAGTGACTTCTATGGCAATGGAAGCAAAACAAAATCAAAACCACTGTATATTTTTATAAACGATAACTTTTTCATTGCTTGAAGATTTTCATTCTATTAAAAAGTTCAAAATAGGGACTAGCTTGAATCAGAAAGCAGAGTCTGAATCACTCCAGAATCAGAATGTTTGAAATACAGGGAAAATCTCATTCCAAACTTAGCAGCTTTTGCCACTCATGATGCCATTCACCAAACACCTTCCCTCAAACATCAGTTCAGACCAGATGCAAGTACCTAAACTTATTAAAAACTCTCACTCTGTAGTAAGTCAAAAGAGGACAAATGTCGCTGTGTTCGGGCTTAGAAATCTCTTGAATCAAGAATTAACAAAGGAAATGCAGCTTCATTACACTTTCTTGCCATTTAAGCTCAAGTTTTATTCCAGATAGTACATGATCTAAGGGGAGAAGAATCCTAAGCTTTATTAAGGCCCATGCATACATGATTTACTTTGCATTGCATTTAGTTAGCAGTTAAATAGTAATTTGGGCAAGAGTTCTAGCCGTCCATAACATTTTAGTCTTACAGCATAATAATATACCCGGCATCATTAAAAAACAACATTCAGATGGGAACAAATTAACTCATCTCAATTCAGCCAGCTGCAAAGACCTCCTTTCTATTCCTGCTGTTTCAGAAAAATGATCTCAAGCCATTTCCAAACCATCTCTTAAATACATGTGACGTTTGCATCAAGCCTGGAAGGCCATAAATTTCGAGCCTTCTCACACCAGTACAAACCCCTCTCCAAGACTCAGAGCTTCCTCAGAGATTGCCCTGCTATTGTGGGAACCATCGTGTCCGCTGCTGCCTACCACAGAGGCTGCAAAGAGCACAAGGGAGTGGTGATCCCACAGGGCTTCCACTACAGCTTCAGAGCTCACCTAAAGCTCTCCCTGGAGACCAATATGCAGCTAGTGACAGTTCCTATGCTTGGCATCATGCAGTTTTGAATAAGCAAGCTGAATAAGCAAGGTATTGCACTCTATATTGATTTTAGGCTCCAGAAGGGTAGAGCCAGTGGAGTTTCCCTCTCTTCCACCTCCGCTCATGGCTGTGGCTGAAGTCAGTTGTCCTCTGCTCCTTGTTTCATCCCCGAGCTTTCTCCTCCTTTTTCTCTGCATGCCATCCCTCCAATGCTGGAGGAAAGCACAGGCACAAATCTGAGCGCTGAGGTCCTGCAGAAGGGTCTCTCCACTTGTCATTGATGTGTACTTTTCATATTTCTTTACCTCCTGCTTTCAAAGCCACACTACAAACCCAAGCTACTTCGGAAACAATCCCATCAGGGGTTCTTTAATTTCAAGAAGGGAGAGGGCATAATTCTATAAAATCTTACGACCCAGAGCAAGTGCATTGTAGAGGCAGAGTTAACGAGAGTGGCTCCATGGCTCCAATGGTTTTTGCACTTCTTTCCCCACAACTACATTTCCGCTTATGACTGATCCCACTCAAAGAAGGTTCTTTCATAGAGCAAGGCACTGCACAACTAGGACAGTTAATGTGCTCTGTCACCTCCAACTCCACAATCTCATCTCAGGCTTCCATGGTCCCAGGTCATGCCTCACTTTCTATCTCCCTAGCCTTAGCTGATGATGACCCTAGTTCTCCAGATCTGCCTTGGCCTTTCTTATTAAACAAGACCAGGCCTCATTTTTTCTTGGAAAAGTTGTCAAGTCACCTATAAGCCCGATTTAATTTCTGGTGGAAAATGTTTTTTTCTACATACTCTGAAAAGTCCACTATCAAGCCTCACTTCCTTTCCCAAAGCACTCTAAGGAAGTTTGGGTATACATTTGAACTTTTCAGCTTGATGTAGTCTCTCTCCATGACTCATAGAAATGCTTTCATGAATATTTAATTTTTAAGTTCAAAAAAAAAAAAAAAACCCACCCTTAAATAGGAAAAGAAAAAGACTCAAACAAATACCATAGCTGCCAACATCTTGTGACAGAAAGTCAATAGCTTTTAAATCTGCATAAAATTACATATATTTCCATGAAATTACCTGTATTTGCATATAGTGATGCTTGATATTACAAGGGACTTAGAGCTCCCCTCCAAGACTTCCCAAATCCTGGCTTTTCCCAAGGGACCAAAACCACATTAATTCTGCTGTCCTCCAATTCAGAGGCACTGGGACAACCCAAAGGGAACTAGAAAAGCATTTCCACAATCTGGTGGTTTTCTGATCAGGGACATGGGCAGAAGCTTCTGAAAGTCTGCCTGGCACCTCTGCCACTTTTTTCTTCCTCCTCTCCTCCTTGGAAATCTCAGGAAGATGTTGCAGCAGGCTGGGCAGGACAAATTCCAGCTGGCAGAAGAGGGTCCATCTTCCTTCTTTCCGTTTTTATCTCTTTTGTAAACATAGGTCTTTCAATGGTATCGGTTTTCCATTCTGTTGCCTTAACATCCCATAGTTCAGTTATGCCTTACCAGGGAGAATCCAACCAAACCCATGCCTACCACAAACCCGATCTGTTCCAGGCTTCCTGCCACCATCCCATTTCTGGTGGGACACTGGAAAAGCATGGGTTTCATCCATCTTCGTTCCACCCTGTTGCTCCCCACTTTCCAGGAGCTGCCCTGCAGGCTGGAACGGCGGCTGTGGGATCATGGCATACCCCGTTCTATGGAACAAAATGAGCATCATCCTGGATGGAGAGCTTCTTACACAGGCCTGCGTCAGGTTAGAGAGAAAGCAGGGCATGCGTGATGGAGGAGTTTAGTTTTGTCTATCTCCTTGTCACAGTATCTCAGCCCACCTGCCAAAAGGACTGCTTGGGATATTTAAGTTTCCTCCAGACCTTTGCCACTAAAAATTGAAGGAAAACCCACCAGTTTCCTTTCACGGAGGCCACGAGACTGCTTAGTAATAAATTGTATCAAACTGGGGAGTGTTTTGTATCCCACACCCAGGCCCTGGCCTCCCTGCGTGTAACTGCTTTTGAAATAAATTTGGTAGCACACCGAATGTATTTAAAGGGATTGTGGAACTGGCCAATTTTCATGCTAATTAAAGTGCAGGAGATGGAAGTGAGCTGTTTGAAATACATTACAGCACCGAGGAAAACATATTGCGCGCTATCACATATTTTTCAAGAGCCCGTATTCAAATCTACTTTCAGTCTGCATGCACTACACTTCCGCTACTGCCTGCGTTACCAATCCACAGGAGAGAGTCCGTCCTGCTCCCGCACCAGCCCAGCCTTCGGCATGGGACGGACCTGGATACACAGTCTGTCCCTGGGGACGGAAAGAAGTAGGTCAGTGGTTTGGAAGGAGATGAAGAGCCCGGGCTCCAGCATGGGGGGAGGTGAGGTAGGGAGATGATTACTAATCTCCATAGACAGCATAGCCAAAGGGGACAATATTTAGATTTCCCACAGCGGATGCTCACAGAGGAGAGAGCCCAGGCTTGCAGCGATGTTGTTCATGCAAGGACAGAGGAAAGCGCGAGGTTCAATTAAGCGGCTTAGAGTTGGGGGAGCAGATGCAGAAGGGCATTTATAGGGTGTGTGAAGATCCTTTCTTTGACTCTCTGGTTGCCTGCATAGCAAGATAGCTCATATGTGCCGTCGCAGGTGGGCAAGATGTACACCTGCACCCCTTAGTGAGGGGCATAAGTGTAGCTGTAGATCAAGGCTTCAGCTGCTGAGCTTAATAATCCACTTTATCAAATACAGAGAAATTCACTTACCAGGTAGGTCCAATAAGCCCAGTTGTTAATCCCATTTGCCAAGGCAAATTTAGAAACCAGTTTCTTCAGGAGAGACTGCATGCTATTTTGTCTATGCACGGATCCCTTCCATACAAGAAGTGGAGGCAGGCTTATGTGTGAGCCTCGGTGCTTGGTTTGGGAAGAGTGCAGAAAGCTGAGCAGCTGTTCAGCTCTGTGTGCTCCTCTGCCTCCTCCTAGATGGCAGCTGGCAGAGGGCAGGAGCACTCTAGGCACATGTACCCACTGCTCTAGGAAGACTGTAGAGAGAAGGGTTTGTTTTGATGCAGAGACAGCAGAGCTGTAAGTTTCCCCTCGATGCATGATTGCTCGTATGTAGGCACTACTTGACTGTTTCATTTCCATCTCCTTGTCCTCCCTCATTTGTCCTCTGGACACGAGGGCTGCAAACACGTTTGTCCCTGGGCTTGGAGCTGCTGGGCTGCACTGTCAAGCAGTGAGCAGTACTTCTTCACCCTCAGGTGTGAACCTGCTTCCTTAAATATTTGTCCAATTCCCTGATGAATTTTCAACAAAGCACCCACTCCTCTCTTTACAGCCCAGTCTCAGTCAGCATTCAGTGTACAGAAAAGACTTCTTTCAAGCACTGTCTCCTTGTAAGTAAACAACTATTCCCTGCTGGCAACAAATCTTCCTTCCAGAATTCCATTTGGGTTTAAGTCTTGTCTCTTGTGCTATTTTCTGTGAGAGTCTCACTTCCCAAACCAGAATTTGGACAGACAGCTGCCCTGGGGCTGGTGCACAGACGGGAAAGGCTAGGCAGCAGCAGGTGAGATGGTAGCAAAGAAAGGCATTTCTCCTGTGGACTCCAGAAAAGGATGGAAGCAGTGGAAAACAACAGCAAAAACAAAAAAAAAAGCAGCAAAAATAGCAAAAGAGGGCTTATCTCTCTTCTTGTAATATAAAAGCAAGTCTCTCTCTTAAATGTTAATTGAGAAGTTTCTCCTTCCTTCAGAGCCTGGCAAGTGGTCTGCATGGGGGTCTGAGGAAGACCAGAATTGCCTAGCAATATCCAGGAATATCCTGAAGTATGCTAGGATGACATGTGGGAGTAGGGGAATTCACAAGTTCTGCCAGTTGCTGTTTCAGCTCCCTGGTGTGAGGTCCAGATAAAGTCCTTGGCTTTGGAGAGAAGCCATTCCCACCCCAATAGATCAGTTTCTGACTTAGCTCCATGACGGCGATGTGGCTGACTGCTCAGTGCAAGACACATCAAAGACAGAATGTCTGATTTAAGTCATCCCTGAAGACTCTCTCATAGAATAGCCTGGCTTTCCAGGCTTGTGGTAGATGAAGTCTTTAATAAGAAGAATATCCAGATTGCTTTATGACATTGGAAATCACCAAGTGCTTAAACCTTGCTCAACAGGTGCCTGGCAGCTGCCACCTGAGTGGCAAATAGGAGTCCTTGCAGGAACAAAGCCAGTGATTAATGAGTGATTCCCACTGCAGCAGACTATAACAGGGTTGGCAGGGACAGCCTGTGCAGCAGGCTCACTTTGAAATCAATAGTGCAATGCCGCCGAGATCATTTCTGTGGTGTCTTCTCCACGTAAGGGACAGCAAGACCTCCACTGATATTTAGGTTGTTCATCATACTTCTTGTGTTGAAACAGAGAGTTGAGAACAGTCTCAGAGGCTCACAAGATCTTCCAGATTTCAAAGATGATGAGAAAATTAGGAGCACCAGAATCTGAGGAACCTCAAGGCAGTTATTTCCAGTCCTTTGTGCTCTTTACAATGCTCAGATTAAAAGCACACAATAGTTTTACCTTCAACAGCTGTTTCTATGGCAAAACAACAGGTATTTATGCTCAAAGGCATCACCGTGCACTGGCATCCAGAGGAGGGAAGGATGCTTTCCCATGGGATTCTTGGAAGGTACCACCATTGTTCAGAGTGCAGGTGGGCTGGGGAGCCTGGCAGATGGTTGCAGTGAGACATGGACTTATACAGATGGTAAATTCATTCCATCTGAGATCCGTGGTGGTCTGGATGACAGCCCATTATGGTGAAGACTCCAAATGCCTCTATTCCCCCACACACTCTGCTATCGTGACATTTCCCTCTTTGGAGAGAAGGATTTACAAAGACAGATACATAAATGAGTACGGTGAAACCAGAGAAAATGGCACATGGCATACGAACAGGTTTGTATTGCTTGGAGAGACTGTTGAGGTGAGGAGGTGAAAGTTATTGCTCACCAGCTTCCCTGGTGGATGTTCCTCCCAGACCCAGTCCTGGAGGATACATCTTAAAGAACAAGGTCATTTTTAAGTACTGGAACACCAGTTACAGTGATCTTCTGTCTGGATTTTGTTGCAACCAGCTGTTAAGAGGCTGGAAGCCTTTTCACTAGTAATTTGCAAACTGATGAAATAAGTGGAATTAGACAGCAAATGACTCCCTGATGTGAGGAGCCTCAGATTTAAATGGATCCCAACCTTATGCCTCCCATCCTAGAAGAGAACATCAAATCTCAAATTTCCCATCAAATAAGCAGCTTACTAAATTTTAATAAGAGGAAATTTGCTATTCTCTTAGCCTTTTTGAAGTCAAATCAGAAAGGCATTTCAATTCAAGAAATAACATTTTGAAGAGTTTCAATTCTTTTAAACATTTTTTGCAATCGAGAAATTTTTAAAGTCAGCCTTCCTCTGTCATGCATGAAAGACTGGAAAAGGTCATGGAATCCAGAGCTTAGGAAAAAACACATCCTCATGCATTTCAGGAAGATCTGAGTCTGCTTAATGGTACTAGTGTATAGTATTGGAAGATGTCTGGAAACCCTCTGCTCAGGCGCAGTTCTAGGTTACACAGAGAACCCAGATTATGCTCAGATCTTGTCAGTAAGCACCCATCACTCAGAGGGAACCTGCCTCACAGCTATCCATTTTAAACTGTATCTGTGGAAGCTCCTTTCATTTCTGTATCCCCTCCTAAGCTTGTAAGAGTATACCTTCAGGGATTAATATCATATTATCAGCAGCAAGCTTAACTTGAGCAGGTTGGTGTTTGGCAAACTTCAGCAAAGTCAGCTGAAGATCTGGATTACGGTACATCTCCTAACAACTCCCTGCCCCTGGCACTGGGGATTGCTAGCTGAACAGTGCATCCCTTGAAATTCATTTGCTTCAAGTCGAATCGAGTGTTTGCAAGTAAGAGTCACAAGAAGAGCTATTCCAAAATACATACTGCTGCTAGTACTCGTGACAGAAAAGATTGTATGATTCAGCATCCAAAAACTTCTCAGGAAGCTTTGAGGCAAATCCATAAATAGTCCTTATTAAAAAGAGAGAGGAAAAGAAAAAAGAAAAAGAAAAAAAAGGCAAGAAAGCATTTAATGTTTGATAGTAGATTTCAAAAAATTACAGAGGTGAAGTCTTGCTGAATATAAATTTGCTAGTACAAAGATCTCAGTTTAACACTGGCAGAAAGGCTCCTGTGTTGCATTGCTTCCTTGCAATAAGGTGGTGTTAGAACACCTTGCTGGATCAAGGATGATATGAATGGTAAATGCTCACACTGTAGGTATAGAAATACCACATTGGTAATATTGTTCCTGAGATATTTTATTTTCAGGGGAAATGCCAATGTAGTTGCAATGCAAATGCAAGTTGATCCTCAGAGGCTTTGCTCAGAGATTCTGGCATTATTTTAGGGGTATTACTTTTAGCTTGGTCTCTAAAGTCTGCTGAATATTCCCCAATAAGAAAACCACAGTGCTACAGTGTTAAGATGTTAAAACCATATGAAGAGGGATGGGGGAAACAACAACAACAAAAAAGAAATCAGAGCTCCCAGTCATGCTCTTTTATCCTTTCCTAACCCTTTATTCCAAGATACTTCCCACCAATTTCTAAGCCTTACTATTAAAGAGGCAAGTGCTGGAGATGCTGTAGCAAGGCATGCTGCTGTATAGCCACTAGCCTCTTGCTCTTCTCAGGGAAAAAAATCCTCCCTGAAGACCGCTTCATTTATTTCATTTGTCGCTATCCCATCTCCCACCCTCTTCTCAGGGGAATAGAGCCCAGACAGATAAGCTAATGAGACAATTAGCTCTCTGCTCCCTGATTGAAGGGCCCTTTATTTCCCTAACCAGCCAAGCCAATTCTCAACACTGTGAGTGCTTGACTTTATTTCTACAATGTGATTCATCTTCTCTCTTGCTCATATATACCTCTACCATAAAAGAATATTATTAATGTTGCCAAGTCAAGCACTTGCTTGTTAGCAAACACATAGACATAGGCTTACTCGGGAAAACTTAATTCACTCGCTCCCTGCACCCCACACCTTGCATGTATATTTTGCTATGGCTTATAATAAACCTATCCTACAGCTGTGTGCAAACAGCCTGTTCCACACTCAGTAGGTAGCTTGGGCACTGATCCACAAGCACCCAGGGCAAGTTGCTATTTATCTCCCTTTGTTGTTCCCACAGTTTTATTTGCTACCTACATGTTCCTGCATGCTAGCAAAAGAGGTTATTGCAATGTGGCATTCAGAGGTGGGGTACTGCACAGTACAAGAATCACAGCAGTATTCAATAGATTCTGTCAGAAGGTGAAGCTGCAGATCTAAGGTGGAATTTAAGACCTTCCTCAGTTTCTCTTCAACCCAAAGACCTACCTCCCAAGTGATCATAGAGGAGCCCCTACACTTCACTGTTACCTTCCTCTCCCTTTAGGCAGGTAGGGAGAGGAGGCAGCTCGGGCAATTACTCCTGTAGAACCACACTGTCTGCACTGTGGGGCTACCAGTGGAGGCAACAGTACCCTGCTGCTCCTCCCTCTCTGTCCCGGGAAGAAAGGAGTAGTGTTCCAGGGCTCAGGCTCTTCTGAGCTTCTAAACTGGCAAACAGAGTGGCCGCTGACTGGATTTGGCCTCATCTATACGTGGGGAACTGCAACACTTCAGTTTAAGGCATTTGCAGAACCCGCTCAATAGCAACACAAGGTCCTTTTTATTTGTTTTTCTCCTGCAACACTCCAACAGAGCTGTATAACTAGTTGTGACCCACATCACACAGTTCTGAACCCAGAAAGTTGCTGTTGTCAGTGCATTATCCACCCATCACCCTTTCTCTGGCACCCCGTCTGCCAGACTGGGAGCAGAGGGCTCTTTTACATGCTCTTATACCAAGTGGAAGAGAAGAACAAGGCAGATTACCTACGTCAGGAGCATTGCTGTTAACTGCTTGATGTTTAGTCTCGGAGGCAGACAGCATCTATCAAGCCCATTAGTTGCTCTTTGATGTATGCTGTAATCACCATTTGCTTTGTATGCTTGATCATTTAAGCTATTTTATATCCTTTCTGGCTTCTGGATGGACTTACCTGTGATTCCAGAAAGAGCTTGCAATGTGGCCTCAGAGAGGCATTTGTCTAAGAGCATCCATGTACTACCATCTTTTGCATGGAGTCTGCTGGATAAAATAGGGCAAAAGAAAGAAAAAGAAAATGTCAAAGTTCTCACTAGATTCATCTCACATTTGCTTACATCTAAAGGAGACATCAAATCCAGAAGAAAAACAAATATTACTGATTTTTTCAGCCCCAGCCTTCTTCCTTGCACCTGGCTCCTTAAGCAGTTGTTGAAAGCTCACAAATGCCCTTCTGCAAGACAAAGATGACTCCCATACCTGCACAGTACAAGGGTCAGAATCATGACACCTCAGTCTATTCAGACACATCAGAATTTTTGCCCCAAAATATCTATCTAGGCAGAATTTGAAGACCTGTACATTTATCATGGAATTTCCAAGTGCACAAACACTAACAGAGCATGAACAGGTCATCGGTTCATGCACCATAGACACAGCACCTCATGGAAGAAGGCTTAATGCAAAGGATATTTGCACTGTTTCCACTTGAGATGTCCCAGACAGGTAGGGGGCAAACCCAGCTGCTTCACCACTAGATCTCTTTACTTTATGTGTATGCTGTACTATGCTTGAGTATGTTAACCCCAACATTGCCACAGAACAATAGATGCACACGGACTTCTGTTGCGAAGCCACCAAGACTTGGTATCTCATAGTTATGCAGTATTTTACTATGACAATATCTGGATTTAAAGGCCTAAAGGGTAGCAAAAGAGGTCTCGTAGAAGCACAGTACATTTGCAGATAGATTCAGTGATCTTTGATATGAAAGAATGATGGGAAATAAGGACCAAAAGGTTGCAGGAATAGTTAGAGGGTTTTGGAGAGAAACTTTGTTCTCTTTCAGTGTTCAACAGATGCAACTCAGCAAACAGAGAGTTAAGGCTTTTCCCGTTACACTGCAGCAAAAATGAGGGATTTAAATAGACTGAAAATGTAAATCCAACATTCATTGCATAGACAGAGAGAGGCAGAGCAGAGGGGAGGGGAGCAAGGGAGGATAGATGATCATTGGATGTGTGAGAAGAGCGATGCATCACATAGTATATATTTTATGTGTATTAATATTCATACCATTTCTTTCCTTTCTCCCTCCAGGCTCTGTCTGCTGCTTCAGTTCATCCATCCAGCTTCAAGAGGGAGATGGATCTTGCAGCCCTTTCCTAATCTAGAAACTAGGTGTCAAAGTAGCATGCAGTTCTTTCTCAGGGACATTGCCATCTAAAGGCACAGGTCATCCCAACAGAAAGCATAACTTGCAAGAGTGGCTCTTCTGTGCCCCCTAGGAAGGATCTTTTGCACTTGATCAGAGATATTCCAAAGATGCAATATTTAGGAAGAGGAAGCAGAGGGTGTGATACAAGTTCTCGACAAGTCCAGAGGGAGTAACACAATTTTCTTTTCTGGCTTCACAGAGCTCTAAGAACTATCTTTTCATAAGCACAGGTCTGGAACTGAACCTGTGTCAGAGTCAGCATATGCCAAGTGTTCAGATACTGAGCTGTGGAATGGAGCTAAGCATACCTTTTGAAAGAGAATGTCTCGTGCTCTGTGATCATGAGGTTGTGGTAGGCAAGTCCATTAAAAAGAGAGCACTGTCTTATATTGATCTGAAAACAAGAAAATCTCTGGTGTTGAACAAGGTTGGAGCTGGAGACTCTTGGCTGATTCTAAAAAGATATCCAACTCAGAGGCAGCATCGCCAAGATCAGCAAGTAATATACAAGTTATAGTGCATAGAAAAAGAGTTTCAGTTTGTTGAAGAGAGGCTGACTCTGAAGATTATGCTTGAAAGCTGCTGTAGTATTTTCATTGCAGCACTACCGAAGACTTTCACGAGAAAAAATCCATTTTCCTAACTGTGTTTGGAAGATAGACAGTAGCAGCCCTAGAAGACTGATGTTTCCCTCAAGAGCCAGGTGCTTCAAACTAAGAAAGCTTGATGGCTGTGTTAAAAAAGCACTATGTGCCCCAAACAAACGTCATAGCAGAGAAATAAATTTCTCTTAACCAAGCCAAGGAAAAACTGATTTTTAATAGTTTTCTCACTAGTCTTGCAAAGCTTTTCTACCCGTCATGTTGGCGTTCATCTCTAAGGAGCCTCCTGAGATTTCTTGCCTTCTATTTGGGAATCTGGATGAGGAAAAACCTGCAGAATATTATTCACAATGAGTAATTTAATCCAGAGGAAGAAACAGGTATTGGGTGAGTTCCAGAGCAGACTGTTGTGTAGCAATGCAGGACAGCCGTTCTGGAAGTTATTGGTACACACTAAATGGAGATAGACCCACTGCAGAGCACCTCAGAGAGTCAGAGTTACAGGAGTGAGCTAAGCCTCAAAAATCTGGACACACAGCATGTACTTGCACTGTCCTAAAATGAAAAGGGCTTTTATATTTGCAAGGAGTAATCCCTCATTCCCTCTTACTTAACATCAATGAAATTATGTAATACAAAGGCATATTCTTCCACTATGGATTAACTGTTCTGAATTTTAGGATGCAGAAGCTAGATTTCAGTAGGCCAGAATGGGTAAAAAAATCAGTGCAACTATTTATCTTTGGGCATAGTAACTAACAGATGAATCTCAATTTTTTAGAAAACTGTACCATTTTTCTCTTTCACAGAAACTGACAGTGCTCACAAAATTGGAACCAGAAGATAAATTTTAGATCACAACTGTCTGCCAATTCATACAGTACTAATTAAGTCAGTGCCACGTTAAGGGAAGGTTTTTACAGGAAGTGCTCTGGAAGGCTTTTGATCTGTAGATGTAAAGTAAGCACTTTCTACCCTTGCCATTATTTGGTACAGAAGGAAGAGAATTTCAGCCCAGCATGGAAAAATAGACTTGTCAGTGCTGTTCATACTGAAGTCACATACGGGACCTCCTGCTACTGCTGTGGTAGAGGCTGAATCAACACGCAAGTGAGAAGGTACAAGCCACCAAGGATATCCAAAAGATATCCAACTGGAAAGAAATAAAACAACTTGTCCAAGATCATAAAAAGGGGCAGAGACTGAAAACAGCCTGGACTTCTTGGTCACATATATTACTTTATTTACACCCTTGCTGTTTGAGGAGGACGTGTATTTACTAAGCTTGTAATTTCTTCATAAATGCATGCCTTCACACAAAGGTACTGTCCTTTTACTGGTAGACTCAGACACAGAATTATGTCCTGGCTACTCCATTACTACCGCAGGAGGCTTTCAGCAAAGTCTTATTCTTAGCTATAACTTCTAGACTGCATCCTTACATTTAAACACACCAGAGCCAGGTAGGAAGTCATTCTTGCAGAACTAGAACACCAAGTTCACATGGCATCGTGAAACCGAGTAGCAAAGTTTGTTTTCCTCCGAGTTGCGTTCATTTACAAGCGGCTTCTCCAACTTCTAATGACAGATGCACTCACGCTGCAGGCTTTCTCTGAAAAGAAAGCAAAACGTTTTCCTATACATACTGCTTGGCTGAAATTAGAGAATGGACTCAGAAGTTTTGGAGAGATGAGGGGAATAAAAACGTAGACAGAGCATGTTACTTTTTTTATTTTCTAAGCATGAAAGATAAAAGATGTACCAATTACATTTATTCATTCCCAAATGAGTAGGGATTTAACTCTCAAATTAAATTCGATGTTTAAAATCCAAAATAAGTTTTATTGAACCTATTTAATCATTTAGAAAAACCTTTGCATGAAAAAGTTAGTCCTTCGCTGTAATTAGCATACATTTTTTCTCTGACAAGAAGCTTCTAAAAGTCATTTTCAAAATATGCCTTCCTTGAAATTTTGAAATTTACGAAACTGAGCCCTCAGGCATTTTTTTTTTCCTTCAAAATACTATTTTCCAGTGGGAAAAAAAAAAAAAGACGCTTTCTCCAAACATTCCTGTTGAATTCTAATTAATTATGTTTTAACACTTGCTAACAAAGTTTTTAGCAAGATTGAGAGCTCTTAGCTGTGTTGCTGCTGAAAAGCTCACTTTGGACATCATTAATCGAGGCCCTTCACTTTTGCACAGTCTGTGGATAAACACTGGAGTTGAACATGCTTGGAAAGAAGGTATATCTGTATCTCTGTATGGCTGCTGAGCCCAGTGGCTTCTGAGGGTATGCTGAGGCGGAGATGTGATGGCAGAAGAGGGCAGAACATATATGCTTGAAGTATGTATATAAGGGGGAATAGGCACATGTGAATAGTTCACAAGCAAGTGTAGGCTGCTGTAGGGGGTGACTGAGGCAGTGCTGGAAACGATGATGAAATTATCGCCAGTACATAATGCTTCTGAGATACAAATTGCAGCTGTACAGCTAGGTTCTTATTTGCAATTCCTCATTCTCCAATGTTTATGAAGCAAATATCAGCTTTCCTGAGATGCCGGTACTTGCAGTTCACACTGAGTTCACTGGGCAATACTTCTGAAAAACCTGGCTACAAATTGCTTGAAACATATGAAAATAAAATCTCATTTGATAATACTATGTCAAACTTGATTTTTAAAAAGCATTCCTTAAGAGAAAAAGCAATTTCCTTTTTAAAAATATTTGTCCTCTTGTGTAAGTCAGAAATAGCGAGATCAATTTTGTCAAAAAAAAAAAAAAAAAGAAAAACTCCTAAACAAATCCTTTGGGTTACACTAAACATGAGCAATTTCATCCTAAAAGAGGAATCACTAGGAGAGTTCAGAGGAAATGGAAACAGAGGCTTGAACACTGCAACTCTTTTAAGCTCTGCGTTTGGTGTGCGCTGTGCTACTCAGCCTGGCAGAGGCACAAAGGAAAATGCAGCTGAATTGGCCAGTTATCAGGGGACAGGATTTTGTTTCCAGAGCTGCTAATACCACTAAACAGAAGATGACAGAGCATCAGAAAGCAACCCTGCCGGTGCCTGCAGATGCTGAGGCTCTCGGCATTGGCTCTGTCACCCCACGGCCACCTGATAGTGGCCACTGGGCTGAATCAAAAGCCAGGGAATGGGCAAGAAGGGGTTGCTTGCTCCAAGGGGTTGCCCCCTCTTTGCTGCTGAGCATTTTTGCTGGCGAGAGATCCAAACACACCACCTGGAAGGTTTCTCTTCCGTTGAAGGTATTGTTTGCTCCAAGACCTCCAGATTCATAGCATGAATGGGCAGGGTTTTGCAGACTACAGTGACAAGAGGGTCACTTTCTTTCTCTGCTATCTCTACCCAACCTGGCATGACTCCTTCACAATACCTGTAAACAAAACACACCGCAGCAAAGTTCAATTTTGTATTACACTGAATGATGGGTCTCCTGTGGATGGCTTAGTGATCTACTACAACCCACGCTAAGCAAGTAACAGAAAGCAGCAAGACTTTCTGCTTTCTGTATAAGCACAAAGAAGTTTCACCAGCTGTTGAAACCTTGTACAGAGAATTACTCGAAGCCTTCATATATCAGGCAAACAAGAGCTGGGGGAGGGAGGGTTATCTGAGCAGGTGTTTTCAGATTAAATTTGAAGGAAGATGGAAATGAGAGATTGCAAAGCAGTTAGCTCTCTGCAGTGACAAGATTATGTGAATGGGTGTCTCTGCTTAGCACTTCGCTCTCTGCTCTCCAGTATGATGGATTTTGAGTTCGAGGACATCCTGAAAGGACAGTTGCAGTCTGCCAGCATGTCGTGTGCAAAGCCTGTTTTGTTCCATTTGATTTTTATCTTAGAAGCCCAGATAAACTTCCTCCTGAGTTTCTGCGGATCTTCATTATCACCAACCCTTTAGCTTTTCTCATAAGCTATGCTCTTGCATGTAAGCATGTCGTTATCTGTGTAGGCTGCTGCTCAGTATTAAAAGTAAGATAGATCAGTCTTCTCCGGACTAAGCAAGCTTCAAAAGCCTCTCGCTGTACAACTAGTTCAGAACCACCCTGTACTCCTTAAAATCTGAACACCTCGTATTTTCCCACACCCACAGTTGCAGAGCTGAGCAGTAAAAATTGCAACAGTCTGAGCCATTGCACCCCTGTCAGAGCACTCCTCAAGACAGATTTCAGCATGTAGGCCTTTTCTGCATTCATTACAAGATTACTCCTTACATCCACAGCTTCAGGGACTGTAGGATGTGGAAGAGCTGATACTTGAATGAAGTGTTCGGTTTTGAGTGAACAAAAGGCTCATTTGCCTAAAGTGGGCGTGTTTGTGCTGCAGACAGTCTGAAGCCTTTGATGTGATAAGGCAGGAACAACTTGTTCTGAAACCATCCACTTCAGTGGAGGCACATGAAAATTCAGCATCCTCACTCCCACTGTTTGCTGTTCTTGCTATATGGCAATGAGTGTTAGCAAGAACTGGAAGTACTGCTCAGTGCCCTGCTAGAGATCTCACTCCTCTCCTCCAGGAAAATGCATACATCTCCATTTACCCTTGTGTGCACTCAGTAGAGAAAGGACAATGTCAGTGAATAGCCTTACACTCTGTCACCATGAAAGTCATATTTTCTGTGTAAGCCACAAAATCTCCCCCCATTCATTGGTGGGATCAGTGGGACTGCAAGAACCCGTCAGAGGATTTAGAAGACTTCAGAAAAGCCTTGCATACTGCCCAGTTCTTGGAAAGCTGGAGCTCTGGCAGCTGTCTGGCAAGCCCACATGCTTAGAGTGCAGAGTAGATGGAAAAGAGCTGAAGATAGGCCTGTGCAGTTTCTTCTGTTTGCTGTGAAAACTCAGAGGCATCAGCCCTCTCTGATTGCTTTCCAAAGAGTTACTTTTCCTTCTGGGGCCAAGTGTGTGCAGGCTTTCTCCCATCTCAGATTCGTGAGCCATGGAGCACAGAGCTGCTAGCTGGAGAGCAAAGAAATCTCTGTGTGAGGAAACAGGAGAGCAGCTGGGTTCTGCACAGCACTGCTGCCAGGGCAGAAGTCACTGAACACCAGAGACAGGCACTGCCCCTCCCTGCCCCTCCAAAACATAGACTGGCAGTCAGCATGAGCAGAGGAAGAGTCTGCCGACAGCCTTTTCACCCGGTACACCCTTAGCCCTCCAAGAGAGGAGGCATTTGTGTGATGCTCAGTGATTCTCAGCCACATCTGCTATCAAAGATGGTGGCAGTGGCCAACGTGTCACATCTGCCACACAAGCCAATTTGAGATTGATGGGAGAGATCAATGAGACGATTGCAAAGTCCCACTTTGTCATCAGTTTCACTTTGCCTAGACCAGTCAGAGAGTATCACTCAGCAAAGGACTGAAAGCACACAGGCTAATGATATGACACTTGTGTTCTCATTCTGTCTGCTGTTGGGCAGAGGAGACAGACACAGCCCTCTATGCACCTAGCAAGTACCTGATATTTTCTCCTCTCTCAGCGACAGGAAGCAGAACTAAACAGCTCCATTCTCAGTTTAGATAAATTGGATCAACTGTCCTCTGCTACTGCTGCCTTTCACCTACCATATTAAGCGTCTCTGGCCCAAAGATTCCCCCCACCAATTGCTTCCACTGCTGCATCCATGGCAGCATTAGGAGATTAACTACAGAGAAGTCAGCTATGGCCACCAGTCACTTCAAAACCTAACAACTCCAGCTTGAAGATCCTTGCCTATAGAGTTCCCCCTGTTGCTATCATCAGTGAGACACCACGAATAAGGACAACAGAGCACAGGGAACAACAAGCTTGGTACAATTCCCATGTCAGTTTACTGCTAGTCTCCAGCCTGAAGGCAAACCGTTATTTCATCAGGGAGGAAGAGTACAAGAAGCAGAGTGTTCCTCTGCATACACTCCTTTTGGCAGGAAATTCGAATGAGTAGGAAAAGATGGGGTCATGAGAGAGAGTCTGGTGGAGCAGATAAGAGTAAGAAGTCAAAAGCATGAGTAATTTCATACGAATAGTCCAGGCTTGCTCCCAACCATGCAAATGAATGCAAGGAGCATCTCCTTTCACTAGCAAGGCATTAACCCTTTAGCAGCTAGCTACCATTGTGTCAGCCTGTGTATCTCTCAGCCTTCTTTATCATGGAAATGATGGTTACAAGGTTTTATGTTCAGAAAAAGTGGATTTCTCTCAAGTCCAGGTACCTGTCCACACCTAAATCTTTACTACCCCTTTCCAAGAGTAGACTTGAAAAAAAAAACTATGATACTTATGTATACCAGTAGCATAAGACAGTGAATAACATAGAACTATGAATGATTTCTGCAGAATGATTCCAACTCCATCAAGTCCTGCAAATATAGGCAACCAGCCACCAGATACCAGGCTCCACACTCACAAGAATTAATACATTCCCTGGTATACTACCATATTCATTAATAGCCCTGAAGCATACTCCTATTCCTCTCAAAAAGTGCTTGGCCCACAACGTAAAGAAGTCTCTATCAGACTTTTTTTTGAACTTTTTGCAGTACATGTGTCACTCCTGTGTAACAGGAATGATGTTGGTTCAGATTTATTTTCTTAATTGCCTTTTGCAAATCTTTTAAAAGTAGTTCACAGATCTCTCCCACTGCTGGTTTTGAGGCTAAGATCTCCCCAAGGCCCGTGATGATCTTGGAAAGTCCATCTCACCCCACGCGGAAATAAGAGAAAACAGTAGTGTAGGGTGAGCCCTTCGTAGACCACATTAATAGCAGTTAGATAAAATCTTTCTTTCAGACTCTCATCATTGTTCCAATTCTGGAGCAAAACAACATGAACCAAAGGTCTTTCCCAGGAACATTCAAGAAACTTGAAAAATAACTCAAAAGCTAGGAAGAAAATCAAATAAAAAAAAATCTTTTCTCTTGCACATTTGTGAAGCACAAATTCAATACAATAAGTTCAGAACAATGCCCCTTCACACCCCTTCCAAAAGTTGGCATATCTAACATTGAAGTCCTCACATCAATAGATTTAACTCAAGGGTTATATACTGTACTGTCTCAATTACTTCCATGAATGTGTCAAAATTCCCAGCGAAAGAGCTGAGGCTCCACACCTCAACTATTTTTAGAAGCCCAGACCACACAGACATTTTTCTGTTGATTAGAAGTTTTTCTGTTCAGTTCATTGATCACAAAGACCATTTACAAGGCTGAACTATCTAAAGCTGATTTCAAGTCCACAAAGCCCTAAGATGTTCTGAGGCGAGATTTCACATTGACTGTGAATACAGACGAGATGCCCAGAAAACACAGGCAAGGAGAAAAGTAACTCATCTAGACAGACTTATCGTCTAGTGCTAAGCTCACCAGAGTCCTGAGATAGCACTTGAAAATGTGCCTAATGTATGCTAGTGGGCAGAGCAGTCAGTTCCCCCCCAAAAATCAGACTAATTATTAAAATCAGGTGTTCAGTTATAATCCATTTGAAATGCTAGTTAAAGGTTGGTACAACTACAGAAATCAGAAAGCCACAGAGAACTCATTTCAAGCGGAATTTGTGTATTCTTCAGTTCTGCAAATGCTTGTTAGATCACAGAGGCAAAAGGACTGTTTCCTACCTGTTTGAAAGTCACAGTTACGCTAACGAACTACAGAGCACACAGACCTAGCACACTGAACTGCTCACGTGCTCCAGACCAGTCATCTCGAGAGCAAGCACAGGCTGGAGTTCACTCTCGGGCAGCAGGTTGGGGCAGCCCTTTGTTTATCCTAGTAAACATGTAAACGAAATTGAATACATCACCCTAGATTCTCTTCTGAGATGTACCAAAGAGGTTTTTTGTTTTGTTTGAAACTTTTTTTTTCTATTTAAGTATTGGCAATACTCAGAGGTACAAAACTCTACAGTGCAGTGGAAACATTAACCCCTAAAAGTATAGCTCTATCTTGCCTCAGTGTTAAGTCAGAGGCATTTCCTATGCATAGCCTATAACTGAAGATATGGAGCTATATTGTTGTTATTATTTTTTATGATAGCTTAGAGGATTGCTAATGGGACAGTAGAGCCTTTCATAGCTTGGGCACAATGCACATCTAGTATTTAAATGGCTGAAAGTCTAACAGCAGGGTTAGAAAAGACATGAGATGGGATCACCCAGAAAGCTTAAAACATTCTTACCTTGCTTCTCCCTTACATCTCTATGAAGAGAATATAAAAATAAAGAGATTGGAATCACAGCTTTGACCATAAACAAACTCTGAAACTCTCCCATTCACTTTCTCATTTACATGTCACACTCTATAGTACACCTAAATCCTTTTTCTCCCTTCACTCCATGCCACCCCCCTCACCAACAGTGAGGACAATGTAACACAGAATTCAAGTCTAAAGTGCCATATATTTCTTTAGCATTTTCCTTCACCTCAGATGGAATGCACCACAGGCAGAAGCCCACATCTACTGTGGGTGACTTCTGTCTGCTAAACTTGAAAGAAATCAGGAAAAAAAAAAAGAGGAAGCTAGAATGAATGCAACAGTATTTTGGGACAGAAAAGACACATCTGCTAATGTTGTTTCACACACACTTCCCTAACAGCTGTCTTCTCCATCACAGGCAGGAGAAAGATTTCCTAGAAAGGCAAAGCCTAAGTTAGTTCCCACCCTCCTAATTCAATCCATTCTTCAGAGTAAGAAGAATCTGGCTTACAACCCCCTCGCTTTTCCTCTCGGCTGTCTCTGAGAGGATTCAGAACTCATTGGCACCAGGGGTTTGGGGCTTGAGTCCCCCTCCCCTGCCTCCAGGGTAGCCATTCACTCTCTCAAAAATAATTCAATGGTATGCTGAGCCAAAGCACAGGTTCCCTCAAAGAAAGGAAGAGGCTATAGAGGCTACAGAGCTTCATCTCAGAACAGCTGTACTGAGAGCTTCTTTTGGAAGCCAGCACTGGTATTTTAATGCAGAACCCATGCCCAGTTATTAACCTTGTAAATATTTCAGATTACACAGCACATCATATCTTCCGTTTATTGATATGTCCATTGACTAGTCAAATTAATTGTTCATTAAACTAATTAATTATGATAGCGATTTGGCAATTACCTTCAGTAAAGTTTGGGTGAGACCAGTTGCAACCTTTCAATGCCGTTAAAATATGTTCCACAGAATGTAAGATGAAAGGTACAGCTTTATCAGACCAAAATTGGGTAGCTGACATTTCTCCCCTGAATACATATTGACAACTTTGCTGTCTTAAAAGGCACAGACTGTATGGCACCACCTGCAAAAACCTCAAATGCAGAAGCAAAAAAAGATATGCCCAGATATAACACATAGTGCTGTGCCCTTTTCATATTCCCACAGTGGCTGGAATTAAAGCAGAAGTTTCACCACAAAATCTAGTTTATAGATTGCCTAGAGAATTCACAGAGACATTTATTCCGGAGACACTGTTACGTTCTTTGTTTGACTGAGGGAATCTTACATCTTGCACTGCAGAGTATGGTTTAGTAATCACTGCTTTTGGTTTGAATGGCTCAATGGATCAAAGCTGACTTTACTAAAGCCATTCCATAGGGGTGCTGAATGCATTTGCCATTCTGATGTATTGATCATGGGGACACTTTGCTTATGAGAGCCATATTGCGAGTCATTTCTTTGATGTGTGCAAACAAATGGAGGAGCTCAGGCCTTTGCAGGAGCTGCTTGGCTATGAGCAAAGAATGGCACAGCTTATAGGAGAGCCATTTCAACACCACCAGAACCTGCTTGCTCTGCCTCATTTCTACAGGCCTGGCATCAGGCATATTGTTTTGGCAAGCTAGAGATTTCCTTTCTCTACTTTGGAAGAGGTTGTCAAAGTTTTGCCAAAGTTTTTGCCTAAATGGATCCATTCAGCAGCAGCTGACTTTTACCCTTGTCTTTTGTTCCCTATTGCCACCTCTCTCCAGCTAAGGTAAGCTAAGTCTGCCCCTTTGTGACCATTCATAGTCACCCTCAATCAAACCTCTCTTCGCTAGGAAACTAGTGCCAGTGCTTTCAGTGATGGAAATGGGAAGAGCATCAGGCTTTTATACAGTCAGCTCCCTTAAACCACGACGGACATGGTCTGCTCGTGTTCATCAGCTTCCCAAAAATGAGTGATAATCTGGCTGTGTGCAACTGCTCCTTCCTGTATCAAATGATGTTCCCCAGGGGAAAGGCTCAGATAGAGGGCTCTTACTTTAGTCCTTAGAAGACAATAATTGACTTTAGTAGACTTTGGACTAGGTCCTTGGCTTGACTTTTTTTTCCTAACAGTAGATGTAACACCTGTTAGCACAGGACAATGGATTCATTACAGACTGGAGCACTGCACAGGCTGAACACTCTGGCAGTCATTAGACCTTCTGGGCAAGTGTTCAACACACTGGGCAAGTGTCATCTCCTTTCATGGCTGACCTGCCGAGAGGACATGACCAACGAAGCAAGTTCATTGTTCTATTTCCATATTACATGGCTAAACTCGAAACATGCATCTCCATTTGGCTGATGACTCAGCTCTATTGCCTGTAGCCAAACATTGCACCTCTCCTGTAGCCACCCCATCCTGTGTGTTGACCAGTACTCTCCAAGCCCAGTTTGCATGACAACATACTCATGTAAAGTCCATGAACGAAAATTATCTTGGCTGTGGCAAATTAAAGGAATTGCATAGGTGCAGGAAGAGAATACAACAGAACTCCATGGAGAGCATAAACTCAGATTGAGCCATCTGAATTTCTGGCTACAGCTTTCATTTGGGAAGTGTGCAATAGCGTTCTGGGTACAAGGGAAACTGCTGGCAGCCAAATTCCTGGCTGCAGCTTTATGCTCTGGAAGGAAAAAATAAAATCCCTGAGAGAGAAGAGAGCCTTGGAAAGGCTTAGTATTATACTGGGTTGAAACATTTATCTTTGGGGAAACTTGTCCTTGGATTTAGCTTTTTCAGATGGATAACAAAGAGCCTCAGGTGTGAACAGCACTGCCTGGGACCCTCAAGCCTGGTCAAGTAGTTTACAATGACTGCTTTGTCTCTACAAAGATGTTAATGGTGTTTGTTGGCTACACTCACGGTGATCTGAAGTTCTCAATGCACCGATAAAAAATGTAAATATTTGAGTGACTTTGCTGTTTAGATGAATTCCCATTGCCCTTTTTCACTTATGAAGTGAAGGCAGCACATCTGGCTTTTGGAAAATCACCTCTACCAGCACCAACAAAAACATACCATAAATATTTAAAAATTGATTCCTGCACATGAATAACATTTATTGCCATGTTTAATTCCATAGGCATGTGTAATGAGTTTTTGTAATGTGGAGGCTTCTCTACTGAATTTACCACTATAGACTTTAAGAGTTTTGGAAACATTAAATAATTTAGCCTCAAAATACCCGCTAGTGAGGTGGTCTGTGTCATTTACCTCCATTTTACAGCTGGAAAATCAATGCAAGAGAACCACCAATGCTTTCCCTAGGGGTCCTCAAGGAGCCTGTGGCAAAACTTCATAGTGTTTTGCCTCTACCAGACTTTTTCTGAAGAAAAGACATTGGGCTAAAGTAAAATGTCCAACTTCTATCATCTGAATTTTGGAGAAATTACAACCTGTCATCAAATTTCACCCAATTTCCCACAGCTCCAAAAGACCTATATAGCTGAAACCTTAGTATGAATCTAAATTGTAGTGTGTATGGCCAAAATGTGACCAGGATGTAGCGTTTTAAAAGTGCTGAGCAAAATGACAAACTGATGGTCTACCTTAAAAGGGGACAGAAGCATAATGAGGAATAGAAAGATGTCTTTCAAAAACAGGGACTTATGGGGAGTGGAATACTTTCCCAGTTCCACTCCTTTCCCAGTTCCACCCTGAATTAGCAAATTGTTATGGCCAACCCACCTTTCCTTACCATTCTATTCCTGCCCCTATAGAAAATCCTTTCAATAAGAACAGAAGAAAAGCATGGGTGATGGAGGAATGAAGTATTTTCATAAATAAGTTCTTGATATGCTGAAATGTTTCACTGCCTTGCTTTGATGCCTCCTAAACAAACTTTAGGTTTCTGATACTTTTTAAATAATTAAACAAGTCTGTACAGAAAAAGAAAGGAAAATGTGGGTATGTATTTTAAAACAGAATTAAATGACTCAGAACAAAACATAACACTGGCATATAAAGGAAACATGTCCACATAAATTTAATTTTCCATCAGCGGTGAACTAAAGAGTTTATTGAACAATCCAAGTAAACATTTCTCCTTTTTTGATGTAAAACAAAGCAGTTTTTGCTGCACCTTTGCCTTGTTCACCAAACCAGAAAAACATTTTCTTTTCACTCACTTGACTTTTACACCCAATATTAACCCATCACATATTGTCCAGCCATGTCTACACATTTCATAACAAGTCTCTTTCTTCATGATAGCTAAATTGAATGCTGACATTCAACTCCCTGCCCTACTGACAATTCAGATCTGGATCTGAAATTTGTGGATTTCTGTCCCCAAAGCGACGTGGAACTCAACTTTTCAGTCCTCACTGATCTGCCTGTTCCAGCTTGTGGAGTATATCAGTGTGCCAGAGCTCCTCCTCAGTCTGAGTCCCCTACTTTTAGTTTACAAAACCTACAGAGAAGTACAAAACAAACAAAACAATTAATTACTCCTCCTTCTATGACAGGACTGGTAAGAGTAAAAGCACACAGCCAAATAGAGATAGAGTATCATTCAAACAGACAAGACGCAGTCTAAATAACAGAAAATAGAGACAGTATTCAGTAGGGGAATAGTCTTCCCCAGTGTGTAGGATGGGCAGCCTCGGCAAAGCATTAGTAAATAACTTAAAATATTTATACCACAGTTCTTGAAGGTTTGGGTATATTTTCAGACTTCATGACTCCAACCACACAGCCCATCAGTGCAATTCTCTGTCCACTTCTGTTTAACATCTACATATAGTCTAAACTCTGATGAGACAACGTGGACACAGATGCCTCAGTATTTAGACCTAAAGAAATCTGCTTTAGTTTCACCACCTACGATCAGATTGGCACCGCTCTTAGAAATGCCCATGCGTGTTGGTGAAGAACTGAATGTGGAAGTTGAACTTGAACAAGATGGAGATTATGCTGACAGGTGAAGGAAACTACATTGAACAGTTTATTGGCACTCCATGGTAGCCTTTGTATCTTGTGAACAACCACAAAAAGTTTGCTCAGGAAATGCTCTTGAAAATCGGATTCCTCTGTCAAAGGCAGAGCTAAAGATCTCTGTCTAAAGGCACAAGGCACAGGCAGACCTCTCACCTACCCCTGTTTAGCTAGAGGACTTCCTCCTGGAACCTGACGTCCTGGTCTTTGGGTAGTCAAGCTTTTATCATCTCCAGTTTGGATTATAGGACTGAAATGACTCTTCAGAGATTCCAACTAATATAGCTCCCTACAGCAACATGAACAGCACGGAGCACATCATATTTGTCTTTTTTTGCCTACACTGGCTCCCTATAGAGCTTACATCAAAGTCCAAGATCTTGTTCGTCCTCCCGGCTTGGACTCAAGTGATGGTGCAAAGACACTACAGAAACCTCCAGGATACAGATGTGGTTCTTAGCAATAGATTGTTTCACTAGGGCAAAGAAAATACATCCCTCGTCAAGAGTCAGAGCTTGATGACAAGACTCGATAGGATGACAAGTACAGATATTATGATTTCTGGCAACAGTTCTTCCACAGACCACCTGAGGTTTTATCACTTTTCACTCCTGCTACTAGGGCTATTTCTTTACTACTTTTAAGCATGCATGTGAAGCAGCAGTTCATATATATTTAGAAAGGGAGAAAAGAAAAATAAATCAAAAATATATATACGTTAAAGAATACCTGTCAATTGGAAAACCCTTAAAAGCACTTTTCTGTCCAAAGGAAAAAACCATACCTCAATGGTGCCACTAGCTGCCTTCCTGGAAAGTGACTGAGTTCAGCAATAAGGACAGAGGTGAAAGAGAATAGAATATATGCTTGATATTACGTCTGATAAAGGGTGCACAAGAATGCACTAAGCACTTGATGACTAAAGCTTATTTTAGGACGATGCTTTGTGTTAAGTGCTCTGTTACAACATTACCACAGCCTACTGCGTGATACCTCTGCTGAGTGGTACCTCGCTGACGTGCAAGGAAAAACACATTAGCTCAGTCCACTTTGACAGAGGTTTAAGTTAGTGTGATTTACCTGTCATTAGGAGTATGCACAGTGAGTTATCACGACTCAGCTGACTTTCAGTAACTTGTTAAGCCAACATAAAGCAAAATCTCTTATGGAAGCCCACAGACAACTGCAACATAACAAACAGTCCTTTGTCACAATAGAGAGGGTTTTCCCCTCTCTTATATAAACCACTTCTTATATAAAGTATACAGAGTGTGTTTCTCCTGGTTCTTCAGTAACATGTCCTATCCCTGTATTAAAATTTACAGAAGCTTAGATAATGCTGCAGAAAAAAATATAGACACTAATAGGTGCCTTTTTTTTAAAAAAATGAACTCTGTCTTTCAATATGAACACTTTTCAAAGACTATTTCCATGATTGCTGGTGTGATCAGTTTTTGGCTTGTTTGTTTTTTTAACTGAAAATCAATACTTTTCAAAGTCTTTGGCATCATGAGAGACATACCTGTCTATTTGTCAAAACTGGAAATGGATAAAATATCGTATGCTTCATTGGAACAACTGCAGATAATCAAAGCTGGAATGAAAAACTGAGTATTCTGAAAGGAAGGTTTGTGATCTGTAATTGCTGTTCAATATAGCATATGAACATAATTCCTACATTCTATTATGGACAACAAAGCTACTGTAGAAATGTTAAGCTAATCCAAGATATTCTTAGGTCTTTTCAAGGTATAGATTAAAAAAGATAAAGTCCATAGGGGACAGTACAGTCTTTTAATAGACAAATTAAAAAAAAAAAGGGAGGAAATATAGCTAGCATGCCTTCAAGCACAGTCCTTTTTTTTTTCATGTTAGAAGCAGAAAACTTGGAGCTATATTGTCTTAGATCTAAAATAAACCTAATAAAGAACCTATTTCTGTTTGTCTCACATGTTTTCACCTCATTGATATCCTTAGACCATCACAGATACAAAAGTTTTCTTACTATATGTCAGATATTAAAATCCTTTTTCTTAATGAAAGGACTGGAAGGGACCAAGACAGGTCATCTAGTCCACCTCCTTGACTACAAATCAGAATCAAATTCACCTGACATTTCTGAATTATATTTACGTAATGTGTTCTTAAAGACCTCTAATCATGGAGACTGCACTACCTCCTCAAGCAATCTATGTCTAACCTGAACCTTCCTTACTACAATTTAAATCCATTACTTTCCTCTCCTACCCTGCATGGCAATGGGGAAAGATTTCTCTCTTCCTCTTTGACACAGACTTCTCTGTGCTTTAGCATTGCTATCCTCACAGTTTTCTCCTTTTTAAGGCTAAAAAAACCCCATTATCCTACGGCTTTCTCAATGGTCTCTCTTTTTTTTTTTTTTTTTCTTCTCTCAGACTGTTTCTGACCCTGATTTTTTTTATAAATCCCTTGTTATTTCTGTTGCTGTCCTATACGGGCTGTTTATTCTGAATTTTTCATGTCATCCTGAGGTACTATTTACTCACCATTCTGAACAGATGCAGCACAATCCCATAACAGAGAAACTATAGAGAGTTCCATTCTTTTAGATACAGGTGACCTTTCTAGCCTCAAATTAATACCACTTTAACACAACAATATGTTTGAACCAAAGTTTTAGATGAATATACATGCTTTCCTCTTCGGGATTTTTATTTTATCCCAAGAGAAGGTGTTTACAGCAGTGTTCTGCAGGGTTTCATTAACGGCAGCAGTTCTGGAATCTAGCAGAAAATAAATATTTTGTAGTAATAAGAATTTCAGTTTTGATATAAGCATGTTACAGGCTCTTAGCTTTATGTAGGAGGTAGGAGGTTATTATTAGCATCAACCCTGCTTATCAGATGGGGAAAGAACAGTACAAAGAAATAATGAGATGAAGCCTAAAGCCTCATAATGAGAAATAAACATAAGTCAGGCTAGAGAAGAAGATTTTCTGATTTTTATTTTGTCTTATTTACCTATTTATTTCTCTTCCAGACTCTGGCATTGAATTTTTCTCTGAGCTCAAGAGGAGATGATTACACCCAGGTTCAGGCTGGAATCCACTGATGGAGAAGGGTAGAGAAGCTGGATAAGCAAAGATAGTGAATTTACCTCTTGTACCACAACTGAAGTAATGCAGTCTATTTTGCTGGTGCTGTATCAGAGCAATGTGATGGCATCCATCTTCCATCTAGTGCTAGTGTAATGCCTGCATCTATTCACAGTCAACAGAAAGGCAAAAAGATAAGTTCAGATTAGGTATCACGGGGTTTTGTTTCAAAACAAGTGTGTAAAAAATGATTTTAAGTGACCTAGAGGATGTCTTTTTGTATCATTCTTTAGCAGTATCTGCCTCTATAGAAGATGTAGCTGTTAGTACTGTAAGGATCCCTTAGGACAAACTCCTGTTATAATGTGTTTTCTCTGCACCAATGCCTACATAAATGTTAAATGAAGCCACTTTAAACAAATATAGGTAACAGAGGGAGAATAAGCCTGTTAACAGAATCAGCATTGCAGTTGCTAACTCATAATATTTTATTTATTTATTATCTCATAATACCTATAACAAAAGTAACTAGATGCTATAAAATAATACTTACAGACACAGAAATAGAAATGACTCATCGTGTCTAACTCTTCATAAAAGTTCTTCTGAATCAAAAGCATCCAATGAAACATAGAAAAGACAGTATAGTTTCTTTCCAACCCTTTCCAGTGTTTAGCTGGATACATATCTGAGCCACAGTGTACAATAGTCTCCAAACACAGCCTCTAGAAGCACTCTAGGCTGTACCATACAGTAATCTAGATATACACCTTGAGGGTATGTGGGGAGAGAGAAGAAAGACGCCAGCCTCTAAGCATTTTTTTCCAGGTGTGGCCTACTGTCAGCCACCCACCTGAAACAGGAACTGTAAGCGCACAACAGGAATGGCGATGCAGAAGAGGAGAATTTGAAAAAATGGTTCCCAGCACACCGAATGGCAAACATAACACTCTAAAGGGTTCAGAAGCATTACTCTCCGTAAAAGCACTAAGTGAAAAACCAAAAGTGCTGTTCACATGGTACAAAGTGGGAAGAATGTGTATGTGAATGTCTTCTGAGTGGGGTTAAAGTAGGCACTTACAAAAAGACTATCTGGTCAAATGTGGAGAGAGGAAAACTGTCCATATGATAGCCAGGAGCAACAAAGCATTCTTAGAGAATCTGCTATGCTAACACAAGCAATACTGTAAAGAAAAAGTGACACTGATGGCTCCTAAATAAAACCTGCACATGCAACATCCCCTCTGTTATTCTAAGCAAGTAACTGAATGTTGCCTTTCCAGATACTTCTCACCCAAATTCAGTCTCAGCTTTTTGCTTTATACTCCAAGCCCTGACCCTGAATAGGCAGCAAGGGAGAGAACGAGAGAAATCCTTGGTCAATAAAAAAAAGTCAACAGCTTCTTTTTACATCTCTTTCCTCCATGTCACTCCTTTTTCTTTCTTTCCAACTTGAGACACAAAAACATCATAATGCAGAAGCACTCAGATGGCATTGCCAACACAGTGCATAGGAAAACACATTCCCTTCCCAGCTCTCTGATAATTTAGCATTGTTTTAGTTTCATTTAATGAACATTTATGCTGTAGCCTACCCTCAATTTATACTCATCTAGTCCAAAGCACAATTATATGCTGAGCAGAAAATACAGCTTTGACTCTTAATAATGAGATTGGCATTGTGTCTGGCAGTTTCTCACATTTCCTTTTCATGCCTGCAGCCATATCAATTGGGTAGTGGTTTTGGTGTATCTCCTAAACAAGGAGTGCATTTTAAGACAGAGAAGTTCATCCAAGTCTCCCCAATACCTATTCCACCTTAAGAAAGGTGGTCTTGTGCTTTATTTAGAAGCTCAGGACACTATTATTCTCGTTACTCAGTGGTATTCTCGGCTCTGCCTCTGACTTGCTATGAGATTGCAAAGATATCATGTAATCTCCCTCTCTTTGCTTCACTTTCTTCATCAGTGAAACGCACTGAATGATACTCTCTCTCCTAATTAGCAGAGTGTACACTAATATATAGAGTTGTAAACATGCTTTGAGATTGCAGAGTGGAAGATACTTTAAAAAAAAGACCTGAAGAAGAAGGAGGTCCACTAGCCATTCTTTGGAATCCTCTTGTTTCAGGCTATACAGCCATTAATTTCCTGTCTATGAATTAGCACAGAGTTGCTGCTACTAAGCAATCTACCAAAACAATTCCTGTTGAAGAAATCCACTGAGCACATTGGGCTCTGTTCCTATTGGAAGGTAGTTATGAACAGAAGGATTACTTCTGTTTATTGTGTTCTTTTTCTTGGCTTAATACCAGAGCCTGCTGTATTCTCACCTGGTTAGAGTGTTGGGAAGCTGGACGGTCCTTTGTGTAACTTCCCTTATTTCTTTTCTCAACAACGGGAAAGAGTTCTTGCTTGGCCTCTTTGAGGGGGATTTCATACACAGTTAGTAGTGCCCAGAAGGGAGAAACAGATGCTACCGAGATATTCATGGTGTCCAAAATAGAAAGCAATTTATATGGACAATTAAGAGGAGCCACACGGGACTTTGGTGGTTGGAAGCTATGATTCTGTAAGCAGGCAATTTCCAGGACTTAAGAAAAAAAAAAAGAAAAAAAAAAGAGAAAAAGAAAAGTTGAATTCATCTGAGGCCATGCAAGGAAAGAAAAGTTATATAGAGAGAGAACAATTCCCAAGCTCATTCACGAGGGCATTAAGCACCTGATTTGCAGTGAAAATGTAGTATATGGTATCCTGTCATCAACAAGGTTTAAAGGACAGAGAGTAGAGTCATCACAGAATAGGCATGAAATGTCATAGAGAGTAAAAGCAAAGCAAGCCAAGGTCTTTTGAAAAATATTAAAAGAAAAAACACTAAAAGGCTATCTGTCCTGACCCTCATCTGCCAGTTCAACTTATCATCCTCTCATTCACTATGCCCTAGCTCCTCCAGTGTGTTTGCTCTTTTCATTCATGGCATTACACAGGAAAAGACTTGATGAAATGATAGAAATATGGTGGAGTGAGCAATACGCTTGGCATTTATTTTCTTGTCATTGTTTTTTGCTCTTTAGGCATTGGGCAGATGGGGAATATCAGCATTTTCCACTGACCTGACATTTTTGCTTTTGCTTTATTGGTTGAATGAGTTTCAGTTGTAGGCAAAAAGAGTTAAATCAGTTTGCTTCCAAATAATACTAAGAAAACACTCTTTAAAAATATCTTTGGTAGAGTGGTGGCTATAGCCTGAAGGATGTTCAGCAGCCACAGGGATGTTTCAAGGCATAAATGTTTCTAGGAGGGGACAGAAATTATCTGATTTTGGCCTTTCTTTAGTTGACTGCAGAGCTTTCACTGTCTTCTCCCCAAACATTGCTGTGAGCAGTTTGGTTAATCACTCTGGGAATATGCTGCCTCACAGCAATACAGTGAGCCACAATAAGGTCTTCACCCATCTTTCCGTAGTCACAGAGATGGTGTAGGCTCTGCAAGAGCTCTGGGAAATTGACTCACTCTTCCCTTAGTTGCATATGTATGTACGCAAGTGGGCGTGCTCAAAAAAAAAAACAAAAAAAAACCCCTCAGAAACCCTCTTGCAGGATGAGATGAGATTCTCCTCCATTTTTTTTTAGAAACTAAACTGATTTTTTCACCACATGCACTGAATGGAGTAGGGCTTTTCTCCTATCATTGGTGATTTTTCAGAAAACAAAATAAAAAAAAACCAAAAAACTACTGGAAGCAGATTTCCTGAAGCAGAAGAGTAGACACCTGTGTTTTATGACATCTTTAGTTTTAGTGTTGTGCTTCGTCATCTTGAATAAAAGTCTAACTACTCAGAGCTAACAGTATAATTGGGAGGCTTATGTGAGATGCAATTCATATAGGGTTTGTGTTCTTTGTTTGAAATAGGAAGAACAGAGACTTGATGTTGTCTCTCCCACACTAAATGATAGCCTTAGTTAATAGATATTCTGCAGCAGATCTCTCTCCTTCCCTGAGAAAACTTTCTGAAACTTTCTTTTCTTTTATTGAACCACATACATTCCAATATCATACTCTGGTCTATTCTCGTCTATACAAATGCAAACCTTGCAATGGAATATAAAAGAGAAATAAGATTTTTTCAGAGTAATTGAGAACCCGCGCTACTACTAAGCAGGCCTTTGCAATGGAATGCCAAGAGAACCAGCAGGTCTTCTGGATGCTACTTACATTGTTGCTGTCCAAAAAAAAAACCACCACTAAAGAAGGTCTTATTCCACCCCAAATAAAAGGCTAGTATGAAAAAAAAAAAGAAAAGAGAGTTCATGGGACTCATCAGAAATACATCTAGACCTGCATCTCCACCAACCTGGTGGGCATGTGAGATTAATAAAAATGAGACCAGCCTGCTGCTTCTCAGCAGATCTTCTTGGCATAAGAACGTCAAACAGGATCCAGTGCCCTCTCTGCCCAAACACTTTTCTTAGCCAGGACACAAGTAAAAGATTGTTTCTTGTTTTCTTATTTTAGAACTACCAAGACAGATGTGAAGGTCAGAGAATGGCTAGAGAGTGATGTGGTATATCTCCATTCAGCCCGCGTGTACAAACAAGCTGAATATTTTTTTTTTAAAAGGATGAAAAAAAAATAAAATAAGCTGAAACTTACGTCTTTCTTCCTCTTGCCAGGAAATGTGTTTCAACTGCAATACTTATGCACTCCTAGGTTCACCAAAGAAGCCCTGCTCATGTAGACCCCGTATAAAGATGAGATCCTAGAGAATTACCAATATGCAAGAGAGAAATACCAGACGGCCATTTCACTGTAAAGCACAACTGGGGAGACTAAGTCCTTGGACCATAGCATGGTACCTATATATTCTCTGGAGTCTGACTAAGTAGTGAAGGATGCTTCATAATACTTGAGGGGGTAAGATGATAGGGAGGAAAATTATGATGTGTTTTGGAGTCTCCCATCCACAGTCCTGATCTGAACTTCTGAACCAGCACAGAACAACTCGCACATTTCATATCAATCCAATTCAAGTTTGCAGTGATTAAACTGCCAGAGATTTGGACATTCACAAAATGCAGAGTTGATTCTGTAAAAGTCCCATATTGACGAGATATTTTTGCACAAGTCTGTCAGGAACCATGGACTCATCTAGAGAAAGGGGCTTACATGCGGAAGGAGGGAAGTAAGAGCAGTAGGAAAGCTTAGACTGCAGAGAAAGGAGGAAGAAATCTGATGAGGAAGGTCCACAAAGCAGAAACTGAAAGGAAGTAAAGGAAGATTAAAAGTAGAGGAAAAAAAAATAAAGATAGTGGCAAAAATAAAGGGCAGACAAAATATTCACTCTATAGACATAAAACTGCAGTGACCATATGGGTTATCAATACTTGCTTCCCAAAACAAGCACATTAGCCTTTTACAGCATTTGCTGCAAAACATCAAATGTCACAGTGACTGCAACGTAACAAAGAGAGACATTAGGATGGATCAAGGGCATTGGGAAGATCTTAAGTTCATGTAAAACCACATAGGGTAACACATGCAGATAATTTTGAGGAGTGGATCATTCCCTAAGCCACTACAGAGGAAGATTAAAAATGCACTCAGTCTAAACAATTCTTGATCTCCTAAAAGAATTCTTTCCTGTTCCTATGTCAGACAAATACTATTAATACAAGATACATCAGTCAGGCAGTATCGCTATGAGCAAGAGAACCTACTAACCTGTCTTTAGACTTGGCCAATTCCTTGTTCGGCCAATTTAATGTTTCAAAGGAAGATCAAATTTGCCCTCTTCCCAGTCGTTGTTCCTCCCACCCTTATATACACATCCAAGAGAATAAAGAACTAGGAAATGAAGGGAATTCCTTCCTTACTCCAGTAGTGGTCAGTGGAAGCTCTGGAGCATGAAATTAATTAATTAAAATATAAATGCAGTGTAATTCCTTCTATGAACTCAGCAAGCTCTGCTTTTAAATTATTTAAGTTCCATGCCTTTGCAAGGAGCTGTCTTTGTGGAAGGCCAATACTCAATCCTTTGAAGTTTAGAAACCTCTTAATTTTCAAACTAATTTATGCTCATTTGATCTTTTAGCACTGTTTTTCTTTAGCTGAAGCTGTTAAAGTTATCCACCCTGGTATTTACAAAGAGCATATTTGTAAATAAAAACTGAACACTTTCACTTTTTTCTTTTTTTTTTTTTTTTTTGGTCAGTCTAACCAATTCTCCCTCTGATGCATTTAAAAGGTTTGCATTTCCCCTAAACTTTCTCACAACTCTTTGGTCTATGTCCCTTTGCTTTTTTGGAAAAGAAGTGACTTAACTGGCCAGAGCATTTTAAGAGAGGCCTCCCCAGTTCAATCACACCATAATATTAGTATGTTCTTAGATTGATTTAATCTCTAGACTTCATGCTAGTCTCTGACACTTCTTCCTAATGTCAGCATTTTAGCAAAAGCACAGATGAGTGTCACACTGGTGAGGGAGGAAGAGTCAGAACACAGAGAAGCAGGGCTCCTGGATCTGAATTCCAAGTCCAGAACTGGTCCCCAACAGGAGAGTTTGTAGATTCTCTCTCCAGGGCACAGTGCTTACAGTCTGGTAATTTAGGAATTAGTAGTGTGGGAGAGTGAGAAAGAGAAAGAGAGAATTGAATGTGTGTGAGAAAGAAATGGTTGCACCTTTCTTCAGTCCTAAAATTTAAAGGCTAAGATTTTAAGATTTTTTTAATAAAAATATTCCAATGTCCTACAGATTTGAAAATATTGTCCTTCAGTCTGTGAAAGAAGATAATGGAAGATATGAAAGTGCTTTAAGAACATTAATGAAATTGTTATAATAATCCCACAGAAGCGTACACTTATTTACTTTCTGTATATTCCACAGGGAGACACAGTAAGTCTTACACTTAGTGCCTCATGCTTTTCATAGAGAATCATGCTTATGCTTTTTTTCCAATTATTACTTTGAAGAAAAACTTCAGTACTGAAGCATTTTGCAGGAGAGCTTTGAAAGAGAAGTTAGGGAGACAGAAAGCTCTGCATTTTGCTGACATGCTCTAATGATGATGGGGTTTGTCTTGTCAAACGACAAATAACTAAGTAAAACCCCCAAAAACTTCCTCATCAGTAATTTGCATAGCAGTACCTTTGCTTCTGTCAGTAAAAAAGGAAAGCAAATTTGCAGCAGACACGCAATATGTCAATTCATTTCCATTGTATTGGCAACAGGTAACAGAGAAGACAGATTTATCAGATAGTCTTAAGAGCTATGAATTCTTCCAGCTGTCTCCTCCCTGCTCTACTTCCCTCCATATACACACATGCACGAATAAAGGCAAACCTGCCACTCCTGCAAGCATAACATTGTAAAGTTCTGCAGTTTTATTGTTGGTGTTTATCATAAAGCATCCTTATCTGCTATCTGCTTAGAAAGGCGGCTTTGGTATATTATTTCAGAGTAATAGCCGAGAGCGAGTTAAATTGCATTAACCTTTAAAGCTGGCATTAATGGGTAACCATGTCAAGAAACTATATTACTATACAATTTCCCTTTCCTATTCTTATTCCAGCTCTATGCTTAGAGTATTTTTTTGCTGTTAATGCGAACCTAACATCACAGACCTTGAGCTCCACACATAGCATTTGTGTTCTGAGGCAGCACTCTGTAAGAAATTTTGCACTGGCTTTTCTTCTTCACCAAGAGATGAGAGAAAGCAGATTTTCACGGCTGAGCTTGCCCATCTTGTTCCTCCCCCCATTCAAGACGGCACACTTCCAATAATGTGGTACATACATGCTTTTCTCCTGAAAGATGATGACTTTGGGGCTGGGGTCCAACCAGAGCCTGAAGTTATTATGCTAGGGCTTGCTATTGGATGTGACTGAGCAGTCAGTGCAGTGCTTAAGAGAAAAGTCTCCTCTGCTTGTTACAGAAGATCGATAGCAATTTGCTGGGACAGAGGGAACTTAAGACACAGACTTTTAGACAAAGACACTAAAACATATGAACCCTCCTGCATTCTCTGTCACTCTGACGCAGAATTTTGAGAAGTATTCCAGATGTGCAAACCCAATCTAGTGATGGTATGAATGGAAATTCCTAGAGCTTACTACAGATATATTATGGTAAAATGCAACCCAAAAGTGGCCTACCACTTACCAGATATTCACTTTTATATATTGACTATACATGTTAAAGACCTATATTAAAGAAAAAAATATAATTACCACATTCAGAAATTTGTAAATGCAAGCATTGTTTAACCATTTGTCAGTCGTTTCAGATGCAGAGAAAGGCTGAGACAATGCAACAGCCTTTTTGATCGCATTTTGACTGAAAGACCACATCATTATTACAAGCTTGGTTTGTGGACTCTCCTCCCACTCACAACTCTTCAACCCTTTGTCACAAACTGTTTATCCAAAGAATACCTGCATCTGACTCACCTTCCATCAAAGTCTCTGCTGAGCTTTTGGGGAAGAACTAATAAGGCAGTACTGTGAAAGGAAGAATCTCCATAACACTGAGGTCAGGTTTCTGAAAGAATACAACTGAGAAGAACTGTAAGAGGCTTCAAAACATTCATAAATTAACAGTCATCAAATTTAAAATCCAAGGGACTAGTTTACCAAAGAGGCATTTCTTCAGTGACGAAGAAGCCCAGAGTTCTAATACTTGTCAGAAAAAAAGTCCTTGTAGGAGACCAGAGAGATCTACTCTCTAGAGGGCTACATATGGAATACAGGGTGATGCAGAAGAGGGGTATGTTACTGGGCTACCACAGAGACGAGTACAACATAAGAGTCCGAATAGAAGAGGATATATTTTGTTATGAAATGCTGTCGGAATGAAGGTCTTTGTCAAATACAAAGCTGCTAGAGTTTCTTGCCTAAAGTTAACAATTGTTTAAATTAATGCTGCAATTAGCATTTAACCCCTTTTTTTCTTCTTAAGTGCAACAGAATGCTTCCTGAGTTTCTACTGATTCAATGCATACTGCACTATCCTTCAAAGTGGAGCAGATCAGGGTCTTCACAGCTAACCAGCAAGGCCAGTCAATGGAGGCTGGGGCTGGGGAGGGGAGAAAGTCCAGGCTTTGAGGTGCATCAAGCTTTGTCCTTTTCTTAGGAACCCTTCTGCAATCAGAAGGGTGTTCAGTGATAATCTTTGCCTTTTCCACAGAGAAGTCCGTCACAGACCACAGATAGGTAGCCAAATCAGCAGCCCCCTTAAGCTGAGGGGATCTATGGTTTTAGCTCAGTTCAGCTTAAAATATCAGCAGGATGGGAGGTGGCACAGCATTGGTCAGGGACTATGACCTTGGATTGGGGTCATGGCTTCGGCAAGCTTCCTAAGTGGTGGAATTCATGCAACCTACTGACTGACACATTTTGCCTGAAGCTGTCAGTAAACAGTCCTAAAGGTGTCCATTGAAAGACCTTTCTCTCTCCCTTCCCCACCAAAAAATAGCAAAGACTTACTATCTCAGTTCCAGAGATGTGAGTTATCAGCTCCAGGATAT
This sequence comes from Eudromia elegans, assembly GCA_003342815.1. Classification (NCBI taxonomy): domain Eukaryota; kingdom Metazoa; phylum Chordata; class Aves; order Tinamiformes; family Tinamidae; genus Eudromia; species Eudromia elegans. The sequence goes on along the minus strand of PTEX01000003.1, from coordinate 7,676,429 downwards.
AAGACAAAATGAGCACATGCTCACTTGCACACCAATAAGCCCCTGGGGGAAAAAATCTAGCTCTGCAGGTCTATATAGGGTTTTGAGACAACATGTTGAATTCAGAATAGTGAAAAGGATCTCTCTCTCCCTAGGGAAAACGAAGGAAAAATAATAATAAAAAAAAAACCCCTACAATCATTGTTGGAAATTGTGTTGATTTTTCCTAATGATAAATGAAATGAAAATATGGATGAGAATGATGGATGCCGCCAGTCAGAGCTCTTCTTGCTAGAGCAGCCAATGCCTCCTTATGTACCCATCTCATAAAAGTGTCAGAGAGATTAAGAAAAAAAAAGCTAAAATTAAAATGGAAAAGAAAAAGTCATTTCACACATTTAATGGCATAATGAAGTCTTTTTAATGTAATTTTCTTTACTCTTCTGATTACATATTCACAAAAAAGATCTTCACTTCCATCTTTATTAGGCACTATGTTTGTCATCATTACGGGTTAAGTATTTTCATAAACATTTGATGAATATTAACCATTTAAAATAAAAAATAACAGTTTATTTTCACTGCAAAGACTGCTGCACATGGGGATATTAATATTAGAGCAAGTTGCATGGAATTACACACCCCGGCAGCTCCATTCCTGTGTGCAGGGAAGCAGTGCAGAGACTGGAAGACGACAGGCTTTCAAACTATCAACCATGGAGAGGGGCTAGGAAAGCTGTATCCTGTCTAAATCTATAACCAGGGTGGGCAATGATCACCAAAGAGTATCAGATCTCATTACAGGAGATTTGGCACTCCTGAAACCTTTCTACAGGTCACAAAATGACTGGCTGGTTCTTTGCTACTTTCCTAAACTGAATACATTTTTATTTTCCATATGTTTGTAAGGGACTCTTCCAGCCCTTTGTTTACTATAACTCTCTACTTAGTTTATATGCCATTTCTAGTTGACACAAATGTCCTAACTAACACATTTTTAAACACAGTCAGATCTCTACAGCAAGGGGACAGCTTCTTAAAACAAACAGTTCCAGCACCAAGTGCCACAGAAAGAGAAGGGGAAATGAACACTAAAAATGAAGGTCCATCAAAAACAGGTGGACTGGAGTTGGATAAAAACATCACCCAGTTAATCTCTTTTTAAATAGAGCAGAAAAACGCAGACAAAATTTTGGAGGTCAACCAGCACACTGCATTTCATTATAACTGTATTTTATTTTGATCCTTTCTTTACTTTTATTAAAAGTTTATTGTGAATGCATGAGTCACTTTGCAAAAGAAAACAATAACACGGACCACTATAATTTTCTTCATGTGCTCCATCTTCCTGGTTTTGTTTCTTTCCCACCTTTTTCTGTGTGCCTTCCTCCAATCAACAAAATAAAACCATCAGTGACGATGTTCTGATTTCAAGAAAACACCTGAAGTCTCTTTTCTGGCAGAAAGCCATGCTGACAGAAACACACGAGCCGGTTTTGGTCCCAAGGCGCCTGTGTTCCTCTGCTTACCCAACGGTAACAGGAGGCAGTGGCAGCACTAGGTCCTTCCTCACCTGTAAACTGATTTTAGTCAGCGAGCGCCGGTTTGCCCCTTGACACGCTCACAGCTCCACGGCATCTCAAGCCAGCCCTGACCTGCCCCAAAAGCAGGAAGCCACAGAACAAATAACAACAAATAAATAGAGAAATAAGACAGCAATATGCAAAGGGAAGAAAGTTCCACCTTTTGATCTCGTAATGCCCCACACCACCTCCCCAAAGCACAAGGCAATATTTCCTATGCTGTCAACTCTTATTAGAAGGGCTGGTGGAGGAAGGAGCAGAGAGTTACTCTTTTTTTTTTTTTTTTTTTTTGCCTTTCCAGGCATAAACAGACTCACTTTAAATCCTATAGGTAGGAGCAGAAGACTAAGGAGCGCAAGGGCCCGATCTGAACGATCCTGACTAGGCCTTGACTGAGGAGGGTTAACAGAAGAGGCTGGAGGGAAAAGAAAACAGTTCTTGAGCCAAAACTTCCCATCTCTGTCTAGGAGAAGGCCGGTGCCTTGCAGTGCCATGAGAAGCTAAGTTGGCATCCACTGGCAGTAACCCAGGGCCACAGGATTAAGCAGTCACCTCCTTACTCTGTCCATGGTCCTACCTGTTGCCGTATCAACAGAGTTCCGTCTCCACTGTTCCTTACAGGCACAAAAGAAGCTTTTTGGAGAAAACTGAATTAGGTGTGATTCTCTCTTAGTTTTGAAACTCATTTCTCAGGAAAGCTGCTGAGATCACAGGTATAGCAGGGTGATGAAAGAGTCAAGACATAGTTCTGTGGAACAACTTACCATTCACGGTATAGGCAAGGTTTTGAAATCCTGATCCAGAATAGAAGTTTTCAGCATGGTATAATGTTTCAGTGCCTGGATTGAGGCATAATGTAATCTTCTGCCTGAAGTTTCTGGATGCTGGCAAGCAAATGGAGCCACTTCTTTCTAGCTAGTGACTTAAAACAGGCACAGGGAACATTTCTGGGAACGGGAATTCAACCATCCCCACTGCCCAATGGTTAGTATGGGCAACTTTTCTGAGGAATGTTTTACCTTCTGGTGTAGAAATAGACTTTTCTACTTAATGTCTACTCAAGATCCCTATAGTCATCTCCTTTTCCTTTGGAGGCAGACCTTCTCCACTAATCCCCCATGGAGGTTTGAGACCTACTCCTGGATGTGCCTAAGGCCCTGTGTGATAATCTGGTGATTGCAGGGAAGGATATAAGAGATCAAGGTTAGTTTAGCAGGAATCCCTAGGTGACCCTGTGTGTGCAGGTGGGTTGGACTAGATGACCTCTAGAGGTCCCTTTCAACCTTAAGAATTCTCTGATTCTATGAATCTCAGATAAAAAGGAATCTCAGATATGGGAAAAAAAATTCTTTGTACTGTCAAAAAGTAGATGCTATAGAGTCTGGGTGGCATGAACAAAGGTGACAAGGGAAGCATTCAGCTCCAGTTTGCATGCCTATATCTGGCAAGAAGGGTTCATTATTTCCAAATAGGTCCAAAACTGGATTGCTTTGTTGTTAGTTGAAATCAAGCCCTTTCATGTTATTAATCAGCAGATGGTATATAAATGTGATGTCGAGAATCAATCTGCAGACCCATGGCAAGAAAGCGGATGATTAAACAAGGAAATGAAATAGAGCCTAGGAATGTCACAAAACTGTCAACATAGAGGGACTTGGATCCCCTGGGAGTTGGGGCCTTCAGCTCTCCTACACTCTACTAGAACCGAAATGCAGTGGAGTTTTGTTTAGCCATGCATATTCATAGCAAGTCGTCATCTCTCTTCAGTCTTTCTTAAGACAAATAATGGTCCTCAAAAATGAGCCCGAAAGACCAAAAAATCTTCCTATTTTCCCTCCTCTCACAACTGTGGAAGAAACAAGGTGTCTCATCTTCCTCTGTTTTCCCACTGATTCTCTGCTCCACTATCGTTCTTCCTGATCGTGTCTTTCAGACTCAACCCAACAGGCTCTGGGTTGGTCATAAGAATAAACCTGTATGAGAGTCTTCACAGCTTTTTTGTTGTTGGTGGTGGTGCTTTATTGTTTTGTTTTGCCTTTTTTTTTTTTTTTTTGTATATCTAAAGAAATCGAGGCTCTTCCTCATTCCTCATTTGATTTTCTCAAAAGGTTCAGAGTCTACCATCCACTGACTCTTGTCCAGTTGACTTCAAGCTTCTGCCTCCCAGCCTAGTCCTCTTGTGTTCCTTTCTTGTTTCAGTCCCTTCACTCAGGTAGAGAATAGGATTCAACCAGCTGCATAAGACATCTGAGAGCATAACTATGCCACAGAATCTCATGCTATGTGAAGATACTGGAGTCAGCTCCTAGTGATCTGAGATGTACAGCCATATATAAGGGTACTTTCTGAAGAAGTCTTGTCACACCGGTCATAGCTAAGTAGCACTGCTTACAGTGTTCAACCCTGAGAGCTTGACAGCTCCTAGAACCAGGCACATTTGGCTCTTTCTTGGGTCTCTTTGGGATTCTGTACTGCATTATGTAAACATTTCTGTAGTAGAAGGTTCTTCAATTTGCTGCCTCTAGCAACTTGGCTCAAGGCTCAGCACAGACCCAAGTGTAGATTCCATTTACTGATGTTGAGTTGAATCTTCATTTATTCCTTTCCACACATATGTATTCTAATGTGTAACTAATATTTCCACAGTAGTTCTCTACTATCATATGTGACTATTACTTTTCCCTTCTTCACCATCAACCATTATTCTTCCCCATTTCTTTCCCTCTTCAATTTAGACCCCTCTCCTACCTCTCCAACATAAGCCCCTCTCTTTCTTTCTTCCATTTCCCTCCTTCAGCATAGGCCATTATTCCCATCCCCCATCACAATTCTGTCAGCAAAGCAGTTTATCAGCAGTTGCAGTCTCATCTATCAGTCCAATTCATCTTTCCCTGCAGCCTTTGGGGGAGAGTCATAGAAAAAATCACAAGTTGCCTTCCTAAAGAAACCTGTGGCAGCCAGGGGCATTAATATGAGAAACTTGGGAAGGTGTCATTTTTCATTCAAGCTGACATTTAAGCTATTTCATAAATATGAAATCAAACCAAGGGCCCAGATGGGCCTCCACCCCCTCCTCCTTTGACTAAGAAAGGCTATGATATTCTCTTCACCAGCTTAAACAAGGGGATGACAGGAGCAAATCCCTCAGGAATGAAGGATAGAACAGAGACTCTTCTCAGTGATGGCACCTATGATGTTTACACTAGAATCAAGGTAGAATCACCAAGCAATACAGGAGAGCCAAGAGACACTCTTGGTAGTGGCAGGCTTTCTCAAGTGGGATATGCCTGTGAAGAGGGTGGATATTTTCCCTACTCTCCCCAAAAGGGATGATGGATCTGTTTCCATTAACAGTTCTCTTATCACCCTAAGTGTTTGAGACATGCACAGTGCCTGGTTTTGAGAGGAGATACCCATTTCTGCTTCTACTTTGCTCTAGAAACCTGACCTGGTTATACCACCTGAGTCCCAATGCAGGCTGTGAAACAGCTGTAAGTTTTGAAAGACATCAAGCAAAGTACATCCCATCAAACCAGCAGTTTTGATGAAGATTTACATGTCCATCTGAGGGAAGCAGTAACTTCACTCTCCCCTCCACTTCCATTAGGATGCAAATCCATCCATGGCTGGGCTGAATGAGAGGCATCATTGGCACCTATTAATGACCACAGATCCCAGGATAAGGGTGGATTCTTCTTGTAGATTCTACTGCTTATTCTTTGTGGTGTGGTGTGGGAAATATCTGAATCTCTCTGCAAAGTTTGCTGTGTTCTGCCAACCACATGAACACGACTTCAAACCGCTGTCCATTCCACTGTGACTAAATCTGTATCCTTACCTGCAGGCTGCAGGAGATGGATATAGCATGAAGAGATAAGACATAGATATGACACCTTTCCTTATGCTGCTAGGTATTACTGGGTGTGATACACCTTCTTGGAATCCCAGGCATTAACTACTAAATCCACTGTAAATCTTGAGAGGTTGTGACCAGACTCCTCTGTTGGACAGTAACTGTCTCATTTCCAATAAAAGTTTAGCTGGCTGTTTTTGAGACTAGTGAACTTTAATTTATGCAGCTCTTATCCTTCCCTAGCATTTGACCTAATTATGTGTTTACAGAGGATAATCACCCGCTCACTGCCCCCATTTGACTAGACTGAACAAGGCAGGCTCATTTCCTCTCACAGGATGGGCTCACCATTCCCATGTCAGCATCTGCTCCAGATTTAAACCTTTTCTCATGAAAATGATTGACAAGTACTGACTATTGCAGGTGATGCCTGTACCTCCTTCAAACAGCAACTATCGTATTCTTCTGTCTCTAGTAGATGTTTCTTTCTTGGCACATCATCGGATTTCATTTACCTCTTGTGTGGCTGTTTGAAGTTGAAAGATCATAAAGATACTGTGATTGGCTGCTACTTCTGTTTTCTTTCCAACTGATAAGCTTTCAGTATGTAGGTGAAATTATCACTCACAGTACCTAAATATCTGTCCTTGCATTCTCTACTGCTGCATTCCCTCATGTGCTTGTTAACCCAATCCTCACAATACCCTGTGTGATAATCTGGTGATTGTAGGCATTGATGATACTGGGTGTTAAAGTTAACCCTTTCCTAATTGTGAGCTAAAGTCATAACTGAAAACATTAGTCAAGATCAAGTCCTAAGAACTTAACTAATAACCCTTTCCAGCAGACTCTCCTCCTTCCTTTCTTTCACCAGTTCCTTACCCCACAGTTCTTGTAATAATTCTCATCTTCTCTCATTTAATTTAGTAATTTCCCAGGTGGCAGTATACCAAATTTTAATGAAGCACAGCTAGATGAGATCTACTGCATTTCCCTTCTCTAGAACATCAGTTATCTTATCAAAGACAGATATCAGGTTAGTCTGGCACAATCACCTTTTGATAAAGGCATGTTGCACTATATCCCATTTTATATTCCTTGTCTTCAGTTATTCTTTCCGACATAATTTGCTCTGAATCTATCCATACCCTTGAGGCAAAAATGAGAAGCCTGCAACTGACTAGATCACTATCCCTCTCTTTCTTAAATATGGGTACCGTATTAGCTGTTATCCAGGCAGAAGAACTCACGGTGATTACACAGATTTATTAAAAATCTCTTCTACCAGGCCTGCGATTCTGTAGGCCAGTTCCTTTAGTATTCTGGGAATGGTAATTTCCTGGGCTCCCTAATTTGAGCACACTAAGCTCTCTCAATTGTTTCCATCCTGCATGCAATCATTGCCCTTTCAGTATACTCATTCCCATTAGTCCAGCTGGGTTTTACACCATGCTCAGTATTACTGCTCTTAGTGGCAAAATATTCCTCTAGTTTGGAGCTGTGCAATTTTTTTTCTCCCTATGTATAGAGGCTGCACTTCTTTTTATTTGTAGTGTTAAGGATCCTTCTGCTGTTTCATTTCCTTTGCAGGGACTAACTCAGTTTGACTTCTGGCAATTCTCACTACATCCCTGTACTTCCTGACCTCCCAAGACATGCCTCTCTTTGTTGCTTAATCCTCTTTCCAAAGCTGGTTTGATGTGCAGGTGGGCTACGCAGTTATCAAGAGCAGCAGGCTACTGGGGAGGGGTAATAAGAAAGCCGCAGACCTGTTGCTTGCTTGGCTTATGCCAAGAGCTCCAGAATAAGCCTTGCTGCTCCTGTCAGGAAGGAAAGTGTCAAGGTGGCAGGTAGTACTGTGGAAATGGACCCTGCAAACAACAGGAGCTTCCACCCTCTGCTCCTCCAGATGGCAGTGAGAGTAGCAAGACTTTTCTCTCATATTCTCATCCCAATCTTGCTTGCTTGCATTCTCCTTATGAAACAAACCTCCTTAGCATCCCCCTCTTACCCATCCCTCGCAGCAGTAGCCCAAGAAGGGTAGCTTCTTTGGGGTCAGAGAAGAAACAGGACACTAGCTCTTTGGTTGGGGTTAGAGGAGCATGAACAGAAGAAGCAGGTCAGTATATTGAGACCACGGCAGCTGCAAGAACATAGAGTAGAAGAGGAAGCGAGGAAGATTCCTCTTCTGCTTCCCTGCAGTCTCCTGCAACTACTTTGCAGACTCACAACTCATCCAGTCACCACTCATTTTGCATCTGGTCTGTGCAGCCACCAAAATGACTTCTTTGATCATCTTTAAGGATGACAACATTCAGGAAATTGCTCACATTGTTGAGAAATTGCTGTCTCTGCCTTCCCTTGTTCCTTCTAGGCTTGCAGCTGAGAAGTTTTAAAAGTTTAACTCCTGCAGGTTTGCAAATTCCAAACCAGGTTTAACTACTAGTTTATATATATTCCTCTGCTCTTTCTCATTTAAAAACTCTCTGAGTTCCCCAGATTCAGCTGATTTACTGATATCTTTGCTTGTTCAAAGTTTGCCCTTTGGAAATAAAAAGAAACTCTCAGTTATGATTCATTCTTATTTATCCAGCCATTTGATTTGAACTGAGCCATAAAGCTGTAGGACTTGAATGGGCCTTGAGCGCTCACTTAGTCCATCTCTCTGCCTGAAGCCGTGATCAGCTGTCCAGACCTCCATCATTCCTGACAGACATATGTTTAATCTGCTCTTCCAAACTTCTACTGGCAAAGGCTTCATAGCATCTTCAAGTGATCTATTCCTTGTATGACTCTCTTTACCCTTAGAAAGTATTGCCTGACATCTCATCTGAATCTCTTTTGCTGCAATTTAGGACCATTATTGCTTGTCCTTTCCATCACAGGGGAAAAAAATATAGCTGTGGTCTCTGTGGCAGCTTCCTCCTTCCTTGTAACGCCTTTCAATCTTCCTTTCCCAGATTAAGCAGTTCCTGACTCCTTCAATCTTCATCACTAATTGCAGTTTCTACATCTCCAACCATTCCAATTCTTGTCTTTTGGAATAAGTCCAGGAGATCCATATCTTTCTTAAAATGCTGTGTTCAAAACATGGTGCAATTGAGTCCGAGTTGAAAGAGGATTACTTCCTATACATGACACACCTATCTATATAACCGAGTGTTATGTTTGGTTTCTTTGCAAGAGTTTATCACTTGTTGACTCAGTTTATGATCCACTGTAACCTCTATATCCTTCTGAGCAGAAGTATACATGGTGACTCCCATCCTGTGCTAATACTATTGATTGTTCCTCAGTTCAGCACCTTGTTCTTTCCCTTATAGATCTGCACCTCATTTTTGAAGGTTATTTCTCCAAACCTAGATCATTTTTGGTATCTGTCCACTGCGCTAAGTACAGGACTTCCAACAAGGTGTCCTATCATTCATTAAAGGCATTAATCCATGACCTAAGTAATCAATGACTGTGGTACCCAACTGGATACATCCTTCCTATCACACTGAAAATCATTAAAAACTGCCTTATAAGTACAGTTTTCAGTGCTGAATCTGTACTATAATAATTTTATCAAGGCTTCATTACTCTAGCCTGCTAATGGAAGTCTCATATGAGGCAGCATCAAAACCTAACAAGTCAAGGTGCTCTGCTGTTATCTACAAGGCTTGTTACCTGTCAGAGTGGGAAATCAGGTTGGCTTTATACAATTTGCTCCTGACAAAAATCCAATTGTCTGTTATTTACCATGTTGCTATCCAACTCATGATCAATCTATTGTTAGGTGCCACATAAAGCTCTTCAGTAAAATTCTCTCTGCTTACTAAAATCAAGGCTAGAATAGTAGTGCTTCTGATGGGGCTCAGTGATTACTCTGTGTTGAAGTCTTTTAGCTATCACATTCAAAAATAACCAGGCTCTATTTTTATTAATAGCACTTGTTTTACAATGTACATTTCAGAGGTTAAAGCCTCTTGTGCTGACAGAATTCCTTCTTACATTTTTCCCCCCCTCTCTCTCTCATTTATGTTGAAGCAATTCATAACCTGTGGACTACAACAGGCACTGAGTTAACAGTGATACCATTTTTACAATTTCTCCCAAAGCAAATTTGACCCAAGTCAATTCTGTTTTATTTTTGTGATTACTTAATTGCCCATCATGCCACCAGTGTGCAACATAAGCATAATTTAACTTTGATCTTTGTTTTGTTCTTTTCTGAAGAGCACAAGCTTTTCAATCCCAATGTTCTGTTTATGGCTGCTACCTGCTCCTCATATTTTCATTGTAAATTGTTAACAGTAATCAGATCAATTGGCAGTAGGGGTGCAGGGATCAGAGGGGAGAGTGGTGGTACCCAAATCTTAGCCAAGTATTGGCTACAAAAAGAACACAGGACCGTAATTTCAAGGTTCTGAGAAGTGAGCAGAAGACGGAAAAAAAAAAGGCTGTCACAAGGCTGATATTATTAGGAAGGTTTAAGACAACTTAGCAACTGAGAGGTTTTTCCAGAAGGAGAACCATCCTCCAGGAAGATGCTCCTCCTGTATGCCCAGGAGGCTAATTTCTGGCGATGATGTAGCACAATTAAGATGTTTGTCTGGGAAACAGGCTGGGAGGTCAGGACAGGCTTCTGTAATAATCATCCTTATGCTTATTTAATACACAAAGCTGGACAGAAGAGGATGTAACAATTCAGAGATGGACAGCAAAATAAAGAAGTAAAATATAACAAAAATGAGAGCACAAATGTTGTTCAAAAAATTGGTGAAATTGCTGATACTGTTTTGAAAAAAAAAAAAAATCTTGTTCCTCATTTAGCTAGAAGAATGGACAAGATTAGACCAAAGCAGACCAGCACATTAAAATTATTCCGAGGAACATGAAAAACAAACTGAAAGGTCTTTCTGTTCAGTCATCATCATGGATCTTCAAATATCATAAACCATTTTTTACTTCTCATGGAGAATTCTTCATTGAACAGAAGTCAGTGGTAGTACACAAACGGTTTTGCAGAAAAGTTTGTGGTAATGCAGAAAGCAAGGATGCATTCACCTGCAAGGGCTTCTCCAAAAACTCAGATTTAGGACATCAAGAAGTGTTTAAGAGAAAATCTCCTTGAAAGAATATTAGAAATGGAGATAACTCATCTCTAAATGCCTACCTCATAAATTATTAAGAGAAAATATTATTACAGGCCAGGGAAAATGAGGTGAGATCTTCTGAAGTGTAGGTCAGCAAGGAAACCAAATTATATATGAGAGGGAGAGAGAGAGGAAGAGGAAAAAAAGAGGGAAAGGGAGAGGGATGTGCTATTAAAAATTATATTTAGAATCCCTGGGTCTCCAAGGAACAATAGACATACAAGTCAATTATAGTGCCTCAAAGGGATATTTTCAAATAACATACCTAGCGGGAAATCACACAGGCCTGACTCCCCACGAGCTTGCAGTTCCTATGATCATTTCCATTTTACAAGGTAACTGTAAATCCCTCCCATCCTAGATTGGCAGCTTTTTCACATCAGGCTTAAGTATAATGAACAGTAGTGGTGTACATATTTAGTACAGTCATTGAATCAGTCTGAACAAAATTTGGAATCTCTATCCCCAAGGGGATTTTGCAATTTCAAATTTGCATTTATTTTCTTTTTAAATCGGAAAACCCCCAAATGTAGAAAGCCCTAATTTTAGATCAAATAAAATGGTTTATCTGTATTTTAACTTTAGCATTACATTGCACTATACTTTCAGAGAGAAAATAGAAATCCAAGCAAGAAGTCATAAAAAAGTCTAAATGAAACATTTCAACCTCCTGGAAGTGTTGATATGTTTTCCGAGTGAAATTTCATCAAATGGGGCACATTTCCACAGACCCTGAAGCTTTCGTAAAATCAGCCTTTACAAATAGAAAATTGTTATATATATATAAAAAACCTATCCCTTCTATTGAATTTCTAACCTTCAGCACTGGAAGTACAATTGCTGTTGCTTGTGCCACTGAACAGCCTTCTTGGCTTGACAACACACTCAGCATTCCTCTGGCCAGCCACTCAATAGAGTAGGTAGTCTTGTTTTCATGTGGTTTGTGACCTATGGACCCCTGCAGGTCCACAGTCTGCCTTTAAGAGTCTGTGAAAGATACCTAAGAAAGAAAGTGTTCTTTGATAAGTTTGAACTTATTATACCAGGTGAAATTTCTCCTGGAAATGTTTAGCTGTTTCTAACTATAAAGAAAAAGTGGCTGTCAGCAACACTCAGATGCCTCGTGGGGCAACATTTGATGAAGAGACAACAGCACTGAACCCTACCCTGACTCAGCAGCAGAGAGTTGCAGGCAAAGCCGTAACTTGGGGAATTTGAATGAATTTAATTTATTGCTAAATAACAAACTTAAAATTATTGATTAGGGTATTAAGAAACAAAGAAAATATAAACTATTAAACAAATAGTCGAATCCCTTCCTCTGACTCAAATTCCATCCAATAGCTCTCCCCCCTTTCTTCATCTTCATTCACCTCTTCATCTCAAAACATGTTGCACTTCCTGCCCTTGGTGAGAGGATGAGCGGCAGATGAGTTTGGGGTCATTTTGGAATAGATGAGAAGGAGTAAGTGTAGTATGGATAGTGGGATTTAGCTGAGAAAATATGGAGATCTGCAGTGTAGAAATTTGCATCTAAGGTAACCATCCTAAGCTTTCCCTATAATCAGCAAAGTCCTAATCAATACAGTCAATATTGTTTAGGATGAAGTTCATCTTGTGCTAAAATAAACACCTATATTCTAACTGCTGCTCCACCCTCTTTAGTGTCCATTAGCAATAATGGAATCCAGACATTTAGCAGAGATTTAGATACCTGCTTTGTAGGCTCACATTGCTAAGTGAGACAAGTCCTCCCTGCACCCCTTTTTTGGCTATAAAGTGGGCCCTGCTAGGCCAGTAGGTAAGAGGCTTGCATTATCCCTGTGCAATTTGTTGAATAATCTGACTTGACTTCTATTTCCTCTAGCAGTAAGCCAATGGTCATTTACATTAATTCCTAAAGTTAAGGTGACCTTGTAAACCTAAATAAGTGCATTTCTCAAATAACATATGGCAAATATATGTATGCACATATTTAAGATATATGTGAAAGAAATTAAAACGACCTCCATCACTTATTTCCCAGTTCCAATTCAATGCCAAGACAATGAACTTAAATAGAGTTCCCAACCTTTCTACAGACATAAAACATCATGCAAAAGATGGAAAGAACCAATTGGCTGTCTCTTTTCCTGCTCAGGGAATGAGAAGAATAACTACTCGCTTATTAAAACAAAAATTAAATATTTTCTAAGCTTTAATTCATTTTTGTATTTGTTATACCACCTCTTAAAAAAAGAAAAAATACGTGAAACTTAATAAAAACAACCTCAAATTGATGGAAACGGAATAATTGGCAAGGCGTGAAAATAACGCTTGTATCCTGGAGACAGACTGCGTTGTCGGTAGTTTCTTAATTTTCACTCTATTAAGGTAATTTCCTGTGACTGTGGCTTTTCTTCCAGCAGCCATCCGCACACACTGTCATCCCTGCCTTTTTTGCATGCTGGGGATGTAGTGATTTTTTCTTTCTTTTTTTACTTTTTTTCTTGTTTGGAGAAGAAACACATATGAAATCCATTTTCAAGATTTCAAAAGGCAGGCCTGCTGGTCTCCAAATCCAAGTTCATGAGAAGGAGAATGAAAATAAATTCCCAAATTTAACTTCCGCTATTGTAGTACTGGCTCAACAGTGCTTTTACTGACTATCTCCTTTGAGAAAGTAAGCTTTAAAGCCCCACCGTACCTTAAAAACTTCAAAATTCTACACAGCACAATGTTTGCACCAACACCATAACTTACCTTGGAATCAGATCTGGTTCTTAAGTTACTGCAGACTGAACATGATTTGTTAATAAGCTAAACCTGCAGATTTACAAAAAGTTATTGTGGCCATACTGACAGCCACATGTAGGCTATCTTCATGGTTTAGTTTTTCTTTTTGTTCCTTGGTGGTGACAGGTTTCAAATACTCCCTATCAGCTGGAGATGTTGATACAATCAATCAAGGTTATTAGGTGTACCCACCCTAAGACACAAGCACTATGGGAGAGTTTGGAACTAAATCACGATTTTGCTGAGAGCCGTTCCAGCTTGAAATGAATAACGTGTTTTCAAGCATGTCAGGAGTGACATAAGGCCACCTTAAACTGATTTCAGAACCCCAGTGAAATTCTCGTATTAAATAACAGCAATATTTTTGCCTAAACTTGATATTACGCCAGCTGAAACGATTTTAAAGTTTCAGAATTCTGTGAGTAGAAGTGTCTCTAGCTGCTCCACCTCTTTTATTGTTTTTTTCTTCAAGCTAGAATCAAATATGTGGAAAGCATAGAAAAGTTTTAAGTGGAAAGAAGTAGTATCAGATGTTCTCAAAATTTACTGCCTGAGATGAGAACCTGGCACAGAGAAGCAGGCAAAGCATTCCTCCATCACTCTTTGCCCCAGTGCCTGCTCTGACACTTGTTAGTTCTCTGTTTGCATGTGTTTGTGTGTGTGTGACTTCAAAAATCCAAATGTGCTATTTTTCTACATGCTTTGTGAGAGTTTTCTGAAACAATGTTGGGAATTTTACACAAACTTCCCTGAGTGTTAGCTATTATCCACAATATTTGTCTTGTGTTTGCATTCACCTGTATACAGGGAGAATTCATTTGCATCTTGTTATCTGACAAAACCTTTTGGTGATCCGGTAAAAGATGATCCCTTTCCTTACTAGGTCTGTTCGTCATGAATCTCTCAGTGTTGGATCCTTGTTTTAGAGATACAAACAGCTGATGTTTTCTTTTGAACAACTGGCAGGCATAAAGAAGTCAGTTTGGCATTACTGAATCTCATTTCTTTTTTTCAGATGCATTAACTGTAAGATGCAGTTGCCCTATTATCTGCTGTGTGTTATTAGGAGCAGGCGTGATCTGGATTATGTCCCAAATGAGAGAAGGAAGAATTGGGTTCCATTGTCAGCTCTTGTCACTGACACTATACAACCTCACAGGAAATACTTCATTGCTCTACCTCCTTTCGACCTTCCACAGCAGTGCCAAATGAAAGTTCACTGGCCTTCTATTTCATCTGCAGTTTCATAGGTCAAAAAAGTATTATATAAGGAGCATATATCTACTTGCACTATTGTCAGATTTTCTGTGTTCTCAATGTTCTGAGGAGCAAAGTCACTTCTACTGCTCAGGATTATACGCAGACTAGAGATTAATACCATGGGCATGTCTACAACGTACAGCAGTGCAGACTGACACAAAGCAGCCTGAAACAAAATACTTTAGATTACAGAAGCAAGTGTAACCATGATGACAAGCGGAATAAATGAGCCAGTTAGGAACTCTGTGCTATTAGAAGCAGGTACTTTTCATTACCCAAGCTTTAGTGGTAGCAGAGAGACCTCCAGCTGTTTCATATTATGGTATATCATTTACCCATAGCCATTCCTCTTGCTCCTCACATTTCCCTGTGAAATTCAATCTATTTACCCATTTTTATCAGTGAGGATATAGAGCTATGGGAGAACTGGTAATGAGGAGGAACCACATGAGCACCTTAAAGAGACCCAGCTCTCCTTTTCCTGAAGAGGAAGGCAGAGTGTCCTTCATTCACGCTGACCACTGGGTAGAGAAGTTCCAAGACAAATGTGCAGTATTTACTGACGAGCTGTTTCCTACTGGCAGATGGAAAAGCTTCAGAAACTGCGGAAAACTGCTTTCACCATGTAGAAAGCAGTCTTTGCCTACCAGTCATGTGAATTTACCATTGCTCCTGGAATTTGGGGTCTAAAACATCCTAATGGATCCTTCAACTGGTAAAAAATACAGCATCAGTTTAATTTTTGTTTTTAATAAAAAATACCGCATACAGTTGGAGTTGCAAAACTCAAACAGAAGAAGACAGTATGCGGAAAAAAGGACAGATCCCTTGGGAGGAATATAGGAATGTTGTCAGGGAATGCGGGGATGTAATAAGGAAGGCTTAGGCACATTTGGAATTATGTTAAAGGAATGTTAAAGATAAGAACAGCTTCTTCATATATATCATTGGCAAAAGGGAGATTAGAGAAAAGATGCATGTACTGGTGAACAGGGTGGGTGCCCTGGTTATGAAAGATACAGGAAAGAAAAAAAAAAGAGTTACTTCTTTGCTTCAATGTTTACCAAAGGCAGCCCTCCGGAATCCCATACCCTAGAGAAACGAGAAGAAACCTGGAGAGAGGAAGATTTGACCTGTGTAGAGGAAGACTGGGTTAGAGAACACTTATGTAAACCTGATACTCACAGATCCATGGGCCCTAATGGGATGCATCCAAAAGTGCTGCGTGAGCTGGTGGATGTTGTAGCTAAGCCACTCTCCATCATCTTTGAAAAGTCCTGGAGAATGGGGGAAGTGCCTGAGGACTGGAAGAAAGCCAGTGTCAACCTGGTCTTCCAAAATGGCAAGAGGGAGGACCCAGGCAACTACAGGCCAGTGAGCCTCACTTGCATCCCTGGAAAAGTGATGGAATAGCTCATCCTGTGTGTTGTCTCTAAGCATGTGGAGGACAAGAATGTGCTCAGGAGTAGTCAGCATGGATTCACCAAGGGGAAATCATGCTTAAACAGTCTGATAGCCTTCTATGATGGAATGACTAGCTGGGTAGATGAGGGGAGAACCATGGATGTCATCTATCTCAGCTTCAGAAAGGCTTTTGACACTGTCCCTCACAGCATCCTCCTGGGCAAGCTTGGGAAGTGTAGGATAGATGAGTGGATGGTGAGGTGGATTGAGAACTGGCTGCATAGCAGAGCTCAGAGAGTTGTGATCAGCGGTGAAGAGTCTAGTTAGAGGCCTGACGACCCACAGGGGTCAGTCTTCAGTCTGGTCCCGTTCAATTTATTCATCAGTGACCTGAGTGAAGGGACAGAGTGCCCCCTCAGCAAGTTTGATGATGATACCAAACTAGGAGGAGTAGCTGATACCCCAGAGGGCTGCACTGCCATCCAGAGAGACCTGGAAAGACTGGACAACTGGGCAATGAGTACCCTCAGGAAGTCCAACAAGGCCAAGTATACAAGGGTCCTGCATCTGAGGAGGAACAACCCCAGGCACTAGCACAGGCTGGGGAGCGACCTTGTGGAGAGCAGCCCTGCAGAGAAGGACCTGGGCGTCATGGTGGATGACAGGTTGACCATGAGGCAGCAGTGTGCCCTTGTGGCCAAGGCGGCCAATGGGATCTTGGGGTGCATTAAGAAGAGCATTTCCAGCAGGTCGAGGGAGGTGATTCTGCCCCTCTACTCAGCCCTAGTGAGGCCACACCTGGAGTATTGCGTGCAGTTCTGGGCTCCCCAGTGCAAGAAGGATGTGGAGCTGCTAGAGTCCAGCGCACGGCTACGAGGATGATCTGGGTCCTGGAAAACATCTACCCTGTGAGGAAAGGCTGAGAGAGCTGGGCCTGTTCAGCCTGGAGAAGAGAAGGCTGAGAGGGGACCTGATCAGTGTATAAAAATACCCCAAGGGAGGGAGTGAGGAGGATAGTGTTGGCCTCCTTTCAGTGGTGGCCAGCGATAGGACTAGAGGAAACAACCACAAATTGAGGCATCAAAAGTTCCACAGGAATTTAAGGAAAAACTTCTTGACAGTGAGGGTGACAGAGCATTGGAACAGGCTGCCCAGAGAGGTTGTAGAGTCTGCTTCTCTGGAGATCTTCAAAATCCACTTGGAGACAATCCTGTGTAACATGCACATTAGTGCAAATTCAAAATGATTCTCTGATTTCATATAAACAATTAATTACCTGTGTCAGAGAGTAGACCAAGCAGCACAGAAACTGTCTACTTACCAGAAATAACTGAAGTGGAAACAAGAAAAGCAAGGAGATATCAATACAGAGGGAGATTTTTTTTTTCTAAATCTAATAGTGAATTATAGTGAATGGTAAATTAGAGGTAGAGAGCTCTATCCTGTCAAGAGTTACATCTGTGTAGCAGAGGGCAGAGCTAGGCCCAAGTGAAGCAGCAGGGATTTTTGCTGAGCCCCTATAAAGTAGAGTTTCTGCTGTCACCTTGTATTCGTTTTGCTCCCTCTTCCCCCTTCCCTCTAGGAGAAAGCCCTGAATCAGCCTTATGTGATCGAGGCATTTTGCCACTGTGCAAGCAAGATGGGGAGCTCTCAAATGCTCTCATGGCAGCTGTCCCACATCCTGCTAGTATATTTCAGCTGTCAGGTGGATTAAATATCATCCTTTAAGCAACTCATGAAAATGTATCGGCCTCGCTACTTTGCCTTTTTCAAGATAAATTCAGTCCTTCCCACAGCTCCCTCTGCTACTAGTCCTGTTAGTCTGTTAGCAGGCTCCTACCTGAGACTATATGTGGGCAAGTAACAAAATGTTCATGTTATTTGGATTCTTTAAATACTCAATGGTCATCTGAAAGTCTGATATTCCAGAATTCAGATTCATACGTATATCCAATGAGGTGCTCACTATAAGAACGGTCCCTCCCAAGTATTTCCAGAGCATTAACCCTCTATTTGGCCCTGGCAAATAGATTTTAGAAGCTCTCAAGTTCAATGCACAAAAACTACAAGCCTTGAGGACTTCTAAACACCTTGCATTGCTGAACTATTTGGATAAACAGTGATGCCGGAAAGCTCATGCTGACCAGCAATCATGTCTCTTTCATTAGAGAAAAATACCAGAAAACTAGATTGGATTGTTTAGTGTTCTGCTTATCCCACGCTTGAATACTGACAGCTCAGTGATACAGCTGTCACTGAATTTGGGCTCAATCTAAGCCATTTAGATGTGTAAGTACTTGATTGTGCCTGAAAATCAAATATTTTGATCTTCCGAAAGTTCTAACCTTGAATGACAGAGAGAACTGCCAGCATGAAAGCACGCTACAGATGAACATTTGGCCCTTTGTTTTTAAAACTTCTTCAGAAAAGTCCATATTAGTAAGAATGGGAAGGTTAAATGCCTGCTTTGCACTGGGATGCTCTATTTCAGTCGAATCACTGAGGGATTAATCATCTGCAGGCTGTCTAAATGCCGCCCAGGCAAGTTGCTCCGTGCCAGCAGGAGCTAGGAACTGACTTTAAAAAATTGCTTCAGTACCATTTCCAACTCAGCATCCGGACGCAAGGATGACACTCTCCCCAGAGCAGCAAAAGTCCTCAAGGACATCAAGCTCATCACTACTAGCGAAAGAGTCTGAGAAGGTGACAAAATCCTGCCATCTGACCTGCTTGGCTTAATCGGACTTTAATATTAGTCCACAGTGAGATGGGGTTTTCCGTATCCCTAAAGAAAGCAGAACTCACTTAGAGTTACAGGCTTATATTCTTTGAATCTTTCTGCTTCAGCTGATATATTGTCTAAATCTAAAACTTATTTAAAAACCTGTCTGGATGCGACAGCTTTTAATTAATCTTCTCTTAGTTTTTATACCATATAGTACCTTGAAGACGCAAGATCAATCACTGTTGTATTGTAATGTAGAATTGGGAGACAGAAAGATAAATGAGCTATCAAGTTTAGCATTTTGATAGCTAAGTTTAATTTTAACTAGCTCAGGAACATACTGTAGATAGGTGGATAAAGCCATGAAATGGAGCATTCATCTTTAGGCCTCATTTTTGAGTCCATCAGAAAGGAACTGAAAGAATTTATTAATCTCTGGTCAGTCTCATGTGGAGCTGGGAATCCAGGTTCACATGAACGATTACTCTAACAAACATACATATCTTATCCTTCAGCTCTATTTACCTTTCAAAAGCATAAATAATCTCTTCAAATGACAAACATCATCAAATGGTAAAAATAAATCAATATGCGTCTGATGGGCTCTGAGTATGTTAGATAAAGTTGTATGTTGGATAGCTTTCATCCATATATCCTACAAGTTCCACCCTGTAAAGATTCATTCATAAAGACATTGGGACAATTTTCAGTATATAATACTGGACATACACAAGAATCTTGGCAGAAACAGGTCTCAGTACTTTAAGAGGAAGGGTGAACACACTATCACGTGCATGATGGGGAACACAGAATGATGTTGCTTGAGGATATAAGATGAATCATCAGCAGAGCTAGCAGGAGAACCAAGGAATCCTGGCTCCCCATTTACTCAATCCATGAGGCTACTCAGAGGGTTGCAAGTCAGTCATATAACAGCCAGTCAAGTCATTCATCTTTCAGAAAGTGTTTGTGTGAGGCACGTCACATCCTTCTGCCTTTCATGACTCATGATGACTCAAATTCTTATGTGTTTCACAGGATCTATCATGGAAACTCTAATTCCACTGTTTTCTGCTTGGTCCATTGTAATGATTCTAATTCTAATGCATGCCACACATCCATCACAGTGACTGCTTCTAATGTGTTCCATCCAGTCTTACTGCAATGACTAATTCTAATGCATTGCACCAGTCTACAAGGAATTTCCATCATGCATCATTTTAAGATCACATTCTATTCAACACAATGTTCACATTAAGGCAGTTCTTGTATGTACGGTTGCTCTGAATCTTAACTCTGGCCTTTTTCTATTATATCGCTAAAAAGGTTTAGTGGGGGCTAAATGTAAAGCAGTCCTCTTTCTGTTCTTCTCTCCAAGAGATTTATTATAGAACGCCCATCATTCAAGATTCTGCATGCTGGGCAAAAGCACATTTTTGCTGGTGGTTTATTCTGATCCACTGGGGTGACAATTGCTGAAATGCATAATAAACCAAGACAAATGTTGAAAGTGTTGCTTCTTGTTCCATCACTCCAGTCGTAATGTTGAAGACTTGTGGATTTTTTATTTGTTTGTTTTGTCGGAGCAGAACTGCATAGTTGTAAATGCCTTCTCATACTATAATTATTATTTTGTAAAGAAAATGTGCTCAACGGACATGACTGACAATATATACCTCACCCAAGTAACTCAGTTTTCAGTTACTTCTCTCGCATGATGCTGAGATTCTGAGCACGCAGTTAATGATACATAGTATCCATTATTCCAGCAATTGATTGAAAATAAACCTATCCAGTAATAACTCATTCAGTTGGTTCAAAATTTTTTCATCATATTTCTGTGGATTGACTGCTCAAGAGGACTATATATAGATGAGATCAGGTATCATTTATCCACCTGCCAACAGGGTGGCCAACAGGCCAACACAGAAAAAAAAATAGAATAAAAAAGGAAAAAAATAGAAAAAAATAAAAAAAAAGGAAAAGCACCATAAACTGTAGGATATGTTCTTGCTAATAGAACAGACAGGCACCTGTGAGACCACAGCTGATCCAGACTGAAAAAAAAGTAACCGGAACTGATGCAGAAGGACAAATGGCATCAGATCCGAGACACACTTTTCTTCCCAGCTCACTCCATTTCTTTGCTAGGGCAGGATTATTTGGTACTATTGTGCTAATACAAGGACTGTAGCCAGTGTGTTTCAGACTGTGGTATGATAGGGCTTTGGTATTGCAGATATCCTGGAAGGATCTGTCCCAAAAGAAGCTTTGTGTTCTGTAAAAGCAGCCTTTCATTATTAGAGCCAACTGTATAGCAAAGACACAGAGTACATCCATTTTTAATATATTGGAAATAGAATTTAACTTGGGCTGGTTTTTACACTGTGTTTATACTCGATTTAGAGAGCAAGGGCACGTGCAAAGCCTCCGTGGAACAAGAGTTCACAGAGAGTAAATCTCAGGCCTGTAGCTTAGAACCACTTAATCACACGACAGACTTCATTTCTGGCAGAAGTAATTAACAAAGGTTCAGCCATCTAATCAGGGAACAAAAGCATGGCTGTGTCACCTCATTGACCAATCATGCCACCCGAATATTGAATCACGAGTATTGACTACTTACAGCAAAAGGTTTGCAGGTAGTTCTCAGACCAAAATATGCATAGACTGAGACTGCAGGTCAGTTTATGCAAACCCATTAAATAAAACAACTACAACTAACTGCTGGCAGCTGGAAAAGAGGAAGAAAACAAGCGGAGGAAAAAAGGAGCAAAACAAAGGAGCAGCTAAATTTGACAACTGCAGCAACTGCTGCAGATTCTCAGATTCTGCTTAGCTGAGTATAAAGCATGCACCAAAAAAAAGGAAAAAAAAAGAAAAAAGGGCATGGAAATAAGAATAGGAAAGAGGGTGCTCTCAGCACGTTCCTGAAAAGCATCCTTCAGAAAAAAGTTTAGAAATGTGGAAGTGCCAGAGTTTGCAATGGGCACACTGAACCATAATAAGTTCTTTCCTAGAAGCCCTTCTTGCAGGACTCCACCCCATGTACCGACCCCCCAAGGCTGCACTCTTCATTCACTTTTCCTTTTTGCTTGCTTGTTTTGTCTGGTGCCAGGAAAAGGCATGCTGCCAACCCTCACTTTTTCGGCCCTCCTTAAGAGCTTGTTCTTTTACATGGTATCCCAGTTTCCTGCCCTACACTGAGAACAGTGCTGATGTGGAATAAGAGAAAAGCAAAAGGTGGCACAGAGGGGTGCTTGGGCCCCAGTGTTAGATGTGCACTGACTTGTAATGGCTAGGACAGAACTGACATCAAACTGTGGATGTAAGCACTCCTAGAAGATGGGAAAGTTCTTGTCCAGAACAAAGCATCACACTGTGCTTCTGCCTTTGCAGTGCACTGAATAATAACCCCATCATTCAGGCACCTTGTTTTGGGGACGCCAAAGACCAAACTTAGGAGGTCAGGTTCATCCTAACTCACCACGCAAGGCTGACTTGTAGACAAACACTATTCAGAAAGGATTTGCATCTCAGAAAAGCAGCCTCAGCACCATTTTGGGATGTCAAAAACAAAACCCAGGAAACCCTACATGAGTAGGGTATAATGGAAGAGTGAAATAATTCATGCAGTTCAAGTGAATACTATTTAAGTAATATCTTCCATAAGGTGACAGTTACAGGCTACAGAAAGCTGTAGTACGAAAAATGATGAGTAGAGAGTAAAGAGGTGAACAGAGAATTTAAGTTCATATGTCTAGGTACAGCAAGGCAGACAATAAGAAATTCTAAAGCTAAGTTGGTACTGCAGTCCAAACACTATGTAAAGATTCTGGAGAGCTCATGCAGCTCTTCCCAGCAATGCCCAATATCCTGCTGTGATATAAGGAAATAAGTTAGAAGGAGGATTTTTTAAATGTGCTGTTGCTTGGAAAAGAGGTCTGAAGAGTAAATTAACGATGTCACTCACCAACCTCCTCTAGAATCAGTCCATTAGACCTGAATTAGAGTCACCACAAGAGTATGTATGAGCATGTATACAGGCAAACAGTCCTCTCATAGGACGTTGAAATCAAGCAACTAAAAGAATATAACCAGATTTGTCTATAGGGAAAGCATTGCCTCCCATTTTCTACATCCCAAGGGTCTCTCCTCCTTTTACCTCTTCCAGTACCCACGCTTCTGGAAAGGTATAACTTATTTTTTGTTTTTCATCTCAGCCTCACCATTTCAGCTGATTAGGAAACACGAATGGTAATTTAGTGTCTTGTGCAACAAAGGAGTTGGTACATGCCAGTATCTTTGAATCAGTTCAAAGACATGGTCAAGAAAGAAGAATATTTCCTAGGGTTATTTCAACTCACCCATTGAAAAAGACACATGGAGCCATTCACATGAAGACTTAGCTTACAGACATTCTTTATTCTTAGAAGTTCAGTGTTTCTTAGTGCAGCAATTGTAACTGTCTCTGAGGTCAAAAACAACATAGCATCTTCCCTTCAGGGAAGGCACAGAAGAGAACGAGAAGCTGCAATTACTCCTCCCAGGTAATTACCCTAGCTAGGGGAACTGCTAAATACTTTTAATTCCTGGGAGTAGTAAAACTTCTCCATCACAGGAGAGTGAATGTTGCAACTAGTTCTCACCACCTCTCACTCCATCAAGGAGGTATCATAAAGGAAGAGGCAAATAAGAATGGGCACTGTTTGAAATAAAATAAAATAAAATAAAATAAAATAAAATAAAATAAAATAAAATAAAATAAAATAAAATAAAATAAAATAAAATAAAATAAAATAAAATANAAATAAAATAAAATAAAATAAAATAAAATAAAATAAAATAAAATAAAATAAAATAAAATAAAATAAAATAAAATAAAATAAAATAAAATAAAATACTGCAAAAATTCCACATTAGTTTCCCCAAGGTGCCTGGCAAAGGCAACTCATGTGTCCTGCTTGCTTCCTGTAGCACTAGGACTACCACATTGCTGTGGACCAGGGAACTCATCAGTGCTGAGCGGGGAACACCGGTAATGCCAAAACTATAGCAGGGGAGCTGGAAATCTTTCAGGATTCCTCAGGAGCTGTAGGGTCTCTATGAGGCTGACGGCAGGGAACTGCTCTTACATCAGCAGCGCTAATGTGGGTAGGCCCCCGCCAGAGCAATTTGGGGTCAGAATGGTGGTGGAGAACCTGGTCTCAGACTGTGCCATCCACCTGCAATCACATCAGGACTGCGCCTGCTCCTGGACTTCCCACATATCAAAGCGCACAGAGAATGAATGAGGAAGCAGGTCATGGTCAGCCTTTCACTGTGTGCTGGGATACAGTGGTTCAGAGGCACAACCAAAGACAGGGAGGGGCAGAGAGAAGGAGCCACAACACTTTTCAAGGGTATGACAACCCTCATAGCCAATCAAACCAGTTGTTCAACTATTGTAACACCGTGTCTCAGACAGTGGCTAGCATCAAAGACAGATGTAAAACACTTAAAATAGGAAATAACTAACTAATTTGTCCATAGGGGATTTTTTTATATAATCTCAGGCAGTTAGTACTTGGATTTATTCCCTGAATCTCAAGGACTGATATTTCTTATAAATTTTTTATTTTCTGTAATGTAATGCTGAATGTTCTCACTATCCACAGAAAAAGCCCTCTTGTTTTGTTTTTCTTTTTTTTTTCCTTTTCTTGGTAAGTTTGTGGAATCAGTGAGTTTTACCCTGCAGCAGTGAGTTCCACAGTTTAAGTGTGCAATAAAAATTATTCTGAAGACTTCCAGATCTGTTGCCTTTTAATTTCAAAGGATATCCTATTGTCCCAGTACTAGAACCTTTTTCATATGATTAATTATTTATATACTTCTAACACGTTCCTTCCTATTCATCTCCTCTCTGAATGGTATCTTTCTTAATCTTTTTCAGTCTCTTCCTATCTGAAAATCCTTCTAAGCCACCAAACCATTTCCCTGCCTATCTCCAAGTCCTGCTAGATTCTTTTTTTTTTTTTTTTTAAGGAATATTGATGAGAAATTAGCAAAGTATGAAAGGTGAGGGTTTATCAGTAACCTTATGATGGTATTATAACTTTAATGTTAATTTTGCTGCTATGCTGTAGATATTCTTGCTGTGCATCCAGTTATGCTAAGTTCAAGGAAGGAGGGGGAGGAAATCTAACTTCTCTGAATAAGCATATCTGAGCAACAGCTATCTCCTGCTGTTCCCCATGCCTCTGACTACTGCTCTCATTTTCAGTTTTAATACATGTTATCAGGCTGTGTTTCTTGTTGGGGATTGTCATTAGAATGGCAACCTGCTAGGGTTATATAGCTGTCCAACTCCTATCAAACAAGAACTTGAAACATTTTTCTGTTATTTTTAAATGCAGCCTTGTACCGCCTGGTTTAACTTTAATGTTCTGATTCAATGCATTTCTCTGTAGTCATCTAAGGGAATGGTCTACATGGAAGAAAACAATGAAAAATTTCTTTTTTTTTTTCTGTTAAATTCTGCCCTGAACTAAGGCTTGTAGAGGAAGGACAGTCTAGGTGACAGTACTAAAACCATGGTAGAAAGAGGTGAATCCCTGATCTGCTTGCCCTTCTGCTCCCTTACGTGACCTCATTGGTAACTGAGGCTCTGGCGAGCACTTGTAAGAGACTAAGTTCCTGGTGCTTAGCAAGCTATTGCTGATAAGTTGAACTGTAGGGGCAAAGATGTCCACATTTCATGTCCACAGAGGCAACAAAATAAGACCTGTTCACTTAAACTACCATCTAGAAGAACACCACAGGGTAATTAAAGTTGGGCAGCTATCACTTCATCATCTATGAAAGCATGTCCATCCTCTCAAAGTTTCCACACCTGTAAAGACTCCTTAGCTCACTAGAGAGGGAGGAGAAAGAAACAGGAAAATCTGAGGTAGGTATGTATAGAAAAAAGTATGTCTCACAGCACTGTAGCCACATGGTTACATCTATATTGCATGCTGAGAATTAGAAACTACCAGTGGGCTATGGCACCACACAGATAGGCAGTCCCTTTGGTCACAGGTCCTCTTCTGTCCTCCATTCACTCCTATGTGAGGTCAGTAGCAGGGTAAAAATGGTCAGCCAATGGGCCAAAAGGATCACGTGAAGAGGTGGAGGCCTTTGACCCAAGGTGATGCTCCTAACACTGCTAGGGAAGGATGGCAGCAAGCACATGTGTTAGGATGGACTCACACCATCCCATCCACCTCTGTCTTCCCTTGGGCAGAGTGTATGTAGAAGCAGATACCACATGCTCCTCAGAGAGACAGATCCTCCTATTGTCCAGGAGAATTCAGTGACAAAGTGAGAGGTGACTTAGATCCTCTCTTGGTTAGCGTTGTACAACATCAGAAGCAGATCAGTTTGACTACACTTGAAATCAGCCCCGAGGCATTGTGACACAAGTGACATTTGATGTGAAAGAGAAATGAGGCCTTGACAATAGTAATAGGAGGACAATAGTAATAGTAATAGCAGGAGTGGAGAGGAAAAGCAAGAAAGAGAAAAAGGTAAGAGAGGAGAAAAAGGAAAGAAAGGGAAAAAGGTGAGGGTTGGTCTGTTCTCCAAAATGACTACTGACAAGACAAGAGGAAATGACCTCAAGTTGCACCAGGGGAGATACAGGCTGGATATTGGGAAAAATTGCTACACAGAAAGAATGGTCAAGCATTAGAACAGGCTGCGCATGGTGGTGGCGGACTCACTATCCCTGGCAGTGTTCAAGAAACGTGTAGATGAGGTACTTAGGGATATGGTTTAGTAGGCATGGTGGTGTTTGGTTTACGGTTAGACTTGATGATCTTGAAGGTCTTTTTAAACCATAATGACTCTATGATTTTATGAAAGAAGGGAAAGAACCTTTTCTTTATTGTTCCAGATTATCATGTTATTTTCAGGCGCTTTTTTTTTTCATGTTTTGAAATAAACTCTGAACTGTTTTGTAAAGCCTTCATATTCAGTGCAAACATCTTATTTTATTATCTGTGGTTTTGTTGATGGTTTTCTTTCTTTCTCCTCCCTTTTCATTCTTAATGCATTCAACTATATATCGGATCTTCAATTCTCCAGTGTGCACTTCTTCTTTGCTATACTATCTCCTGCTTTTCACAGATAAACACCTTACACCTGGGAGACAAGCTCTTCTAATTAGTATTAAAACCTGAAGTTTTTTTCTATCCTGGTTTGAAGCCTTCTAGGATGCCTTTTTGCGAATTATAATGTTCTCAATTCAACATAATGCAATGCTCAATCAAAAGTCACTGTAGCAAACAATTCTCAGCAAGACACACTATCTCTTTTTATTCTTCTGTACAACTGGTAAAATAAGAAAAAGTCCAGCCTAGAAGAGGTGGTAAGAAGATGAGCTTTCTGCTTGCATGTTGAGCTTTCTGCTTGCTTCAGAGACCTCGAAGCAGCTGTCTTGTAGTGCTTTGTTACTTCTCCACTTCTCCTCTGGTATTCTGCATCATGACAGGCGTTCTGGCGGACTTACCTACTGAGCAAATGCTTTTGAACAGCAATTCTTTCTCAGGTCCCTTGTCTCAACATAGCCCTACAGTCACTGGTTACAGGACACCTCAAGGTGTTCCATCTCTTGGTAAGTACTGCTGCCAGTCTACACTGGCTCTGCACTTTCTGTGTTCATTCTGGGGTAGAGAAGCCAGAGTTCAGGCAGCTCTTTTTAAAGCATCTTGGGCCCCTGCAATGTCTCACACAAATTCCTGCATTGAGAGTACAGGAGAAGGTAAAGAATTAATATATCATCTGGACATGAAGAAGAATCATAAATAAATGGGACAGCAAGGGCGCAGGTCATCCACAAATCTGTTTGTTCAGTTCCACAGACCACTTGTGGTCTGAGTCACAAACTGCTGTCCTCAGGCTTCTAGTTCTGCAACTGTCTGCTGCACACACCAAAGTCCCAAGCACAATGGCAGCCCATGATGCAAACCATTTCCGGTAGAGCTTTCTCTTCCTACAGAGTATCTAGCTTTCAGTGTATAGGGGGAAAAAAAAAAAAACACCATTCTCCAAAAGTGAGATTTCCTCTGTACCTCTCCTAAGCACTGTTATTCAGAAATGAGCTAGGGTCCATGCAGTCACAGTTTGTGCTCCCCAAAGCCAGTCAAGTGATACCAGAGCTGTCACAAATGGTACTGCCAGCAGTGTAGGATCACTGCAGCCAAGGCTAGATAACAGCTGTTCTGACCTACGCCATTTCTATTGCCAAGATCCTGAGGATGATTATTCCCTATATTAATGCTTTAACAGTGAATTTCTGTGCTTTGTGTCCTCATGCATGTGCAAATGCACAAATAAATGTTTGCAGATATATTCTAAAATGTTGACTGTGAAACCTGAATGCTATTTTAAGAACTTTCACAATCTGGCATGGTTGCTCTGGGAGCATCCCGCCCTTACTCAGGTAGGATGGGAACTTCAACGAGGAAAGACAAGGCCTGTTTGGAATTAGTGTTAGGAAGAGATGTCAAGGACAACAGGAAGGGCTTCTACAAATACATAAGCAGCAATAGGAAGACTTGGGAAAACATGAGCTTTCTGCAGAACAGGATGGGTGCCTTGGTGATGGAGGATACAGAGAAGGCAGAGTTACTAAATGCCTTCTTTGCTGCAGGCTAAGGCTAGTCCCCATGAACTACAGAGTCTGGCCACAAGAGAGAAAAAAAGGAGAGAGGAGGACGTTCCGCTGGTTGAGGAGGATTGTGTTACAGATTATTTAGGCAAACCAGACACCCATAAACCTATGGGCTCAGATGGGCTGCACCCAAGAGTGCTGAGGGAATTGGCAGGGGTTATTGCTGAGCTGCTCTCCATCATCTTCAAGAGGTCATGGAGAGCAGGGGTGGTGGCAGAGGACTGGAAGAAACCAACATCACTCCAGTCTTCTAAAATGGCAAGAGGGAGGATTTGGGAAACTACAGGCCAGCCAACACCACCTCTGTCCTTGTAACAGTGATGGAGCGGCTCGTCGTAGAGACCCTCTCTAGGCATGTGAAGGAAAAGAAGGTGATCAGGATTAGTCAGCATGGATTCCATAAGGGGAAGTCATGTTTGACCAATCTGATAGCCTTCTACAATGGGATGGCTGGCTAGATGGAAAAGAGGAGAGCCGTGGATGTTATCCGTGCAAGGCTTTACATACCATCTCACATAACATCATCCTCATAGGGAAACACAGGAAGTGTGGGTTAGCTGAGTTGACAGTGATGTGGATTGAGAACTGGCTGGATGGCAGAGCTCAGAGGGTCATGATAAATGTCCTCCAAGTCTAGTTGGAGGACAGAGGACACAGAGGACATTTACATACGGCCGCCATCTTACAAAGCCATGAGGATCTTAATTTCACACTGAAGCCAAGGCAAGCTAAGAACTAGAGCAGAGCAGTAGGGAGACTAGGTATCTTCTGGACCTGGAAGAACATGAACGAACTCTGAGACTTCTTGGGAATAATTCAAGTCTGTCAACACCAGGGCCTACCACCATTTGAGATACCCTAGACTGCTGAGATATCTGTGATGGATGTGACACAGAACCCCTGGGAGAGGCCTGTCCTTCCAAAGTGGCAGCTGAAATGCCCTAGAGAACTGCTCATGGGTGTTTGAGTCATTCACTTGGAATCTGTAAAAAGTCAGTGGAGAAAGACAGCCTGAATTTGGATTGTCAAATTTGGGTTGTGTGACGTTTCATGTACTTCCTCAGGCGTCTGATATTCATCATTGCCACAAGGCAAGATGCCAGAATGGACAAAATGCTGGTCTGAGGCACAAAAACAGTGCTGGATGACAAAAATCCCCACACCTGATTTAAAACACCAGAGGGAGCATGAACACAGCATGTCATTAATATATTCTGATTTTCATTAGATGTTTCTTGCCACTTTTTTCCCCCCTGAAATAAAGATGCAACTAGACTCAATGCAATTGTGAACATTATCTAAAATGTCCACAGGCCTAAGGGGTCAGTTCACTAAACCTGTCAGCTAAATGCAGGCTATTACCCTTTCTTTGATAGACAACCTAATCCCATACATCTAGTGAGGTGGTATGTGTTCGGGTGACTTCATGTTCATTAAAATTCATACCACTAATTAGATAGCTGTCACCTCTGCTCTTATTTGCAGCTCTCTTTCCCTCACCCCTCTCTCCTCCTGCCTTGTAGCTCCCACTCCTACCCCCGACCTGGGGTCCCTGTGTAGAGATCTACAAGTTCCCTTGATATTCCCCTGCTATGCCAGCCCTCCCACAGCAGTCTCTCATCCTGAATTTGAAGCCTCTCTCTCTACTTTTCTTGGGCCCTTGCCTATTAAACCAGATCTTGCTGGAACAGAATCAGCTAGTCATGTTGCATGATGCCAGATTTTAGTGTAGCTTCAGAGCACAGTCACAGGGACCCAAGTTGAGAACACCAAACCATATCATCTTTGATCTAAGATACTACAAGGTTTAAACCCTTGATCATGATCCTAAAGCTAATTAATCAACACTTTTCATTTCCTAGGATATCTGTGTCCTAGAACTGTGTTACTGATTTTGTCACAGACAAATTAATCACTGTAAATGCAGTATATAGTGGTATTTCTACAAGAACGTTCAATACCAGTGAAGTGGCTACATTGAATCAAAAATTATACATTTTTTCCAGGTCTTTTAAATTGTTATTCAAGGAGTCATTCTAATAACAAGTCTTCAAAAGTAACAGTGGTATTTTTACAATGGGAGGAAAACGTCTTCCATGAAAATCAAGGCCATTCTGTTCTTGGAACAAGTCTGTGTTACACTCTGAGAGGTACAGACTCTGTGCTACAACTCAGACTCCAGCCCTATAACACTGCATTACTTTGGCAACTTCTGCATGTAAACAATAACAACAATTACAAAAACAGCAACTGTGCAGATTTCCCCTCTCTCACTATTTCCCTGAATAACAGTGGCAACATTTCCCTCAGCCACCATTAGGGAATCACACCATAGTTGATTCTCTTATGCTACTACAATATGAACTCACATAACGAACCATGTACAGTGTAATTCATAGAAGCCCCACAACTCATGCAAACAAACAAATGGATGTCTAACAAATACACATATCAGCAATTCACTTTGACTATTTGTGTGTGTTCAACTAAGATATGAATTGCATCTATGGCAGGTGACAGACAGAAAGTGACAGAGACTGGCAAGATAAAATTAAAACCTAAGTACTTAGTAATTTAATCATTTCCTCTCTTGTACTTTAAGTCTGGTGGAAACTACTGACTAGCAGTGTTAATTCCATTTACTACAGTTTTGAGGCATACAGTATACAGGTGTCAGTGCCACTCCACAGTCAAGGTTATGAATTGAGAATTCCACTGGCTGACATATAATTATTGAATTCACTTTTCAAATTTGGCACAAGGGACAAATGGATTTATTAAATAATTGTCTCAGTTGAAGATTTAGAAACTCTTTCAAAGCAGACATTTAAAGATGCCCATTGAAATTCAGGCATTTTTCTCATATTTCTTTGCCTTTCACTATCTCAAATCATATACTCTGCCCACACATCACATTTCACCCAGTATCTCATCTTTACAATCTTTCAGACATAGGGCAGGTTTGGGGACTTGAAATGAAGACCTTTAAAAGTTATTTCTATCATTTTGTGCAACTGCATTTAGCTTGGCAAAGAAAACAAACAGATGTGAGAGCTGTCATCAACACCATGCTCTGCTATGCATAAAGGTATGAGAGAGACCTTTGTGCACAATATTGTTTACGGACACAGCCTTTCACTTATTGAAAGGGAGTAAAATAAAGATGTTGTTTTCAAACAGCAGGGTCTCCCCTTGCTTCTCATTCAAGCGTGCTGTCAGTATAAATGGAAACAACCAAAACCTAACCCCAGGTGGACCTTGTCTTTGTAAGGAGAAAAAAAATAATAATGATAATCAAGATAATTGCATAGGTGTAAAAATGCTTGCAAAGATGGAGCCATTTTCAGAAAGGGCAAACTATTACTGGATACTGGCTCCTTACTCATATGAAAACAACACCTGCTTTGTTTCTCCAAAGATTTTCTCTCAGGTTAGCTACTGTCCTTCCTTGATGGGCAAAAATGCTGCCAGGAGAAAATGCTGCCAGGATGTATCTCAGCACACTGGCAAAAAATGCTTGGGCAAACATAAGCAAACAGCTGTCATGGTCCCCAAAGTCATCTCCTCCAGCTGCCTCTTTCCATTAGGCAGTAGTCCCACTACTGCCGGCAATGGGACTTAGCCATACTGGGACCTATGCCTTAGCCATTTCAATGCACATTGGCTGCCCAAGCCTGTGATCACTAGCTGTTTCTGCTGGCATCCTGGACCTCCAATGGCAGTGATGAGACACCAGATGCACCACTTCTCTGCTCTTTCGGCTTCTGGGGCAAATATATCCAGCAGAAGAGTGAGAAAGGCATCAGGAGATGGCCACAGTGATGATAACATCTCCCAAACACTGAACCGCAGAACTGTTAGCCACACTGAAACAAGAATTTCAAGCGGTATCTGAGGTCTTGTTGGCAATAGGAAGCTCCAGCAGTTATGTACAATTTTAGCAGAATGAATCCCTGTATGAACACCCTCATCCTTAAATGAAAAGGTTAGGGACAGAGCAGCTGGGTCACTTTCTCAAGTGACATCAGCTAACCTGAAAAAGAGTTCTCTAATTGCCAAAAGGGGTACATCCTGTGCAAGGATTATACCTGTAAATCGTATCAGTTCAAATCTGTCCTTGCAGCCATTGCAGAAGATTGTTGCCATACAGACAGACTTTAAAGAAGGGATAAAATAGATGCCAGGCAGAGCTGGAGACATGGCTGCCAGGGTCAAGGAGAAAAGGGCTGAAGCACAGCTTGAGAGGAAAGCCGAAGAGCTGGTCTGACATGCCAGCAGTGAGGAATGTGTGGGAAGACAAAATGCCCTTCAGGAGGAGGTTCTTGGGGATTATAGCTCTACACCCTTGAGCACACCACTGTACAGCAGTCATGGTAATAATTAATAACAAGGAAATGATTCTCGCCCTGTTCTGGTCACCCTATTAAAGCTAGGATATTGTGGAAATGGAAAAATCCCAGCAGGACAGCACCCGGGATGATAGATGGATGGGCTGCATTTTTAACAGAGCTCACTACATTTCAGGAAATACATTTCTGAGGGAAGAATGGCTGCAGAGCTTTTATATTCCTTTCCCATTCTGCTGCTACCAGCTGCTGTCAGAGACAGGATAGGCTGAGGCAAGGTGGACCCTTGCTCCGACCACCTGGTGGCCAATTATGCTATGCTCTTTGCTCCTAAATGCTCCGCTAAACCCGGTAACCTTGTCGTTATATTTTGTTGTCATTCCCTTTTGCATGTTAGGTACTTAACTGAGATAAGGAACAGAAGCTGTTAAAATAATGCAAGTCAATGTGTTCTTTTTGCATGTCTGATGTGGCTCACAACATTTGGAAAGAGAGGTTCCTTTGCTCTAAAGAACTCCTAAAATCCAGACTTGGACTGCTAGGCCAAGGTCTAGTTTCTAATGTGCTGAGGGCCTGCAATTTATTCACAGATGTTCTCAAATATTCTCAATGCACAGGAAGTTGAAACAGGCATCTGGATGAGTATCAAGATGTGGCAAAGTTGAGTTAAATATAAAGACAGGATTCTCTGGTGCACAAATGGACAGGAGTGGATAGTTTTAGCAAGGCTACTCCAGCCTTTTAGTCACTAACATTCCCCTTCAGGGCTCCATAACGCCCAGAGGTCACTTCCAACTAGGTATTCTCACAGTTGCATGAAAATAAATCAAGAAACCAGCACAGAAAAGATTCTGTATGAGCTTTGAATGCTTTCTGATTTGTCCCTGCAAATGCTCCCCATGCTGCAGCTCCTCTTGCTCTTAGATGGCATCATGGGCTAACACAGAATGGGCCATTCACCCTGCTCCCACTGAGTCACAGAGAGACCTTTTGCAAGGATCTATGTTTCAGTTCAAAGAGATGGAGAAAAAAAATGAGGAAAGAAAGAGAAAGAAACAAAAGAAAGCCTTAGCCCTTCAAAACAATTGAATAAATATTTCCTCCAGTTAATAAATAACAGGCTTGGCTGGGGAATTGTAATTGTGTGTATAACACATCTCAGATCTACGGTATAATTACACTCTGGAAACCATTGACTAATAAAAGGCACCATCCAGGGGAAAGGATGCCTTCTTGCCATGGGTTGACAGGCAAGCAACAAACAAGGCACACTTTTTCACCTTCTATTCAATAAAATCAGTGTATTAAATATGCAGACAGAGCACCTCCATTAAGCAATTCACTTTCTTCCTTTCCTTTTTTTTTTCCCTTTCTCTTCCTTTTGTTTCCATCAAGACAGGGAAGGTTAAAAAAAAAGAAAAAAAAAAAAAGAAAAAAGCTATATATGAAACTCCCCACTATATGTGAGCTGTGTTTTAATGAGGCTGTATCCTGGTCCCTCTGCTGTACTAAGCAAACATATTCCTGCTCCTGCAAAGAAAGGCATTGCCTGACTGGGCCAAAGGGAACAAATCTTAGGAAATACTATGAGCCTTTTTCTTTGCTCCTAACCCCTTCTTCATGCCCTCTAAAAGCAAACTCATCCCTTTGTTATATAATAAATGCTTAGTCACAGAGTAAAGCCAATATAAGCTGTTTCTCTCCAACCAACCATGCATTTGGACCTTTAGAGAAAATTGGAAGTGAAGGAACTCAATTAAAAGCAATGCTCTGGTTTCAAAAACTTAGGAAATAGCATATAGATTTAAACAAAACAGCTAGCTCTTCTTCTCCAGCATTCTCTGAACCAAAGCTCTAGATTCAGGGCATATCTCCAGAGACTCTTGCTACTTATGATTTGAGCCTTGATAGGAAAATGGAAGTAAAGCCTTGCATGACTCTTTCAAGGTTCTGCAAAATGTTTGGTAAGGCACTTTTGTATGGGAGCCCTTGCTTGATACAGAAGGGACAGTGTAATGGATTTACTATACGGCTATAGCAAAAACTCCCTTTTCAGCCTTTCAGTGAAGCATTAACTTGGACCAAAGAACTGGAGCACAGCCATGCCTTTTTCTCCTCTGCCTGGGATTCTAGCACCCAATAGCTGGTGTCATATCTTTGCAAGCAGTAAAGTGAACCACCACAATTCCAGGTGCTCTGATGCGCAGGTAGGAATGAGAATCTTTTTTTGTTTATTTACTTTGTCCCTCACCTGCACATCGCAAGCCCCTAGCACTAGTGGTCAGTTAGGTCTGAGATGAGGGAATACAATAAAGCAGGTTCAACTGCTTTATTCATCCTCTCAGCTTGAGGCTAGGGCATGTTGTGTATGCAGGTGCTTGCTGCTACTCCACTGCTGAGAAGAGAAGCAAAAGCTATGCTTCCCATAAAGGGAAGAGTTAGTTCTTAAACTAGAAACTTGGACGCATATTCACCAAGTGGCTGAGCTGCTAATTGAGAACATCCAGGGTCGATTAGCAAGCACTTCTGTTTTCAGATACTTCCAACTGATGCACCTCATTTCCCACTTGTGCCTCCAAGAGCCAAAGTCCAGTAATGACCCCACTGAGCTGCCCAGCTCGCAGAGCTTTGCCTTGAAAGAAGCAAGGAGAACAATTGAGCTGCACGTGCTGTCACTTCTTCCCTCCCCAGGGCCTGGAGGAGAGGGGAAGCAATGAAAGAGCAGTTGAGTTGAGAAAGTTTCCTGACTCAGCAGTTGTGCGTTCATTCGCAGAGGCACTGCCACTGCTAATAGGTTGTGGTAATGGAGAGGCGTCTCGCAGGCAGGACAGTGGGAGGCTGATCAGCTGCAGCAGAAGAAGTGAGGTCAGTGGTAATGAACGACAGCAAAGAGGAATGCAAATTGCGGGAGGATTTATGAAGCAGTTTCTGCTCGGCGAGCAGATTCCGGGTAAGTGGAGTGTTAATAAGGCAGGCAAGCTCTCTGGCTGTGCCAGCTGTTAGACAGAGACTGGCACACTTTTTGACCGGCATTCACCCAAGACTGAGTGCAGGGGTGCCCACAGCACAGACACCGTTGCACACAGGCTCCCTCACTGTACACATACTGTGGCAACATGTACACATGGTGACATGCACTGCAGTGCTCTGTCCTTCTGCAAGAAAGGTACGTACTTGTGCCAAACCCAAGGGACGCTAAAAGGAAGCAGAATAGGTAGCTGTGGGCTGTTGATGAGCAGACAAAGGAGAGCAGAAAAGGTGAGAGATTTAGCAGGACCAAGCCCTAAACAAAGTCATATTTATCATCTCTTCATCCTTTAGTCCCTCCTTTCTTCCTTGATCTCAGAACATACTACAGTGTTAGATGAGTTTCATAGAATCATAGAATCCTTAAGGTTGGAAGGGACCTCTAGAGGTCATCTAGTCCAACCCCCCTGCACACACAGGGTCTCCTAGAGCATGTGGGACAGGATGGTGTCCAAATGGGTTTTGAAGATCTCCAGAGAAGGAGACTCCACCACCTCTCTGGGCAGCCTGTTCCAGGGCTCTGTCACCCTCACAGGAAAGAAATTCCTTCACAATTTCCTGTGGAACTTTTGGTGCCTCAATTTGTGGCCATTTCCTCTAGTCCTATTGCTGGCCACCACTGAGAAGAGGCCAGCCCCCTCCTCCTCACTCCCTGTCTTGAGATATTTATATACATTAATCAGGTCCCCTCTCTGCCTTCTCTTCTCCAGGCTGAAGAGGCCCAGCACTCTCAGTCTTTGCTCGTAGGGCAGATGTTCCAGGCCCTTAATCATCTTCGTAGCCCTGTGCTGGACTCTCTCCAGCAGCTCCACATCCCTCCTGCACTGGGGAGCCCAGAACTGCACACAGGACTCGAGGTGCGGCCTCACCAGGGCTGAGTAGAGGGGCAGAATCACCTCCCTCGACCTGCTGGAGACGCTCTGCTTAATGCACCCCAGGATCCCATTGGCCTTCTTGGCCACGAGGGCACACTGCTGCCTCATGGTCAACTTGTCGTCCACCATGACGCCCAGGTCCCTCTCTGCGGGGCTGCTCTCCAGGAGGTCGGTCCCCAGCCTGTAGGCATGTCTAGGGTTATTCCTGCCCAGGTGCAGGACCCTACACTTGCCCTTGTTGAACTTCATGAGGTTTCTCACTGCCCAGTCTGTCCAGTTTCTTTTACTAATCCTACATATTTCTAGAGATGAAGTGACCTAAGTTATACAAAGCAAATCCTAGAAGAACTAGGATGAAGAACCAGCTTACCTTGCCCACCTCACATCTGTCTGAGTTTGAATGTCTCAAGAGCATTACTGATATGAATAGCTAATGATAATGGCACAGTCATGGACTGTGCTAGGGAATGTCAGTCTGAGATGAGTCTGGGTTTTTAGCACTTTTTCTTCCAAAAACTGCATAATTCGATCACAATAAGCCTCTCAGCATTAAGACTAGAGAAATTTTTCTCAACCATAGCACTGCTACCCACAGCTGATCAGTGTAGTAACACTTCAAAGTCTACAAACATCCCCTCTGGCTGCTACGACCTTTACTTTTGCCTTCTAGCAGTCTGCCTCGTGTTATGTTCCAACCTCTGGTTGTCTGACTTGTCAGTAAGGGCAAGTCCACCCCAACAAAGGGGTGTAAGCTGTGTGAGCTTAGCAACATCACTCAGTGCTCGTCGCAAACCTTCAGCTGGACCTGGATTGTGCCAGGAAGATCCTGAATCAAGAAGAGGTGGTGGTGAGCAGTCCCCTCTCCAGCCACCATCCACAGCCACAGGAAAGAGCAAGAGCAAGGGATCCTGTATCATGCTGACCAAAGTGGAGCAAGGTCTGAGGTTAAGAAAGGCCAGGACAGAGGGCTCCCTCAGACACACACATACTGTGTTACATAATAAGGAAACTAGGAGGCACATGGGTGCTAAGCACCAAGCCATAAAGCAACAGTTAGAGCATGGAGTGGGCTGCTGGCAAGACTGCAGCAGCCACGTATTGCTCAGTGGCTTCCTGGCAGCATCAGACTGCATAGCTCCATTCGGGCATGTCCTTCTGGAGTAACAGAGGGTTGTGGCACTGCACGTCTTAGCAGCACCACAACCGGAGAGCAAGAGATATGAACCAAACGAGCTCATTTCATTCTGCTTGCATAACACTTGACAAGTCTATTAAAGGGCTGGAGCTTACTTTGCTCATTATGAAAAATTAGTGCAATCCTATAAAAATACTGGAGACAGTGCATCACTTAAGGTAAGGATGTCTTGAGAATACTGGCTTTTCTTCACAGATTGTACATCATCAGGCATGTACATACATTAGGAATAAGACAAGGGATTTTGGACCTGGGATCTGGTACTTCTTGAGTTCGCCGCTTTGGAGATACTTTAGTCTACTTTCTGCTTGGACAAAGGAAAACAGGAGTAGTCAAATTTCAAATGGACCAAAGAAGGTTTTTACTTCTGTGTTTCAGTATCTCACTGACAAATCCAGTGAGAAAGATACTAGGTTAATTCAAACAGAAACAAAACTTTACAAAGCTTTCCAGCAAAATAAATACAATAGAAAAAAAAAATTTCATCTTGATCCAACCCCAAATTAGGCCAATCTAAATACAATGTTTTATTTATTTTCCGGATTATTCAAGATGTTGTCTAATCTCTTCCTTTTAATTTCAGTTTTCAGATCAGTGTTAATGCCATTTGAAAAAGCAAAGCTATTTCTGTGAAAAGAATGTCAAAATTCAACATTTCAGTGTTTCATTTCTGAATTACTACACTCCAAAACTAAGTGTTTAGCATTTACAATAGTTCTCCTTTCGCTTTTTACCCTTTTTTTTTTTTTTTAAATAAAACTCTTTTCAGATTTGGTCCACACATGTCAGAGTTGGAGATGCCCACTTCTTATTCTGGATCCTGATTCACATTTTTTTGTTCTTTGTTACAGATTTTCACCCAGGTCTATTTGCAAGGTTTAACCTTTCATAGCTCTGGGGTCTGATCCAGTGAAAAGATAAAAGAAAAGCATGCATCATTCTATGATTAAGAGAAAGGCATTGATGAGTCCTACTAAACTGAGCATCTTTGCTGGAGGAATGCCTATTCCTGATGGGAAAAAGAAAACTAGCTGTCCATGTTGAAGTCCAAAAAAAAGCCCTTCCAACTAAGAGAGTTTTTGCTATACGTAGAAGAAGGGCTGGAGCATCTCATGTGGTACCGTCAGACAGCAGACCTTCACTGCTGAAGACTGTTCATATAAAGTTCAATTTTAAAATTTAAACTTTAAAATTAAACTGAAAAAAATAAGGGTTTTTTTTTTTTTTTTTTACTTCTTTTCTTAAAATGGAGAGTTCTCTCCTGACAGCTTCCTAAGAATGTTGTCTTCCACACAGGCAGAGAAGAGAACATGTATGACAGCTGGAAATTCTTGGAGAAACTGAAGTGTTTTGTCTCACAAAAGAAAATACAAATGAGCAATCTGAGTGCCATCAAAACTGCTGTGTGTCTGTGTGTCTGTGTGTGTGTGTGTGTGTGTGAGAGAGAGAGAGAGAGAGGTAAATCTGTTGTTGGAACCTGAGCTCCTTGGAATCAGGCCATGTTATGAAGAAAAGAGACCAATGTTTAAAGGATTCAAAGAATTTTTCATTTCCTGGGGTAACTCTTTGACCTTTGCAAAGAAAACTACAAAAGTAGAGTATAAAGGAATCATACTATCTTCCCTTCTCCTTTCCTTTCCCCTTCCCCTTTCCCTTTCCCCTTCCCTTTCTCCTTTTTCTTGCATCCCTCAGCTTTCTCTACGGGAACAGGTAATTGTGCTGCTGTTTCTTGAAAAGACGCAGTTCTCTCTCAGTTAGAGCTTCATAATAAAAGTGCCAACAGTGCTACCACTGGCCTGACAGGAAATCTGAATGAAGAATATTGCTGTATGCTAGCTGTCATGAAAAAAAATGCTTCTAAAGGATGTCCCAGACCAGAGGTGTAAAAGATCCATGGGCTGGGCTCAACACTAGCATAAATCCATTGAAGTCTAATACATTTGCCCTAACACAAATGGGCAGTACCTACACAAGTTATTTTCTCTATTCAGATACTTCATAGCTATACAGATATGAAATAGCCAGAGGCGTGCATTTGAGTTCCTTTGGGAGTCCATGCTCTGGATCCACTGATGCCCCAATCAGTTGTTGAACCCAGCTGAGGCAATTCCATCTGTTGATATACAGTCTCTGCTTTTCTGTCCATCTAACACAAAGGTTTACATGGTTGGAGCAAAATCCAGCAGTAACTGGCTAGAGAGCAGTACCCATCCATTTTGTACACACTCTTTTCCTCCTTCCCTCTCTCCCTCAGAAACTCTGCAGAGCAGAATAGGACTGCTGTACCAGTACCTTAGCAGATTGTTGTCTGATTCACTCCTGCCACTCACCCACAGGAAAAAAAAAATCACATCTAGCTGCCAGTTGTGGCACAAACTGAAAAACATTAGAAAAGAAATAAAAGAAAAAAGAAAGTTGTCTCATTCTGCATCTCAGACTGAGTCCGTTTCGTTACAAGGTGCAATAAATGGGAGAAAAACTTAAGCGGCAAGTCTCTCATTGGGTGCTAGGCAGCAGAAATCAACAGCATAACACCAGGTATGAACTTAGCCCAATGTGCTGTTTTGACAAACCAAACAATTAATTAACAAATATCTCCCTGGCAGATCTCTTCTTGCGACAGAATATGCGAGGAATACGCAGATCTATGTAAAAGCCCTATCACCACCGTTACATGCTGAAGAATAGCATCTAATTAATTATAATGATGGCAAAGATTAGATCCAAATTCCTTTACACAATGTGTACAGAGCCCAAACAGACAAAATAAATCAGAGAGCTGTACCCTAATCCACCAGCTTCAGAGGATTAAACAGGTGCATTCTAATCACAGGCTCAGTGCAATCCCTTTCAGTATGCACAGAGTTGCCCCGACATGCAACCAGATCTTTCACGGATTCTTGGAAAAGTACCTCACTTCAGGAGAAACATACAGAATCACAGACCGATTGAAGGTGGAAGGGACCTCTAGAGATCACCCAGTCCAACCTTCTGCTCAAGCAGGAACATAATTCAAATCTTTTCCACCCGTGGTCATAAAAGATCTCCTGACTTTCTTTCCATCCCCAAGTTTTAGCCTATACATGCCAGGAAAATTCCATGGGTAATAGTTTATTTCTATTCAAGCCCCTCCTGCAATTTCAGATAACGAAGGTATTAGTCTCCATTGTTCTACTAACATGTTGCTGTGCTGTGTTGTTTAGCCCTCCAATCCAGATGTGGCAACATTTCATACATGGAACAAGAAGATTTCTTTTCCTAAGACATTTCATGGAAATGCATGTTTTGCTTTTTATAAGTCCATTAATATGAAACACATGAGAAGTCTGGGATTCCACTGATTATAAGGCAAGTACGTTTGCTCTTCCATCAAGACTGATTTCCAATTCTAGTGGGAAAAAAAAATACTTTTCAGAAGGTGGGGCATAAAAGGAACAGAGAATGAAACATATTTTTTCAGGCGAGTTGGATAAAATTCATTAATTGAATCACTAATCACTGGGTTACTTTCCCCTCAGGGGTAGCTGAGACTGAATCAATCCTACTAAACCTGCTGTGAAGTTGGACTCTCATACTGTCTGAGAATAGAACTGTGTGTTCCAACCCATGAAAAACACTACTATTGGTCAGAACAAAAAGCCAAATTAATACTTGGTTTTGTAAAGGAACATTATTAAAAAAAAAAAAAAAAGCAAAACCAAAAACTTATCTGAAAATTGACATTTTTTTTTCACTTTTCTGATTGAAACTGTGTCTTTTGATATTCCTTGAAACCAAACATTTAATTTTAGATTTTATAATGGACTTTTTATTCCTATTTTTATATATACCAGATTTTGTCTTCCGTCATGTCTGATTTTGACTATGCACTATTCAGCTCCACTTTGGAGAGAATTCAGAGTACACTATGTATTTCATATGAACAAACTAATAATCCATAGGAAAGAGCTATATGCAACCACGGATCCAAACTACAGCTCCTAGGAGGTACCACAACCCTTTTAGCAGGTGCCACTTTATGTCAAAGAAATGTATAGGAAAATGCTTTGACTCATCTCAGCAAGTGAAAATGTTTGAACCAATCTATGTCAAAACATTCTGTTCAGATTCTAAGATTTAAAGCTGTAAAATATTACTGTGTATTATTTATAAATAATTGACGGGAGAATGTAATGAATTGGGGGCCAAACTCTTCTGAGTGGTGGCCGGTGACAAGACAAGAGGAAATGGGTACAAATTAAAACACAGGAAGTTCCATCTCCATATGA
The DNA here is from genome assembly GCA_003342815.1 of Eudromia elegans. Classification (NCBI taxonomy): domain Eukaryota; kingdom Metazoa; phylum Chordata; class Aves; order Tinamiformes; family Tinamidae; genus Eudromia; species Eudromia elegans. The sequence goes on along the minus strand of PTEX01000003.1, from coordinate 7,634,307 downwards.
GGAAGAACGTCTTCACTGTGAGGGTGAAGAGGTCTTTTTTAAATTGTTTTTTCTTTTAATTATGTTCCTTTTTTGTCTTTTTTCTTTTAAGGGAAAATGAATTTCAAAAACTTTGGTTTTAAAGGTAGAACATAGAGGTGTCTTTGCAGATGCTGACAGGGAGCAGAGAAGAAAGATGTTCTTTGCAAACCTGTCAAGCGAGTGACTGGTGCCAGCACTGAGAAGCAACTAGGAAAGGTTGCCTGCCCACTACTGGGCAGGGAGGACGTACCAGCCTTTGAAAGCAAAACCAGGTTGATTACATTAGAAAGGGGTTGAGGAAAAGTTGGGGAGAACACTGACATAGTCTAAGCAAAGGGGCAGATGGTAGACCTTACAATGGCATTCTGCAGAGCAAAATATTAAGGGCAAGGCTTAGCTCTGGGGTGAGACTCTGGCTTAAAGATGCTGCTCTCCATGCACCACCGTCAATTTTCAACACTGTGGGGAGGGAATTTAAAAGTTTGCCCTTTAACCTTTGTGCTGGGAGTGACTATTCCCAAATACAGGTTGGAAAGTGGGAAGGTAGGTTGAGCATCTATTTTTTTTCCTCTGAGAGATTGTTTTCCACAACTTACTACTGATCTGAACCAATGCCTTGATCCCAGTCCACACCCAGGTCTCATGGGCACTTTCTCGGAGCCCAGAACTGGGTATGAGGAGCACATGGAGGCTGGACAGCAGGTGCCCTGCAGTCACAATCAGGTCTTGTGTAGAGACAGCAAGAAACAGCTTCTTTGGTGAGCACACTAAGCAGGGCAAAAGGAGGTCAGAGAAACTGGTAGCTGGCTCAACAGACCTTAGCTGGCAGTAAGCACTACTCAGGATTCAGCACTGATACTCTTCCCATCAGAGCTGGGAAAAAAGAGACACTACAATTTCAGCAGCTTAACATTCAGCAAAACTCCAGAACACACCCCCTCCCCAGCTGCACTGCATGCAGGGTGGTAATGTCACCCTAGTACCTCAGGAGAGCGAAGTGCAGAAGTGCTGGAGTCACACCCAAAATCAATGGAGATCACTCGTGCCTTTTCTGAGGGAGCCCACCTAGCTGCTTAAGAAAACTGCAGCTCAGGCCAGGGCTGTCCTTCTCCACCAGGTCATTTTTACATTTCGATGGCGAAACACAGAGACACCATCTAAGAACGAGAAGCGATTGGCAGAGGAAGCACGGTGAAAATAGGACAGGTCTAACACTCACTGTCAGAGCTTGCTGTGGGTGGAAAAATACACAGCTGGAACACAAGCGTAAGTGAGGGCAACACAGATACTGGGTGAACATGGGCACTCTGAGTCCCGAATTGAAAGAGGCAGAGTTGGAATCGGGCTAGCAGAGACTCATGGAGGACCAGCACCACCATACAAGCTAAGAAGCACAGAAAGGGAAGAGAAAATGGGAATCGAGATAATTCACAATATATGCTGCAAAAGGAGAAAAGATACCAAGAAAATTGCATTGGCTGCAGGTTAAGGATGAGGAGGGCACATTTTTAAATACAGGTAACTTTAAATGGGAAATCATCCCATGCTCTGTTCTTTTGCCTCTGAATAACATGCACAAAAAGAAAAAAGAAAAAAAAAAAGACCAAAATCTGAGACATAGAGGACTATACTCTGAAATTTGAAATGCACTTTAAATAGCAACTGTCTCAGAGCTGTTCTCTGACCTGAGTAGAGATGCGTTTGGTCTCTCTCCTTTTCCCTCCATTTTTTCTCTTTGTGAGGAAACACTCAAACCTGAAGGAACTCTAAGACACCAGGCCTGACCAAGCGTGGGGCAGAATCTGCTCATTCCAATTATCTGCCAGGCTAATCATAAAAACATCACGGTGCACGCTCCATATGTCATTTTTATTGAATTCATTCAGGAGTTTCTCGATTAATCTTTTATTATTCCTTTTCAAATCCCAGGGTTCCCATAACAAGGACTGATCAGCTAAAGCAATTCTTGCACAGAAAGGCAATGGTAAGAATAATTTTGGCTCTCTCATCCTTGTGTCCTGTCACAAGAACTTCCTACAGCTTCTTCTTAGAGCGTCTTCTGCTCGGAAAAGGCTGTAGGCTTTAAATGCCTCTTAGCCTCTTGACCTTCACTCCTTCAGCTAGGAGAGCCTTCAGAGTGAAGGGACCGTACCCCTTCAACTGGGCAGGATGGGACCTAAAGGTGCTGTGAGCTTCCCAGACAGCAGTGTTGCAGAGAAAAAAAAAAGAGAGAAAAGTATATAACTAACTATGTGTTATCTCTGGAGTGGGGTATTCCTGTGTTGGTAACTTGTTTGGCATCTTCATCAACAGCTCATTAAAGCTTCAGTTCATTAATTAAATATTTAATACATTAAATGAGGTTCTTTCTGTACTGAGGAGTTGAGATCTTGTTGCTAGTTTGCCCGATGCTGTGTATCCTCCTGGGAAGCTCCAATTTGCCATACTAATTGCACAGAGACTCTTCAAAAAGCCCTGCGTTTTATCTTCTGCTGCTGAGCAAATTATATACTCCATCTCAGCAGGACGGGAGTCTGAACTGTCAAAATGCACAGAACAACAACTTACTGTTCTCCGTGGTCCCCCAGAAAGTCTGGGGAGGACATCTGACAGGACATAGAGCATGGCAACAACTCCTCCAATCCCCATTTACATTGGGGTGCGCAGTGGGATGGAGCCATCCCAAGCTTTGTTAAATCAAGGATGGACCTTACTAAATCAAACTTTTAGGAGAGAGGTGAGAACCAGTTAAGCTTTCTATTAACATTTGAAAAGGTCACCCTACCACCACCAGAGACTTTTGCCCCGCTTGGAAGTGTTACGGATGTACTGCCAGTTCACTGAACACAACAGAGAGAAACCTCTGGCGAGAGAAGAGGTGAGAAGTGGAGGAGGACAGGGATGGAGCAGATGGAAGAAAAGAAAACTAGTCCAGCTGTACTGCCATAGTGGGTACCATACTGCCACCCTACGATGCCATTATCTACATCTCCTTTCTTTTTTTTTTTACCGAAGGCTTTCTATTTGCTTCCACTTCTGTCATTGTGGTGAGAAATTCATTATTCATGTGTCGGAGCTGTAATAGAAAGGGTTGTTATCTCTGGCTGAAGAATAAAGAAAAACTATTTATTTTTTTAAACCTCTGTCAGCCGTTTCCCCTGACTCACTGCCCCACACCTATTCCTAACCACACCTGCAAGGAGAAACTATCATCATCCTACTTTCTATTGATATCTATGCAAGACTAAGGATCCAGTTTCCCTAGGGATACTGCAAATGATCTGAACATGTGGTTTGCCCTTGTAGGCTCATCTCCTAGACCAAAGTCCGAGATTGAGCATGATATTCTCTTTCATGATCATGATTCTCAAAGCTGTGTTGGAGTTCCGTCAGAAGTCTAATAGCCGATACTGCAGCGCCTATGGAAGGCAGAAATTGGGACCTCAGGCGTCCAGTATCAGAAATGTGGTTTTTGTAAAATAACGAAATTCTACATGGGCAGATGGCAGAAAGAATCTAAAAGGGAAGAGGCTGGGCTCTTCATGATAAAAAATGGCAGCTCAGTGTGTGAGATTTTAACAGGGGAGAGCAAGCTGGGATGAAGAGGTAAAGGGCTTACCATAAAGAGCTTAAAAGTGTTACTGGGTTTGAGGTGCAGGAGCTTCACAGCAAGGTGAAAATACATGTGAATTAAGGCTTTTGTCTAGGTAGAGAGAGGAGGAGGAGGAAATGCAGAGAGAAGGCTAACTAGGATAATTTGTTGAAGTAGTGTATATAGTTTAAGAAACAAGCAGTAGGGATTAGATTGTCTATCTCAGCCTAGGCCACCCTTTAAAGCAAGAAAGCCAACAGTACTGGGATCTTCCTCTTTGTGACTATCTGCAGCCTTGGAATAGGCTCGTCATGGCTACAGGCTACTCTACCCTAGACTGCCCGCTCCTTCTGCCCCTGCTCCACAGTCATCTTTTCCAAGCAGAATGCACTACAACATGAGAGAGAAAGGCCCTTACATGTCCAGCTCTGAGGTAGATCCAGCTACAACATCTTCTCCATCCTCCCCCATTGATCAGAGGAATGGTTTGCATGGTAGTGTTTTGCACTGGTGACAGAGAACCATGTTATAATACCTAGATCACTGGGGAAGCCTCTGCATACCACCCAGATGGACCAGTACATAGAGAGCAACCATGCTGGTGCAGGGAACTATAGGTGAGTTCTTTCTGCCCCCAGCACATTTTGATTTCATTTTTATTTTTGCTTTTAATGTTGTGGTTAGAGGGGAAAAAAGGAGGAGACTCTATTAAAATAAAAAGATGAGGGTTGTGGAGAACATGATCAGCTTCTGAGGTGTTTGGAGAAAGAGAACAGTGATTCTCCTTTGGTCCTGGGAAGGCACAGAGTTGTACACTCATCAGAGGCTTTCTGGTGTAGCAAGGGTTACCCCTTCTGGAGGTGGAAAGCAGTGGGGGTACTGGCTTCTTCTTCTTTGTGAACACCAAGAGGGAAGTTTAGTGTCTGGGAAGTGGGCAGCACAGGAGAGTCACAGAGACAGATACAATGGATTAAGATTCATTCCACAACTAATAAAACATCACCACAAACTTAGTTACTTTTGGTGCTTAATAAATAATATTTAGTACACTGACAGTACACAGCACTTCCAGAGCTATTCAGATATGGGTAAGGACCATTAGCTGCAGATGTAGGAAGTAAATCACTTAGATGACTCAGGCCTTCTCTAAGGCCACGTTGCAGATCAGTGATGAAATCAGGGTTCCAACCCAAGTCTGCTGACATCTGATCTCCTGTTCTGCTCACAGGAGCACAGAATGGAGCAGAAAACAAGTGAACCACAGAGCCTCAAGAACTGAATCATCTTTTACTAAGTGCCAATGCCAGGCAGGAGCAATCCTCTTGAGGCCCATGGTGTTACACTTTTTCGTGTTTTGTTGATTTGAAAGGTATTATCAGAACAGAAACTTTTTCTTAACCCACAAGCCAGAATGGGGGAAAAAGCAAGACTATTGGTAGGGCTAGGTCTGGGTAAAGGAAAATTTGCTTATATAGAACTGGTTATGTTGTAACATGATCTGCCATCGGTCTTCACAGTCCTTAATTTGGTCCCTTCTACAGCACTAAATTCACAAGAAACCTTGCATACTTGAAAAAGCGATGTTCAGGCAAGAATCCTAAAACACTTTTTTTTTTCTATCTTCCTTCAGAGAACATCATCTTCCAGAACAGTCTGAGGACAAGTTTCTTCACCCAGAAGACTTTTTCTGTTGATTATTTTAGAAGAAACAGCTCTGATGCTGCAGATCTTTCTCAAGGAAAACCACTGCTGTAGTAAAGTCTGAATAGTGGATCACAAAAAGGTCTGATTCCTGTCTGAGGGACCTAAATTGCAAGGTCCTCAAACAAGGTCTGAATATGCAGGATCACAGAATAAGATATATTTGGAAGCGGTACCTTATATGAAAATGAATTGCTCTACCTAGATTTCTGATTGTCAAAGGCACAGTGGCATGTACTGTCCAAAGACACATTTTACTGGGGAGGAGGTTGAGGTTGTGCCAAAAATACATATGATTATCCCTGCTGGCTTAAAAAAAAATAAATAAGGTTTATAGTTGTTACCCCTTTGGATTGACATATTCTATTTGCCAGGATCTAATATTTTTCATGCCCTTCCTGCTGCTGATACTGCTGCTGTTCACTAAAGCTTTAATAAGTTAGGTAAATCCCAGACTACTCTTAAACAAACACAAGCTCGGGGTTATGAACATTTCCTTCTCATGCTTTTTGGGGCAAGGAAGCAGAAAGGGAGTTTCCTTTGTTCTGCCTTTTCTTTCCTGCAGTGCTGAATTACTTTGAAAGACACATATCATCTACTTTTCATAATCAGAATCACAATTCTATTCCCCCACCTCAACATTCTTCTTTCTAAGGCTGTTTTCTAATAAAGAACAGGAGACAAATTTTCCTGAGGCACAACCTAGTGAAGTGATACGAGCAAAGGATTTTATCATGCAGGATTTTAAGCCTATTAGATACCCTGCTCAAAATCCTGGCTGGGGTGAGAAGCTATTCAGTCAGTGCTTGTGCTAAAATGACAGCCATGATACTTTCCCATCAACAGTCCCTGCTCCAGCAATTTATTGTGTTTGGATGCAATTGCTGGCAATGACTTAACTGCCAGCATGGACACAACAAATCACTTTAAGCATCATGTCAGCTCTCTGTGATTAAATTGTGGATCTTAGAAGACCCAGACATGTGGGATCTGTAGACAAATGCAACCTTGGGTATCATCAGGGCCACATGCAGGCAGGAAGTGGACAGAGCCACAGCCATGGCTTGTTCCTGTGCCCCATGCCTTACTGCATAATGTTGGGCAGAGTTGATGAGGGGGGACGAGGGGGGACAGACAGAGGTCTAACCCTCTCCTTCAGCCTGTATGGGAAATCTGTCCCTCAGAGAGATGTCATCTGTTTAATCTAGGTCAGGAATATGCTGGTCTCTGATTAGGGTAGTCCTGAGCAAGGAAAGTAAGGTGGGACTACAGCCAAAAGCAGGTAGTTAAAAGGGATTGCATTTTTTATGCTGTGTGTGGGCAGAGGAGGAGGAACTGCCAACAGAAACATGGAGATGGGGCTCTCAGGACCATGGCTTCCCCACACAGATAATGAGAAAGGGAGTGAGGAGGAGCAGGGAGATGCTGCCAAGGGCAGGCCAGGACTGTGCTACAAGGAAATAAGAAATAACAAACAGTTCAGGTACCAACTGTGAGGGCATTAGTCAGTTCAATTAAACCACTTTGAACACACAGTTATCATATTTATCTAGGTGCTTACTGCCTGACCCAAATCATAGTACTCGAGCAGTTCCTCCAGATGGTAGGAGACCAAGTTAGCCCCACATTTGCTTGTCTAATGTACTACTATCCACAATATATTCCTATTCCACTGTATAAAAGCCTAGAAGAAAGGCTGAGATGTGTGAAGCTACTAGAAAACAGGATGTACAACAGAAGATTGGGTCCAACAAGTATAGCCTTCCATTTTGTGTCCGTAAACATCTGCTTGCTGTCATGCATGCATCTTGCAAATGCAGAGAAGAACTTGTTTTGAAAATGAACGGAAGCTGTAAATTAACAAAATGGCTGGGATTGCCAAGATTTCCCTGGGAAAGAATGAGAACTGTCCTCATCTCACTTACACAGGCACCACACTGAAGGCAGTCCACAGTCTTTCAGAAGTGCAAGTAGCCTACCCAAAGGCAAATAAGAGGATAACTTACTTCTGTATTTTTAAACACGTCAAATGTCTTCCTGGAGCATATCTGCCTCTTGCAGTAGCTTTAACACAAAACACTAAGCTAAGCACATAAATAACACAAATACTTCCCAGAATCTGTCCAGAATTTTTGGCCCATTCAACTAAAGGGTGAAATTATCAATCTCAACTAAATAAAACTCTTGCTTTTGTTTTGATTGGGTGTAGCATGAGCAGTTACCCCAAGGTCTACAAAAGAGAGGCTAAACCCTTTCTTTGGCATGACTGAAAGGCTTATGACTCAGTAGACTGTGATCTGGGATCTGAAGGTGTGTAAGACAGACAAGATCTCTGCAAATAATGGAGTTATTGAAAGAGGTTATTGTCTGCAAGGCCCATTACTGCAGCACTACTGCAGAAGGCAGATTTGCTACAGGAAGACACATGCAATTCTGCATCTTCACTCTGCCTGAAGCCATAGGTCTGCAGTTGCTGTAAGTATTCTTTGAGAGTTGAGGTATTTAAGGAACAAAACTGCCAGTTGCCAAACCCATAGTGCAAATTGCCACCTCCTCACCCCTGCCAGACAAATTGCTTGTGTGATCACTGCCTAACCTGTGGCATTGGAAAAAGCAGGTTAGATATAACTAGGATCATTTTGATTGACACAGCTTAGGCAAACTGCTCACGATAACATCTGTGTGGCATAGCTGGCTATAAAGGGTAGGCAACCTCTTCCATTGCTCCAGCTGGATCCAGAAAAGGACATCTGCTCTGCATCAGACTAGGACTAATCTTCTTATTTCTGCAGAAGAACCAAAAGTGTCCTTTTGGCTTAATCTCCTCATTTTTATAGCTATTTTTCTGTCTCCCTGGATATACTACTGCCAGTTTTCAGAGGAATTGTGACACATTCCTACAAAAAAAAAAAAAAAGGGCAGACTTGCAGGAAGGTCTCCAGATTACTTACCACAGTGCTGAAAGATACAGAAGCTGCACAGAGAAATCCCATGCTGTCTTTTCCTACAAAATTTATAGGAGATTGATTCAGTTGCTTGAACATAGTCATCTAGAGCCGTGGGACAACATCCACTTAACCTCAATTACTACTCTACAAGGACATTTGTGTAATCTTGTGTAGTCCACCACCCTCATATGGATATTTCACGTATCCTAAATCTAGGGCATCTTCAGTGATAATAGGCACTGAGTTTATGGAAGAGAATCGGGATATTAGCCCAGACAATTCATAATTGTTTTGTGACAAGTGGTGATTAGAGGCAAAAGGGTATAGGCCACATTTAACAAATCAATTTGAAAACATTGATTGAGTGTATTGAAAATTGATTGATTGATGAATTGATTGATTGATTGATTGATTGAATTGAAAACATTAATATGTGATACAATGTGGACACCTGAGGAATTCAGGCCTGCATCAAAAGGCCAAAAGGTGCAGATAGGCACCTATTGGTATTTTCTAAAGTGTTCAGCAATCAGTATCTCTAAGGCATGCAGTAATTCTAACTATCAAAACCAACGCCAAGGTATTTTCAAGTGTATGGCTTGTGTCTTTCAAAAATCTAATTCCTCACACAGAGTTCCAAGTGGGAGAAGATTTTACAAACCCCAGACGGAGGCCTGGTACCAATGCAGTAAGACAGAAGAGTCAAGAACGCACTCATACATCCTCAGGATCCAGGGCTGCACAGAGCTGTAGTTTGATTGTGAAACCCAGGCACCTAGATGACCCAGGCAAGGACAGAGTCAGCCAGGCCAACAAAGCAATGGCAGAACTACGGCTTTGCTGCCACTGTTGTGCAATCAACTCTGACATTGACTTGTTGTGAGTGCAATGGGAGAAAATTATTTCAAATTTTGCTCCAGCATGTGGCATAACTTTTTCTAGCAGTATGACCTCAGGTCTTAATCCAATTCCTAAGACATAAAACTCAATCCTGTTTCATTCCTCCTCACTCTCCAAGTCATCTATTTCCACTCCCAAAGCACAATGCCTTAACTATGTCTTTCCTCTTCTATTAATTAAACCTATACAATGAAAGACAGGGAAAGGACAGGCCAATTCTATAGGAATGGAGCTGATCATGGTATTACCAAGCAATAAATACACATAGGATATCCAGTTAGTGGGCAATTCTCATGTAACAATTTGTTCATAAGCAGCACTCATTCAATATTCGAGCAAATACATGTGTAAAAATTACACATTGTTGAGAGCAGATAAACAAGCCGCATTGATTAGACAGTCTGCTGTTAAAAGTTTGTTCTCAAGGCTTAGTCAAACAAGTGGATAGATAGACAGGCGGATAGGCTGACAGACAGATAGATAGAATTGTTTCTGCAAACCTGAAGGTTGCGTTTTCAGGGAGGCGGTTTGGGTGAAATCAATAAACCAATTTCTGGAAGCTGGAGTACAGCTAGTAATTAGAAAAAGGCCTCTGCAGCCACCCCATGCTCAGCTGTGAGATCTGCCTTCATGGATTTCAATGAGAGTGAAATTGAGTGACTTCAATAATTTCATGCCGGGTTATGGGAGGGAGGTGAAGAAGGGTGAGTTCCCAACCATCTAATAGGTCTCTAACTGCTCAATAATGGGCCCATCCCGTGGGTGATTAAGGATGAAAATAACTAATTTCCGCTCATCTTACAGCCTAATCAGATCACCTCACCCCTATCATTTTCTCCTCTATTTAAAGAGACAGACTCTGTTTCTTTCTGGTATTGAAAGCTAGGAGGATGTGATCATTTAGGTTAGTAAAGAATCTAGTTCAGACTAGGCCAGAGTTAGTGGATTTAAGACACCAGCATTTCTAATGGCTGCACAGTAATAAACCTTTTATTTCTGATTTCTGCTCCCATGTTCACACTTCCTTACATGCAGCCTATGAATTCTGCTCCATGTACAAAGTACTGCAAACTAGAAAAGGGGTGGGAAAGGCTTAAATCTGAACCAAATCTGGGTGTCACAAGGCTTGGGAATCCATCCTTGGACTTGACTCTTCCTATGCATCAATCCTGTGGCAAGTGATTCTTTGCCAGGAAAGACCCTTCAACACTACTGCTATACCAAACTTCCCCCAGCCAGTAGGCTTGATATAAGGCACAAATTCAGTGCACTTCCACTGGGGCTTCTTGGTCACCAGGAGTAAGCAAGAGGTTATAAAGATGATATAAGGACTGAAGAAATATCACTTGGTCAGGGGATCTCATTTTGCTTTTGCATCAGGACTCTGTGCCAATCTGGAGGGTGAAATTTCTTGTTTTGCACAATGTCATGCTATGCATTTTGTCCCAGTTCAGACAGTCCTTCATCTACATTTGTGGCCATGCCTGTGTGCAGACTGTGCTCTTAGAATGATTCACCAAAATGAACCCTTCAAGTCCTGGCCATGTACACAGCTCTACATAAGTGTCCTGGTTAATATAGACACTAGGTAACTCCTAATGCAGTATTGAACAGTGCTGTCAGAGAAGGCAAAAGGGTTGAAAAGGTAAGTGTGGTCATTGCTCGGGAAGCAGCTTGTCTTGACTAATCCACAGAATCAAAGTGTTCATAAAGTCCTTCTTCAATAGAAAGATTTAGACCTTTCACCTTCATGGCTCCCAGGAATAATTTGTGAAAGCTGCAAAGAAGCACCCTTAAGTGCACATATCTCACCCCATATGAGAGGCTGCACTCTGCTGCTCTGATTCATCCCCAGAATCCATTCTCCAGGTCCCTCTGCAGGGAACCTTGGAACAACCCTTTCTCAAGAGGTTACCGTATGTAGTAAGCAACACCATTAATGAAGAAGAAAGCAAGATTTATCCTGAGGGAAAGAAAAGCCTAGACAGAGAGAAGAAAAAAGTAGCTGGCTGATCCCCTTTCAAGCATGTTTGGCATCCTAGTGTGATGTATGCTCTTCTAATGTGTGTAAAAAGCAGAGTATGGTTCATACTGAAAACTCAGCCACAGCCATTTTATTCCCACAAGCCTCTGTCACGAGAAAAGAAATCAAGACGAGTTGAGACCTTGGTGACAGACTTAGTATTGCTGTTCCATTTCACTGTCCAATTAAGCAGCGGTCACAGATGGAGAGAGCCAATCCTGGAGTTGCATTGGGATAGGTCACTGTTATAATCCTATATATTATTTGCAAAGAATGCCAGTGTCAAGCCCTATTTCCCTGAAGGTAGTAGAAACCACAATGAACAGCATTTTTCTCATTATTTTCTGGTCAGCTTTTCCAGTTAGTCCTCTGTCCCACTTAACCATTCAGTGTTCTTTCAGCACACATTCACAACTGTTGCCTCCCTCTATCATCCATACCTTCACAATATTCTCTCCCATACCCAGTTTACCCTTGCTTTTGCTGCTATTATCTGGGAAACCTCCTGGCCCTCATAACTTATGTTTTTTGCCTTAAATGGTAGTCTTTTCCTTACTTCCTGCTAACCACAGAAGACTGTTCCTTTTTGCCTGGAAGGAAAAATGCAAGTTACAGCCGCAAACCTTGGTCAAGCCTCCACCAAGCAGGATGTCACAACTGTCATTTCTGTGTGGGACTCCTTTTCCACACACCGACTTCATCGCTTCTGCTTTGGAACTGAAATTTCTTCCCCTCCCCAGACTCTGAGCGCTGATGAACACTTAATGCTGCACACATGTGTTCACAAGAGATGAACGAGACTGCAAATATGGCAAGCAGAAACTTCCCACCGTTCATGCAGCGTTCATGCATGGCTGTGTTCAGGACATAACAATTCCGTGACTGAAAGAGCTGCTGTTATTCCTTATTACCACAGCTTCCCAATTTCTCATCAAATTTACCCTGCCTCCAGACACCATATGCAGCCTGTGCAGTCTGCTGGCTCATTCTGCATGTGTCACTCTGCAGTGCTAGAATTTTCAATCAGGAACATTTCTGCTGGTTAATGACAAACATGTCCGTGCAAGGACATCTTCTGCTGTCTTGAACTTCAGTCTGGGCTCATGTGTGTTTACTAACACCCTTAGACAGCCCATCAACAAAAATGATGGAAGACCAGTCATTTGCAAGCCAGTGAGTGAAGGCTGGATTCAGCTTTGCCAAGGTTTTGGCGCCCATTAAAGTACGCAAGAACATTTGTGGCTGCCCCCTGGGCAATCGTTTCAGAGTTCGGAGGACCGTAACTACAGGGCTGTGAAGCTGTGACAATCTGAATGAGGGAGAAACATATGAGTGAGATTTTGCACTCCTCATTTGAAATGCATGGCAAAAATATACCTCAAAACCGTAGCTCTGAGAGAGGAGAACTTTCTTGTCCCTTTCAAGGGCTGCAGAGACTCAGCAACAATAGAAAGGCTACTGTTGTTAACTATTTCACTGATGGTAGATAAAAGGAGAAAGCAAAAGCACCATATCAAAAACTATAGCATGAATTCCATCTCAGCATCTCAGTGTGGAGTTTGTGGTTAATGCATGAATCTTGTCAGAACATTTCCATTTTCATTTCCTTTTGGTTCTATCCTGCCTGCGACATTCTTGTGAGTTTGAAAGAAGATCATAAACAGTCTGGG
>PTEX01000003.1:7520337-7621390 GCA_003342815.1 Eudromia elegans | reverse complement strand
AAACAAAAAAAAAAAAAAACCAAGGCTAAGTTCCAAGGAGAACTAAGCAAATTATTAGTAATGAACAATTCATGCAATTAAATTTGAGTGTTTATACGCCTTCTTCCCAGAATATCCATGTGCAAATGACAACGTCCTCAGTTCTACTTGTTATTGGACTTTATATGAGAAATTTGCATATTTTACCATATTTTCAGTGGTGGAGTGACCCCAAATATTTGAGTGACCTCAAAGTTTGTGAGCTGCGGTGCTTTGTTCCTATTAAGTGACATATTTGTCAAGTGGTAACATCACGCTTCTCCAATGGATGAGCTAATAAGCATTTCCTGTGTGAAAACATACTGGTGGACTTTTCAGCCAAATTCTATTGATAACAAGTTATTTCTATGAGTTGTCAGGTAAAGTGAGTTAACAATTCTCTTCTGGGCTATTCTTTGCATCAGTAGTACCTAGAACCTCTTCTGTTCGCAGATAATGCAGTGGGGAGGGGAAGAAAGAGTGTTGGAGGAAGGAACAGAAACTGCACGCTGAATGAACCCATATTGTATATCAGAAGACAATTTTTCAAGCTTTTGTAATTATATATTTTTTAATGATTGCCAAGCTCCATGTTGGAATCAGCAGCAAGACAGGAAATGCAGGAAGTTTTGCCTACTTTCAGGTTTCTTTGCAAATTTCTCACATGGCTTTTGTCCTCTATTCAGCAGTCCTTAAAATTATTCCTACTGCCCAGAAAGCTAATTCCAAGTTTGCAGAGAGTCCTATGGTAACAAGGAATGTTCATCCTATGCATGAGGAGGCAGATGCTAATGCACTTCATTAATAAAGGCAGATTGCTGAACTGAGGCCTTCATTACTAATGGATGTATGTGCTATACATTCACATATACATATAGGAGACAGGGATCTGCCTTGCTTACTCTGCTACATGTAGCTGGGCTTGCATCCCTTCCCTAGTGCAACATGCCACATTTACTCACAGAATTGATCTTCCCTGAAAAACACTTCTCTCATATGTCTAAATCTCTTGGCATAAAACCTGTTTTTCTCTTGGCATTAGACTGTTCAATACCTGTCACTTCCTCCCCTCAAAAAAACCCTGACTTCCTAGTGACATTATATGATAAGCAGTTATATACTGCGACTTCTAACCAGATGGAGCCCTTCTATCACTTGAGACAACTCAGAACACTTGGGATAAATGCTCCCTGCCACACTGCCTAGCAGACGGAGCTGTTCCTTGCCTCGCAAAGCCCTGGCATTTGAAACCTGCCCCACAGCTCTGAGGAGCAGACTCTCCGCTTGGACATCTGTGACAGTCTCAGTGTTGGAAAGGCTGGTGCTCTCAAGGGCATTTTCGCAGCCAGGTTCACACTCTCCGCTTCTGAGTTCAGCTCAGGACATATGTTCTTGTGGTGACTCTTTTTCTGGTCCGTCTTTTTTTCCACTGTCACTCTCAGGCAGTTAGACTAGCAATTAACTTCCTTTTTTTTTTTTTTACTTTTTGACTATCTCTTTTCTCTTTGTGGTAATCCCTTGTGTGGGGATACACAACTGGATTTGCTTCTTCTCCCTCCAATACTCCCAAGTAGAGAACACAGCTAGACACACTTCACCTTAACAGTATTTATGTAAATGGCTTTGCTCTGGTTCCCTTTCTAACTAGCGAGCTCCCTTACAGAGCAGCTGTACAAGAGAGCAGCTTCACTGAAAAAGAAAAAAAAAAAAAAAAATATTTCTTCAAAAGAATCAAAAACTAAATTCTAGCAAGATTTTTGTATATCCAAAGGTGCATACAGAATACCTGTGAGGACACTAATGTTCATTCCTTTCTTTTCTTCTAGCGCCTTTTTTTAATATATCTCGCAGTCATTACTGTTGAACACAAACATGGCCCAGCAACCACTGGGGCTAAAGAAAGACTCCACAAGCTGTTCTGAACACAGGAATGAATCTACAGCATATCTCAGCCTCAGGAAAAACACACTTCTTTCAAAGTAAAAGGAATAGAGAACATTCACCACAACACAAGAAGAAAGCAACCTCCTCTAGACTACAACGCAATATAGAGTAACAATGCGCAAGAGTTGTGTACTTGAATCAAAACAGAGTTAATATTTCACTAGAAGTGACCAGCAAGCTGAAGACATTAGGCCAAGACATTAGGACTAAAACCTTACTTTTCTGGTAAGTAAATACAAGAGACCCCATGGCACACCGTGCCTGCCAGCTGGAAGAAATGCCCTCTATGCACTCATGTCAATCACCCAACAACTCCTGCATGGTTTTCACAGAAGTGGCAGGACCCCTCAGACACTTTATGGTCAATAATAATTATTATTATTATAACAATTGCACTCACAATAATGAAAAGGAACTAATATTCCAGCATCTTGAAGTAGAGTTTTCTGGGTTGTAAAAACAACCCACCCAGCCAGTCGTTTGTCATGGAGCTTAATTCTGCCATAAAATTCTAATCAGCCTGAACAGTCACGTCCCCCTTGCGCCATATCTTTTTATGAGCACATTAACACGGTCGTTAGGGAGAGGGGACTCGTATGGACACAAACACGTACAGCAATCATTTATTTCCCCCTCAAACTCCATCCCCAAAGACTCTAATTCACGAGCAGGAAGCAATTTTCCTTCCCTTCCGCTGAGATGGTTTCTGGCTTCCACTGACCCAGACATGCCTAGGCTGTTGCACCATGCTGTTGTGCCATCACACACGCTGCATAGTGAGCTCGTGCACACAGACATCACAGGAACAGGCAGAGCCATCTCCTTTGTAAGACAGAACACGTATCCTCTCTGTGTCGTTAATGCAGAGTCACACCACACAAAATGAACACAGGAAGGCAGGTAGCTATATGAGGCTTTTGTACACCATTTGTATGGAATAAGGATCTGGCAAAGATTTGAAAACAAAAAAAAGTTACTTTTTCCTTTGAACACCAAAACTCATCTACTACAGAGCTGGGAGTATAGTTTGGTAATTCTGCTACAGAGATGCAGGTCAGTGCCACTCAAAATGAGAGAGCTAAAGTCAATTTTAGGAGTAGACAGCCAATCTCTAGAGGGCACCTTCACACACACAGGCAGCAGTGATACAGGTTGAAGGAGGGGAAGTAAGCCAGAGCAAGGAGCACAAGCATATTTGTCCCGTGAGTTTAACCTACTCATTGGCAGGGAAGACAGTGACCCCATATCTGGTTCATGGCCTGCAGAATAAAAGCATTGCAAACAGCCTCGGTGTCACTGCATCCAGCTCGCTTAGTCTCCTTCTTACAGGCATTAGCAGCATCTGCTTGGGTGAAACAAGAATAAGGCAGTAGTAGTTTTAGTGCAAATGATTTCTTTTTTTCCTAATTCTTTCTCTTTTCCTCACCAGTGAATTGTCCCCTCCTTCCATCTCCTATTCACTCTCTATCTCACTGTATGCAAACTGCAATCCCTCTTTTCTTCTTTATGCTTTATTTTCCTGAACACTCATTAACTCCTCACAAAAGACTGTGCCTAGCGGATCGGAGCTGCAATTATCTCCTGGTTCTGACCCGTGTTCAGCGGTCAGAGATTAGCATCAGCAATAATAATGAAGTGCTAGATGCAGGCAGCTGAATGCTGGGGATTTGACAAGCATCCAGGCTCCTGGAGCTGAAGGAAAGGCAATCCACACAGCAGTCGATGTCCTCTGGAAAGTGGATGTTTCTGATTTCAGGGGGAATTTCCAACACATCCCTTACTCGTGTTGGGGGATGGTTGACTACTCTTCCAATATTCCAGTTGTAAATCCTGTCTCTACTTCCATTTATTCTGATGTGCCCATGAGCCAAAGGGAAGTTGGAGATATTTCTGCTACTATTACACTCTTGCTTTTAAAATTTGCACATTGCTGTTCATTTGGGGCATGCAAAAAAATACCTGGAAAATTGATTGCCAAATCATGCACATTAGCAAGGCAATATTTCCTAGATTGCTAAACAGCCCTGACTTTTCACAGTCCCAGTAAAAGACATCAAAAATATCAAGCTGATTCTACTGCCTTCTACAGTGCCTGCACACTGAGGCTCTCAATACCCCTTTCATGCTTTTAGTCCACCCACTCATCTGTTTAAGGCATCCATCCATCTCCACAGTCCCAGACTACCATACTGCAATTAAGATTCCCTAGCAAGTTTCAGAGTGGGTCTCCTTCTCATTTCTCTTGGCTTTCAGCAGCTTTGTTTGCTAAACTGTGTGGTTTTGTTTGTATATGGGTTTATGATTTCTTGTCTTCAGTTATTGCAAGCAGGCTCTGACAAACAGGCAAGTCTTGTAATATGCTTGGGAAAATAGTTGATCTTTGGCTCAGACTTATCTCCTCTATCCATCAACATTATTAGGGCTGTCTGTATGTCACATCCGTGGCTGTACCTTTGTCACAGAAAGACTAAGGTGTCAACATTTTCCAAAAACTGTTTGAATTTGCTTGTCACTTAATGCCTTTGTGATACTGAAGTGTTTTTCTCAACATGGCGTTTTGAGACAAGATTCAAAAGTTTGTGGGCATCTCAATTCATGATGAAGATTTACTTGCTCATCTGTTTGGAATTAAATTGTATGTTTAGCCGGTAAGCCAGAAAAAAAAATAAAAAAGGTTAAATAAATAAAGAAATGCAGACAGAGATACTTAAAAGTCAAGCTCTGGAGTTTGTTCATACTTACTACCAGCTAAGATGCTTGATCTTTTCCTGACCTCATTTGAAATATTCAGTCTTCAAGAGAAGACTTCAAATTCTTCCTGCTTCTGATAGTTTAGAAATAATACAGGAATAAACCCTCTCAGAGCATATCAGTGCTCTCTGAATCTATCTGCTGGCATCTGGACATTCAGAAGTGCAGTGATAATGAAAAGAAAAAAAAGAAGAAAAAGTTAATTGAAACTTTCTGAACCTCAAAACCTATTTAGCTTGCAATTTGGAGAAAGTTCAGATTTGATTCGTATTCTAGCTGATTAAGCTTGCTCATCCTAAAAATATCCCTAGCAATACTTTACAACTATAAGACACCCAAGAACGTAACCCAAAGAACATGCTTGAAAAATTGCTCATGCTACGACATGAATGCATTTCAAGTAGACTCCCATCCACTTTTACATGCTTAAATATCAAATGATTATATTTTACTCACACAGAATCTTCAAAAAATTAATTTTAATGTTTCGTAGGCAAACACAAAGCTCCTGTATACTTGCTGCTATTAGGAAAGCGACAATATTGTAAGTTATCTGACCAATCCCAAATGCAGTTTAAATGCAATAAATAGCTAAAGAAAACAAACAAACAAACAAACAAAGCAGCAGCATTCCAGTTCCCTAAGCATACAGAAAAAGAATTGAACCATGTCAGGTTTGTAATCAATTCCAGTCATCCCATTTCAGAGGCAAAACACGCTCAAGAAGATTTGTGACAGCATCTACAGCTTTCTACCTTGAGGACACATGTTCTAGGCCAACCACAGACAGAAGCAACACAATGCATTTTATCATGTAAACTTTCTACTTACTGAAATCATCTATTGATCGTTTATTGCCCTCTTAAAAATCAATGTGCAAGTCACCACCTCTGCTCTCATCCTGGCTGTTTAGAATAGCACAAAACTTTGTCACTCAGTGGCCAAGGGAGATAGTCCTAGTCCTTCGTGTAGATGCAGCCTCCCAGCTATATTCTGTCCAAGGCATACTGGTACTGCTGAGTGGAAGTCTGTGCTCCCACACATCGGTTATTCCCGTTTGGTACGCAAATAGAGGATGCTGCTTTGCAGGGCTGTCAATCCAGCATGAAACTCACTTTAGAAAACTGTTCTGAAAAAAGAGAATATCTGCACAGTGAAAGGGAGGGATGGGGAAAAAAATAAATCTCCTGGTATTTTCCTTCATTATTTAAAGCAACTGTTATTTTCTTTTTCACTTTTGCTTTCGAACTTATATTGAGAGGGAAGATTTCTTTAGCAGGCACCACAGGGAGAAAAAAAAAAAACTTGTGATCAGAGTTTTCAGAGAATGTTTCTTTGTGGCATTTCAGTCAGGAAGAAGTTCTAGAAGAGATGGAACAAGTTGCAACAGGGAATCTCAAAAGCCTTTGAAGTGCTGCTCTGATCTCTGCTGGTTTAAATCTCACATGCACAATCGCTTCAGGTGAATATGCATCTCAGCCTCGAAATTAAAAGAGAGGTTTCTCAGAGGAGTGGCACTTCAGGTGGCACTGGGTGGGTAATCAGCCTCACCAGCAGATACATTCTGGGCTCAGAACTGAACTGAGCACCTCACAGTCAGCCATGATGATACTTGTGTGCAGTGCCATAACTTGAGTTTTCAACTGTCCCCATCCCTACGATGAGCCAAACTGGGAGGCAGATCCAGACTGCATGTCTATGCTACTTTTCACATTCACTTTTTTGAGACCACCAACTAGGGGCTCACTCATGCACCACCACCAAGGCCATCAGATGAATGCCTAACTTGGTATGCCTTGAAGAGGCCCAGAAAAGCCTGTACATCATGGGACCACAGGTAGGGGATACTGCATCAGCAAGTTGGAAGGGAAAATAGATTACTAACAAAGCCAATTTCATTCAGTTCCTTGATTACTTTAACTAAAGTAAGTAGACCCTGGAGGGGTCTAACTTGACACTTGGACAGAATGGGTGAAGCTTCCTGGCTGTTAATGGATGTTCCCTTTGTTAAATCATTTCTCTTAGTGAGCCCATCTGTAAAACAGGATTACTGCAATTTCCTTCACTTTCTAAGCTGCTTTGAATCTTGCACATGAAAATTATTAAGTGCTGTTATTACATCTATTTAAAAAAAAGTACTAAAAAAATAAGTCAAAGTCACCAGCTTAGTTTTACTATGAGCATTGAGCTCATAAAATTATACACTGGGTTCTGAGAGAGCCTGATTAGATAGATCTTACAGTTTTGTTCTGCTGTCTGTTCTACCTTTCTCTGATTATCTTTTTTCCTTCAAAAGCTATGTGGATGTATTAATTAAATCTTGAAGGAGCATAAGGTACCAGACTGCCAGGTCTCAAGAGGAGAAGGATCCTGTATGTGCTGATCTGCAAACAATGCCAGCACCGGCTTCTCTGTACAGCGATCCACCTTTCCTTATGTCACTCCATTCCTGCCCTAAAAAAAACAGGAATTAAATTTGAGAAAGAATTCTTTGAATGAAGCCAAACTGCAAACTTTGAGACCAGTTCTATTATTTCCCTTTCTGGCTAGCCTCCCTGCAGCGAGGCTATTCACACCAGAAAGGATTTTTTTTTTTTTTGAACAGTTTTGAACAGGTGGATGAAGAGTTCTGCTGTCTCTCACCTACTCATCGGATAAGCAACTAATCAGCTATCAAATCAAAGTGATCTTCATGCAGTAACGATGTTGGACAGAGTCAAAAGCCAAGGGTGAAAAGTGTTAGGTATCCTGTCCATCTGCATGCCTATCACCATGTGAGTTTTTGGACTCTAGAGGATAAAAGGTAATATCCACCAAAGTATACCTGAACAATGAAAAATCTGAACAGAGCTGCCTCTAGTTTGACCAGTGGCTCTTTCTCAAAAGAGTGATCAAGGAAAGCAGGAAAGTTCGGGTTGAGGGATGATAGAGATAACATTTACTCCATCATAATCTCAGGGCACCACAATAGCTGTGCAAGCCTTTTTGTGTGTGCCATCCTAGACAATTGCAATACCAACAATATTTCAGGGCACATTAAACCCAAACCACTCAACAAACTGCTCAACAAACCTAAACCACTACAGCAAAACTGGTCCTTGGAAATCCTGGCTCCATTTGAATCAAAATAGGGAGATCTTGTGTTGTTTACCAGACAGAAAAATATTGCTCTGCAGGACTGCCAATTTAGCATGAGATTCACTATATGGAAAGTAGAGGAAATCTGCATTGAAAAAAAAAAACAAAACAGTTAAACCAATATGCCTCCTGTAGAAGGTCAATATCAGGGGGAGCAAAGATGTGGTTGTCACACCTCAGGCAGGGAGGAAGGTATTTTTGGTGGGTGGAGGAGAAGAGAAATAAATATGCTAGAGGGATGCTTCTAGTCAAATTCCAGAACAAAAGGGGAAAAAAAAAAGATCTATAGGGATTAACAGTCTTCGACAAACCTGAGATTTGTTTTAGGCTGTCTCCAGACTCAAGTGGACCCACTACTCATCCAGGCTGATTTATATGAGCTTGAATTTACCTTCTAAGCAGAAGGACTAGAAATGCATAGGGCCTGGCAAAAAAGAATATGTTTTCAACAACCAACCCCACCTCCTTTACATTTTTGGCCCCAGAGACCTTTTCCTTCGGGGTCCATTGATCTTATTGCTCCAAATCCTGCTTCAAAATCTACTTTCTTGTAGCTTTCAAAGAGGCTAGTATAGAAGTCATTCCTTTAAATAATAAAATTCAGTAAAATATATCCTATTATGAAAAACAACATAGAAACAACAAATAACTATTTTGATGGATATTACGACACGTGTCAAAGTAATCATTTGCTCCCTTCACCCATCATACTGCTGGCTCTGCTGGTCTCTGCAAAAAAAGACTTCTCTTCCAAGGCTAAAGGATCTTATATTACTCTTTTCCTCTAAGACGAGGGCATGAGAACAGAAAGTCTCCTGGTTTCTTTCATCAGAGAGCCTGTCTGAAAAGAGCTGCCCCCTAGTATTGAGAATCATGTCAGCTCTTCACAGACTGCAAAGAGAGGATAGGAAGATGAGCTCAGACCTACACATCCATTCTGTAGATGTTTAAAGTTTGGGCAAATTAAGCCTAGCCTCTGTCTCCCTTGAGTTTACAAGAAAATATGAACTCAGGGACAGGGTTCATTTTACCGACCCTAATGCAATGACACCTAAACCACAACTTCCTTGACACTACAGCAGCACTGTGCCATCAAACAATCTTGTTTTTCAGCCCAAATGATTCATTTTCCTCCTTCAAAAAATCGTGCTTTCTGTCACCAGCAAAAGAGCCCTATTTTCCAGTCAGCTCTTGAAGGAAAACTCATCTGACAGGAGTCAATAGGCGTCATGGTTGCTTTGTGCATCTTTATCCAGTATGTAAAGTGCAGTACACCTACCACAGAGCACAAAACTAAAATTAAGGGTAATTAAAGGAACAGGATGATTTTTGCAAAAAGTTTAAGACTCTTAAGAATTTCTTTCTTATACATTCAGAGAGCCTTGTTCAGGAAAACAGAGAATCAGTGACCTGTGATTCATCTTTACTTGTCTTTTCTCTTGCTGTGACTTATAGCTTGATAATGCAGCAGAATTCTATTTTACTGAACTTGCCTTGAAGGGATCATTTGACTCTAGAGATCAAACCTGACTTCCCAAAGAAACAAGTCTCCGTGTGGGTAGATGTCTTTGCCCTGCTGATTAGTTAGCCATCAGCTAGATCAGATTAGAGGTGATTTCTTTTGCCACTTCCCAAAGGTAGGGAAGAATTTGAAATATCCTATGTAAAGTCCACTTGGATGCAGGTGTGGAATGCCACAGTTTGTGGGAGTGTTAATTAGAGACGATTAGAAGCCAACTGACCCATGCTGGAATTAAAATGCATTGCACAGCCAAACCTTGTCCCTGCAAAATAGGTGCTTTACATTGTTGCATACAGATCAAAGGAAGCAGAGGAGAGGGAAGGAAGCACTCTGCTTTATGAATTCCCATTCTTTGCCTGTAATGGCTCAAAGGGACCTTTGGATGCCATGAATCCTGACACTGGAGGTCGGCTGTATATAGACTCCTAGCCTGCTTCAGCTTTCTGCATGGTCCACAGATTACATGGGGGAAGCTCATACACCACTTCAGTGCAATCATTCTTAAAATAACAGTCAAAAGAATGAGATCAAGTATTCAGATCTGTCTCCTGAAGGACAACTACTATTTATATAATTAAGTACTTTTTAATTATTCAGCTATCCTCTACTTAGCACCACCTCCCACACAGAGGTTTATTCGCAGTGTCGCTAGACATGCTCTGGACCTTGCCCTGCAGAAGTGGTAGGCTCACTGAAAGCCCGAATTGGTGCAGCCGCCTGTGTAATTACAGAGACGAGAGCAGGCAGAGAAGCTACTTTAGTATGGGGTGGAACTGCACATGCATGCAGAGCCACAGATCAGAACACGCTGAAGTCTAGATTTCAAAGTGAGGATGCAGGTATTTCTTCTTTTTCAAGACTCTATGTAAGTTTGCAAGAGAAGCAGGACATGAACTGCACTTTCATGAGCTCTAGACCAATGTACACAAGGATGCTCTGTTTTTTCTTTTTTTTCTTCTTCCTTTTTTTTTTTTTTTTACTGKTTACTTGAGATGTTACTTCTGTTGCTGTTATTACAAAGAAGAAAATAGTACAAAACAGTACCTTTAAATATTTATCTAAATAAGACCAATCCAGACTGTTCCTTAGGATTCATTAGTCCATTTCTTCATTTATCTTCATTTCACACAGCCGTTCAGGCCAGATAAGTTGTCTCTGCCAGAAAGCTTTTGGAAAGAGAAAGTGTCATGAGAACTCCTACAATTATAGATCTAAGCCACAGCAGCTGGGTCAGTGGAGCCCTTTTGAAAACTTTTTTGTGCCTAGGACCATGTGTTCATATATCTCTATTTTAATGCATGTCTGATTTCTTCTGCTTTTCTTTGTTAAGAAAAGGCTGCTCTTCTCTGCAGATTCACAACAGCTTACTGGCAAACTCTCAGTGTCTGCAGCAGTAGGATGTTTACAGATTCAGAAGAAACTCACTGAGCAAATGCTGAGCTATGCTCTGCAGCAAGTGTGTATTTTGGAGTGGTGCTCCCCGAACAGTGTGCAGGAAGCTTTCCTCAGTCAGCTGACACAGTTGCACTGAGCAGTGACACATAAAAATGCAGCAGGTAAGGTAAAGAGCTAAAAGGGATCTCTTCTCTTTCTAGAAAACCAAGCTTTAAAATAATCTCATCCCTAAAATGTGCATATTTCTTTCTACTTGTTGTACAGGGTGGACAGTGCAAACTAACTTTTGATGGCATTTTCCTTCACATGACCCCACTAACAACAGTGCCATCATAGCAGAAGTGGCAGCACAGTGGGCAAGAATTGCTTAAAACATCTTAGAAATTGTTTAAAATCCTCACACCAAGGAAGGGCTATGCAGGAACAGATACCAGAACAGAAAAGCAGCCTTGGGAAGATACACCCTTTCTTTATTTTCTCGTTTGCCTATGCCTGTGCCTACATGTAGCTCCACCACAAGGACAGAGAGCACAGAAAGGAGTGAGGTGGACACAGCTCAGGGCAGCTCACAGCCTGAGCAGGGGCCAAATGGAGTCGGTAAGGCAGAAGTGGGAAAGGGGAAAACAGCATGTCTGCTCTAGGGTGAGGGTGTCCCCCAACCTGCTCCACACCACTGAGGCTGTTGAACATACCTTGAGCTGGTTCTGCTCGGCTGCCTTAGAACATTTTTGAGGCACTCTTCTAGAGCGTGCTTTTGAGCAGGTCTTGGCTTTCCACAGCATTATGCACACTCACCATGCAAAACCGTCCTGGATTCAACCATGAAATGGAAATTCAGGAATGGAAAATACACAAGTGCTTTCAAAAACAGTCAGAGTCTGATTTATTGTCAGTCCAACTAGTGCTACCTTGGTTTGGAGATTGAGAGGTTCTCCACGAAAAAGGTTGTTTCAAATCATCCTCAGCATTTCTGATCTGGAGGAAGGTCTACAAAAAAGCTTTATTTCATTTTCTTGGTGGCCTCTGCAGTAGCCCTTCTCCAGTGAATGATTTGCTAGCCAGCAGAAACAGACATTCAGTCTCCCTATTAGCACAGTCTCCCTATTCAGTCTCCCTATTACCTACACACACAGACCACGAGCTACAGCTCAAGCAGGGTCACAGCAGACTGTATGGACCTATCATGGCAGAAGCAATTTTCCAGGCATAAAATGGCTTCATATCCACTCCAAATCAGGGTGCAGAAGAGATACCACAGTACCATGTACAGGCTGCCTACAGACCCAATGGGGAAAATGCTAGGAGGCATTGAAGGACATTGGCCTTGACCCTTTACCTGTGCTTGGCAGAGGCTGGTTTGCCAATCCATGTCAGGCACTGCTCTCCCACCTTTTTTCTTGGATGTAAGAGCCTACTGAGCTCATTCTTGCCATTCCCCCAGAATCAATGTCTCTCTGGTACCCTGCTAAGTGCAACGACGCCTCCTATGAGAGGAGCATTCCTCAGGATATTAAAGCCTTGCAGCAGAATGTCCCTCACACAGGGTGCATCACAAGAAAAACTACTGGCTATGTCTATCTGATATACTGTCCTTACCTGCAGGCCACTGTGTTTCTGTCCCATCTCCTGTACAGTATCAACCTCAGAGCTCCAGGCATTGCGGCCTCTCATAATTCTTCTAAAAACTTTGACTTACAGGGGGACAGGCAGAATGTGTGTGTGATTGTCCCCTAATTCCCACAACCCTCCCTCTCTCTCTCCCTACCAGGCAGAGATGATGTGTGGTGGTTTCAGGGCAGTGCTTTAAAACCTCCAGAGTCAAACCCTAGTATCCCTTAATATTTGCTCCCAGCATGTAAGTGGTCGCCTCATGCTGTTTCCTTCTGTGACCTCAATATCCAATTCCTGTTCCCCTTGGTTGCTTCACTTGCAGGAATAATGCCATCTGTGGTGAAAATAATACCCTGTAGCAGCTCCTGAGTACATGCAGTAGCTCTGATTCCTTCCACCAGCCCCGCTACAGATGGAGGTGCTATGTGTAACTCACATGTTCAGCTAACACACACACACACAAAATCCTTAAAGCGGCGGCTCTTCTAAAATCTCACGCTAATCCTATTAACTCCGAGCAGCAGGCGTGAGGGGGTTGGTACACCCAGCCCTCCCACAGGTAGAGAGATGCACACAAGGCTCTCGTACTCTCACAGACAAACACACAAACGTTCTCCCACACACAGACCTGCTCAAACAACCCACGCAGTGCTCACACGCAGTTCCGCTCGATAGTGTTTTATTGGGAGAGATAAGCTGTACATATGTTACTGCTGTGTGAAGAGGAAGCTGAGCTTCAGGTCCCTGTCAGAGATAGATATAGGCTTCTCAGAGCAAGGCTTCAAAGTGCAGTGGAGATTGTATCTTCTATGCCCGTTTGTCATTAGCATCAATTCCTGATTTGGCGGCATGCGCATAGCGTGATGCAATCTCTGTTGCCTCTCTTCTTTCCCTTGGGGTTAGGCACTGCTTTTTCTCATTACGTTTTGTTGAAAGGTGTTTATCATGGCAGATAATCTGAGGAAAAAAGCTTTTCCTTGAAGTCATTTGTCTTTTAGCCATGGAAATAAGAAGTGTCTCACAGTTTCAGTCCCTTCTTTCTCTACAGAATCATTCCCCTCTCTCAGAGTAGTGCACTTCAGCTGTTGGTGTCCAGCCCAAAATTATGATCTACGCTTTTACTGTGTGGTGAAAAATCTGGTTGGGCAAAAAAGAAAATGGGATGACCATTTCTTACTTCAGCTGCCTGTTAGTCTAAGTCTATTGGACTTTAAATGAACATTTGTTGCTGGCAGAATTACAAGTACCCTTACCCCCAAACTACCTATGTCTGCTCTGATGTTTCAAAACGGGGTAGGTGTGTGGCCAGAGCTCTACAGAACAGATTATGCTTTCATTTGAGTTTCAGTTTTGAATCTGTGATGCTTTACAGCAATTCTCCGCTTCGGATCAAACAGTATAAAGTATAATGGCCTTTTCCCACATTTTTGATTAGAAGAGGGGAAAGAAAATGATTGTGTTCTGCAGCTAATTATACTGTATAATACAAAGAAAAAAAAAGTAAAATTCACATTTTTAATCTCTTGGGAAATTTGAGGATTTTTTTCCTATCAAAAACTGATGATAAAGAATTGAAATTTCTTTCCTTTCCCAGGGAATAGAAATTGTGATTCAGAACATTGACATTTTTGATCAAAACAAGGATTTTTGATATTCCCCAAAGCAAAGCATTAGTTTTACTGAAGTAACATGAAAAGCTCTATGTTGTTTTAATAAATGACATGTACCTTTAACACAGCTGCTGACAAGAGTTGCCTGTGAGCCTGGCTTCCTGGCCAGGTTACAACTGCAGTAACCCTCTCATGGACACAGGACTCCTGCATTGCCCCAGTTGACCAAAGGAAACTCCCTGCGTTGCCTCGTGGGGAGAGATCTTTGGTTGTACCTAGTGGGCAACAGAGAACACGAGAGTTGGAAGGGTTATCTGTGAAAGCAGTGCACCCCTGGGAAATACAATTTGGAATCGGTTCAGAACAGAAACTGCATTTTCCACTGGAAAGA
This sequence comes from Eudromia elegans, assembly GCA_003342815.1. NCBI lineage: Eukaryota > Metazoa > Chordata > Aves > Tinamiformes > Tinamidae > Eudromia > Eudromia elegans. The sequence goes on along the minus strand of PTEX01000003.1, from coordinate 7,607,010 downwards.
TAAAAGCGTTCCTAAAGAATGTTTCCACACAGGTCTATTATGGATGGCACTGAGGGACAGAAGGGGAACAGGAGGTGTTCCTTACACAGATATAATATACAGAATTCACCTGCTGCTGTAACAGTACATAAAGTTTGTTACCTTCTAAAAATCCCCCCACTCTGTATTCTTATGTGGTAAAATAGACCCATATGTCACTCCGTGCGGAGGGATCCACATACAAATGTGTGTTTCTACAGGCACTCATAAAACAGAGCTCATGTTGCAATAGCTCAGACAGGCACCGCTGAGAAACCCACATCATACAACCCACAGACATACATACAAAAGTAAAAATGGGAATAACATGTCCTGATATCATTCACAAATATATACACACATATATATGTATATAGAGAGACGTATACACACATGCCTACACACATATGGCTTTATCCATGCACTCACTAGGAAGCATACAGGATGCAACACATTTTCCTTTGTTTTCTAGGAATTGTCCTAGGAACAGACATAGCTACTCATGGATTTAATCCAAAATATACATTGCCTTCAGTCCTGCCATTCACAAACTATCTAGGCTTTCTTGGGAAAACAGACATATCTCTGCTGAGACACAGGCTGTTTTATGCCAACAGGGAAAGAAACCCCGCCAAAACCTTTAGGACAGCCTTGGGCTCATTCACATTTTCTTATGTGCCTGAGGGGAAAAAAGATCCAGCTGTGAATTTATTGACTCTCCCTTAAGAATCTCTGGAGCAGTAAATTCCACCTTCATGGCGCTTGCTAATTAGGCATTTATTTAACTCTGTTGTTTTTTTTTTTTAATGACTCTCTGCTCTTGTTTGAAGTTCACTCTCTATTATTTGTAATAAAAACCTCTGTCATATTTTTGCCTCATTATTTCTAACAAATAGTGCATTTCCTGTTCTTCCTTCCTTTCCTATCTCCCCCTTCTCACTATTCCCTTCCACCACCACCTCTCTGACTAGTGCTCCCAGAGTTTCAAAGACCAGCTGTTATCATTTTGTCGATAGAGTGCTTTTGAGAAACTTCTGTCATGAGCTTCGGCACAGCAGGGGCTGCTGAATAAAATATCAGCCCTTCAAAAGGGAATTAAGGTGGAGAACAAAGCAGCAGGAAGAGCAAGAAGGCAAGAGGCCAGTTCTGCAGCCCCGCTCCTGCCCGGCAGTTTGAAGCAGAGAGTCCTTCGGTGTCAGTCTGAGACTGTGCCCTGAAGATGCCTGGGACAGCTGTGGTGGCCGGTCAATGATACTTGTCTTCCGTGGGAGGGAGAGAGAAGTGAACCATGCCTTCTGTTTCAGGGGAATCAGGCTCAGGAGGGCAAGTTTTATCCGCTCCCCACTACAGCTTGCAGTGTATGACTCCACTCTCCAACTTCCTTACACTTGCCTAGGCTTCTCAATGGAAAGGTTTCTTCTAACCCATGAAACAGATTTAAAACTTCTTAATGTGATCCAAATCATCGAGAATCAAAGAACTAAAAAGGGAAGTGGAGCAATGCATCTGATCCCTACTGGTAATTTATAGATCAGCAAATGTCGTTCACATCTTCAAAAAGCCAAAGAAGGATCTGAAAACCCACAGGCCTGTCAGCCATACCTTGATCCCTGGGAAGGTGATGGAACAAATGCTTCTGGAAGCAGTTTTTAAACATATTAAGGGCAGGAAAGTGATGGGGTACTCATCATGGATTTATGAGTGGGAAATTGTGCATAACCAACCTGATAGCCTTCTACCATGAAACCGTGAGTTCATTTGACATAGGGAGAGCAGTGAATATTCTTTATCTTGAATTTAGACCAGATAGAAAAACTTTCAATGCCATCTTCCATAGGCAAACTAGTGAACTACAGACTAGCAGAGACTGAGGCGGGCTGAAAAATGGCTGTACTGCCAGGCTCAGAGGGCTGTAATCAGCAGCCCGAAGTCCACTGAAGCCCAGGCACCAGTGACGAATCCCGGGGTCTGACACTGAGGCCAGTGCTTTTTGCCAACTTCATTATCAAAACAATGGCACAGTGCAAGTTTGCAGTTAATATAAAATTACAGTGGCTAATACAACAGATGGTTGGGATGACCTTCCTACAGGACATCAAGCTGCTGGAGAAATGGCCTGATGTGATTCTCAAGAAGTTCAACAAAGGGAAATCCAAAGTTCTGTGTCTGCAGGGGAATAACCCCACATATCAGTACAGGTTGGAGGCTCACTGTTTGGAAAGCAGCTTTGGCATAAAAGGACCTGACTTGGGAGTTCTAGTGGTCTACAGGCCCTCGGTGGTGCAGGATAGTTTCCAGAAGGAGGGACATGTCCAAACATTGACAGTTGCTCTTTTTCAGACTCATGATCAGAGCTCCATGCCACAGGACTCCTTCTGTCTCACCTAGAAGACCCATCCTCATGTTAAGATCTCTTCATCATGGATCTTTCTGGCATCTGTCCTAAAAATCCTTATTTTAGCTTAGACAGTTAAGATGCCTTAATCTTTCTTCTCGTGCTTTCTACGTGTTACATCTCTCCAATCATTATTTGAATATTAGTGTAGGCACCTTCTTCATAACTTAGCCGAGATATACCTATTCAAATGCCTTTGGAATAAAAAAAGCCACATCAACCCTTGATTATGTTCTTGCTCTGCATTGCAATCCACCTTCCAGCTATTCTGGAAATGAGGTATCCAAAATGTCATGCTGCATGTTATGATTGTACTAGGTCTATATACAGGGAATGTTCCTCCCTGGTCCCTCATGTATGAAGCTCTAAACTGGAGTTATCTGCTGATTTGCTATCTGCTTAGCAACACCCTTAGCTGTTTTCAGAGTCACCAGCTGCTGCATTTTTGCTTCTTGCAAATACATGCAAGTTTTGGATGAAATATTATCTTATTTTACTTTTTAATATTCCCACCTTTGAAGGGAAGTGATTTGGAGCAAAACATTTCCAGAATTCATGTCCACTTTACCCAGCTATACTGGTTAAAAAACGTTTTCCTATTTCACCACAACCTCTCACTTCAAAATATTAAAAACAGGAAAAAAATGCTTTGAAGCATTTTACTTAGAATTCTACTTAGCTTTCCTTTGAAAGTGTAAGAGTGCCAAAGTAAAGCATTTGATTTAGCACCTAAAATGTATTCCATCATAGAACTGAAGTTTCAACTTCTCTCAAAAACACATGAATTTCTTTAAAAGAGAAAAATCACATTTTTTTAAAGCACAATTCCTAGTTCAGTATTCAGCCTTCATTAATAACAGTGGCTTGCATTTTCAAAATAAATCTCGCTAGTATCTGTGTTTTGTAATGACGTGGCATCTCTTCAGTGAACATATGCAAATTTTCCACTCTATCTAGTGCTGTCAGATTGTTGTTTGAAGGACCACGTGTAGTCTGGGGATACTCTGCGTCAAGACAGATACACATCAACAGCCACTATTCCAGTGGAGAACAGCAGGCGGTTTTTGAGGTCTACTAATATAACTGTGAAGAAAGATCAAGAAATGAGTTTGCTCAGTCAAAGAAAAGACAGATGCAAATCATATCAACACATAAAATGTCATTAAAAATGGAATTATTAAACACCTATCTGTTCTAGAGTGAGTAAGAACCTACAGGATTAAAAATACAGGAAGAAAAGATTTGGTTTAAACGTTAAGAAAAGGATCGCTGTTGGAAAGATAAGTGGAGAATGAAGTAGTTTACCTAGAGAACGCTCTGAGGATATATACATTGCACTGTGTAGGGCTGCTCCAGTCTTAGAGGAAATGATGTGGGGCATTGTAGCGATAGTCTGAGCTCTCATAGGAGAGGAGGGTGGCTGTGTATTAAAGAGAAAATGATTTCACTTTCACAGTCATTCCCACACATTCACAAAGCACCAAGACACATGAGGTCAAGTGGCCTGTCCAGCATTCAGGCACCAAGACACATGAGGAAGTTTGACTGTAATTGCAGTAGCAATAGTGCAGGTTTTTCTAAGGTTAGCGATCACATGCTGGTTTGTCATATACCTTTTATACCCTTTAAGAGCTGACCCTTTCTATATCTTTGGAGAGCAATTACAATCTTCTGTCCACTCTCCCACTCTTTCAGCTTATTAGTATTTATTTGCTGTCTTTTGTCTATTTAGCAGGATGTCTTAAAGCTCTGGTTGTGTTCTTTATTTTCCTGCCACTGTCTCTCAATAACCTGAATTTATAGACTGTCCTTTTTTTCCAGTCCAGATATAGACTGTCGCTTGTTTTATTCTGTTCTGCTCTCCTCTTTCCCCCCACCCTCTGACCTAGGTTTCCAGAGAAACTAGAAGGAGCTGTGCTTGTTCCATCAACGCATAACTTTCCTTTAGGTCTATTTCTGATGGTCCTTTTGGTCCTTCCATGCTCTCACCTTCCCAATTCCTTTTTCATTCATACCAAACTTAGCATACCCATTAGGTCTTTGCAACCCCTTTAAGGTCCCTTCCTTCTTTTTTAAGTAGTTTTAGTTATATTGCTTTTAATGCACCTCTCCAAACAACTGGGCCCTATTCCTCTCATTCTAATATGTTTAAACGCACTTGTTTTTAGTGTTTTGCAGTTCACTTAGTACAATCTGGGATACAAGGCAAGTCAGAGTCAGGGATAGATTGGAAAGGTCCATCTCACAAAACTGTGGGGAATAGTTCCTTAGACAAATAGGAAGTAAAAGTAACTATCTACAAATCTCTCTCCCAAGATTAATACTTGTAACATGCCAGAGCCCAAAGGCATTTTCATGTATTGTTGTTTCATGTTTAAGAACACCAGAACTAAAGAGCTAAACCGAGAATATCTTCATCCAAAGAGGACTGGCTGGAGCAAATCTGTGAATACCAAACCAAAAAATGTCACCCTCACACAAATAGCTGGATGGGCATGCACTGAACTGTAGCATAAACTCTTCCTCCTGAACAAGGCACAGTATGAATATAGAGCAGCATGTGCATATATGGCTCTTTAGCTACTCTATTTTAACACATTCTCTGGTAAGAGACGAGTTTGGTGGTTGGGAGGTGCAGTTGGACTTTTGACTGGTCAATAAACAGGGGGTCACTTCTCTGTCTAAAAGAGAGATAAGCCCAGCACTACAACACATTCAAACAAAGCAATCCACATCAAAGTGAATGGATTCTTGTGTTAGAGCTTTAAAACATGGTGGGAAAGGGAGAGTGAATGAACCACGAATTGCTCCACCTATGTTCTAACACAACATGTTTCAGATCGATTGTTGGAGACATCAGATAATCTATTTCTGGAGGATCTGAGAAAAGTATCCAGAGAAGTGACTTTATTGCCAGTGGTCAATTCACTGCACAAGAATCTATGTCACCACTGGAATGGGCATATTTGAAGTGTGCATAAATAGAAAGAGGTTCAAAACTGCCACTCTAATGATGACATTTAAATTGCTGATCATGTTGGGATTCAGGAAGCCAAAATTCAATTTCAAACATAGCCTGAGGCCACAGCCTGTCTGAAGCACAAGGTTGACAGAACAGACTCTCATAATACTTTGCTTACTAATGGGATTAAAGGGTTTTCATTACATCAGTTGCAGTTACAAGGCTTTCACCTTGTTGCACTCACATCTTAGCAGCCATTTTAAAGTCTTCCATTTAAAGTGGTCCAGTATCAAAAGCCTCACTTAAACCCTCAGAGGCTGGAGGAGAGAATGTTTTGAATCTGGGTATTTGGAAGTGAGCACAGAATTTTCCTTCTGTCTTCTGCACAATTGACATGCCTTCCAAATGAAAGCTGCTTCTCTTCCAAGTTCTTGCAGATCTGTCTATGAAGAAATTTGCTGTTGCTACCACAAATTATATAAGCAGCGAAAATGTTAAGAATTTCAATACAACTCATATCACAAGCAAGAATCTGTCATGAGAATTAGTTAAAAGGCAAGCAATGTGAAAACCTCACTCATTAGCCAAATGCTATGTTTCCTTCTTTTTCAGGACACTATGCTTTCCATTACATCTGAAAGACCTACTGCCTTTTTCTTTTGTCTACAACTGGCAAAAGTAAGTCTGGAGTTTCACAATGGATTTGATGATGAAATGTTTAGAAAGACACTGAATGTAAGATCATGTACCTCGGCTAGTGGTTAAAGTAGATGAGGAAATAGGTGAGGCCAAACCTCAGAGCATTTGAAATGCGTCATTTTGTTTCTCCATTGTACAAAAAGGAAAAGAATTATCTAAAGACATTAATAAGAGAGTATTTTACTATTTTGAGTACCTCATTAGACAAGTGTTGAGGTAGGGAGGAAATAATAAAAACATGTGCAGCTAGAATAGTATATTTCCACATGTGAGAAGGAGCCCTTATTATATCTACATAGCATTAAATTTACACCTGCCAGAGGAAAGATGTTCAGGATGACAGCTGCAGCTTGACTAAGCATCGCACACAGGTTGTTACTGAGCTAGTAGCATTAACAGAATACAATACCTTTTTCACTGTAGTCTCTGCCTACTGAAGCATTTGAGAGACACATTAGAATGCAGCAAGAAATACACGGAGAAGGCTTAATGTTATATTAGAAAACATCAAGATCTCCTCAGGCAGTCACATCAGCAACTGTATATTATTATTATACATTTAAGAAAAAACAGTAAATATCTTTTGTGGCAGTTCCCTTTGGTCACAGCCTTAGCTATGGCTAGCAGTCAGAGACTCCCTAGGCTTTACAAAGCTTCCAGCAGTTGTAACCCTATCACCATCTTTCCTTACCCCTTCTTTGGGAGGTTAGAATACAGATTTTCTGGCACATAATTGGCAGGGCGATAGTCTTCAGCCACTCAGGAGGAGCACGAGTCTGGAAGAATCAACAGATGTTTTACTGAGCATCTTGAGTAATTTTCACAATACACAGCAGTTACAATTAGCAGCACAGCACAAAAACTGAATATGGAAGCATTCTGAAAAGCAAAACAAAACAAAAAAGACAGTACAAGAGTACTTCACAGAAGTATTATGAGCTAGCAAATCAATTCAGTTATTCTGTTTCATCAGCTCAGGATGCTCCCTGTGCCCTATTCTACTCCTAGATGATTGCTGTGAGGGGCAGCCAGATAAGGGATACCTAAGACTTCTTGTTCCACAGCAGTAGATCAGGATGACCTTGAGAACAGTCACAGTCAATATTTGATATTGCAGATAGGCATTCCCCAGGAAGATGATCATTTTATAAAGGAGAGAAGACTGCCTCCTGCGAGCCCTGCAGATTTTTTTTCATCATAACAAGGTCCTCTCCCTCTCTTCATCTTCACAGGAAAAGGCTGCCAATATTATCTCCATATTCATCGGGGCAATGAACACCTGTATCTGCTATGAGAGCTGTACTTTGGATGACATGTCATGGTCCAAGAGAGCTCACAAATAATCACTGGGAAAAGCCAGACCAGCCACTTCTATTGCTTCTGCCATGTCTTTCCTTCTAATCAGGGCATTTCTGAAGCATCAACCCAAACACTTCTTTCAGCACTTTCATCCAGCCACTGTGGCCTTTTGGCTACCGCCCCACTTCTGCAGGAAGATAACCTTTGTCAAGGCATAGAGTGAAAAGCTAATCAACTTACTAAAGGAAAGAAATAATGTAGAAAAATAGTCTGAAGATTCTTCTGCACATACAACATCTTTTAGAAAGGTAAACGGGAGCAAGTCATTGACAGCAGAGGTGAGAGGAAAGGAAAGCATATTTCAATGATGAAATTTATTAGGGCCTGTCTTTTCTTTAACTGCAGCTGTACACAAGATTGACATATCCTGTAAGCTACCTTTGATAAAGGCCCCAGTCTTGCTGCAGTAAGGCAAGGAAGGCTGTTTCATCTGCAGTACATTTACAGCTCTAGTTTACAGGATTTTCTACTTTCATATCCCAGCCTGGGTTGCTAGCTCTCAGTCAGGTCACACTGTTTTACTAGCTTATAATTGTCAGCTCCCTCCTGAAGTATCCACTTTCTAATAGCTCTTCCAAGACAAAGCAATAATAAAGCAGAGTGGGGTTCAGAACATAGATGACTCTTGAACTCTGACCCTGAATGGGAGACAAGCAAATATGTTTGTGTTATACTAGTCTTATAGAATGATAAAGAGATGGGCTGGCATTGTAAATTCTGGATATGCCTCCAATGCTAGCACCCCAGAGCGTGTTATAGCCAGAAAGGTCTTGGTGTCGTGGCCCAGTAAATGAAAATTGAAAGGAATGAGTGAGAAGTTGAAACTGGAAGGCCTGGAAGCCACTAGCAATTCTTCAAAAAAAATGACTTTGATTTAGAAGAATGTCATCTCATGTGAAATGAAGTGTTCATGTTCTGACTAATCAATGACAGTTCATGAAAACATGGGGCTGGAAAGCTCCTATCTCTCCTTATGAACGCAAAGACAACTCTACCTAATATATTTCTGAAGGTCTTTTTCTCTTCAATTCCTTAAGAAAAAAAAAAGCAAAGATGATTCTATGGCCTTCCTGTGGTATCTATTCTAGGTCATTTTCTGTCCTTCTGTTGAATTCTCCTCCTCCACTCTGGGGATAAATTACTCAATATCCTCCCCAGATTCCCAGTATATAAGCCTATCTCTCTGAGTTTTACCATTTCTTCAGAGGGGTTGTCTTCACAATTCTACTTTTCTTTAGAGATCATGTGTCCAAGCTGTTACAAAGACTGTGCAGAATACTCCAGCTAAAGTCTCCATAGATGCGTTGCCTCTCCTCCTCTATATACAAGCGTCATTTTAATCTTCACCTCAGCACTATTTTACCCTTTCCCCCTTTCTCCTTTGTAGATGGAATGAGATTCTTGCCATTTGCAGACCCGCTATCCAACAGGTCTTCCCCAGCATTGCTGCTGTGAGAATCATACTCCAGTTTATATTTATGTGCTTGATTTCCCCTTCCTGAGGGCAAATCCATATACTAGTCTTGAATTCCATCTGATATATTTTGGACTGTATCTCCACTGGGTCAAAATCATTTTTAATTCCACAGTGTCAGCCCAAGCCCTTGTAGTCAGTCCCAGCTTACCAGAACAGTGTTAGAGTCTAAAGCCAGCATGAAAGGAATGGAGAAGGGTTGCACTTCAGTGACAATGGCATCAATAGGCCTCAGGATAATCATACGGTGTCACAGCAACTAGCCACATGTGGCTTGATCTGTGATAAGAAAGAACCACACTTGAATGCTAATGGCAACACATTTTATTGCTATTACAGGAAGAATTTATGAATGTTACTGTTACTTTGCTTTCACATCTGAAATTGAGTTTGTGAGAGAAAAATACAAGAAAGAACACAAAACAGGTTCAAACAGACATAGAGTCAAAAGGTCACAAGAGATTTTAAGAGCTGTCCATGTACCCACACAGGTATCTCCTGTTGTGTTATACACCACCTATTCATATAACAATGCAACTCATCTGCCTCCAAAGAATAGACAGTGATAATGCCTAGGATTCTGTATGAACTTCAGAATAAACGTCATCGTTTTTCCAGGAATGGCTACTCCAAAACTTGCCATAGGGGTCCTTCCCCAAGCCTCTTGCTCACTTCATATCCAGGAATTAGGAGGTCCATTTAATCTCCAACTCTCTTTCGGCAGCTCTGGAACTTGCTTTGATAATCAGTGCAGTTTTGGTAGTTGTCTGATGATTTAGACTTTACCCTGATGAAGGGAAACATTGAGCAGAAAGCTTAGAAATGACTGCACCTTGCCTTTTTCTTTAGGAAGTAACACAGAAGATATCTTTCAGCTCCCTCCATCTCACCAACTGCAGAGGTAATGCGATCCTTCTATTCTGTCTTTGACATGTTCCAGCTCCAGATTAACATCTGTAGACTTTCCATTTTTTGATGCTTGTTATTTTAAGGGTACATTTTGAGACATTGTTGCAAAAATTAGTATTGGAAATGGGACAAAAATAAGGGAAGTGGAAAAGGAAAAGAAGATTTCGTCCCCTCACAAGCAATTTACAAAATTGTGCCCTATTTTGTAAGTGTGGCCCGATATCCAAAATACACAAGTAGACTTCATGCTGAGAAGTTAAAAGTTCCACAGACGGAAATAAAAGGATAGCATGCCCCTACAGGCATTTGATTTGTTATGGACTTAAGCTTTATATGAAATACTCACATACTTTGAACGTACTTTGTCTACAGATTTTTTTTGATATTTTAAACATTTGTGAGACTTTCCTGTTAGTGGTGGCTGTTTGTTTTTTATACCATCAACTATAAGCAATTCGAAGATTGTGAGAGCTGTGGAAATTCACAGGCACAAAGATTCCAGCACAAAGCCATCACTTCAGAGAAGCCAAAAGGAAAACAATGCTCTTCTCTACTAGAGCTACATAAGCCACAACGGGAGCTAGTAACTCAAGCCTTCTAATGAAGGCAAGAATTACAACAGGAGGCAGAGGAGCCTCCGATTCCCAGAATGGCACTGATGTTTTGAACACTGTTTGCCAGCTCTTAAGGTCAACCCTTACAGACACTCTACTATGGAAGGACTTTTTTAAACTAATTTACTTGATTTTACAGAATGGGATCTTTTTTGATAATAACCCATTCTGGCTTGTAATAAAGAACTCACAAGGTTAATCCTGCTTGAATCCTTTTCAAACTCCACAACTTGTCACAACTTTAGTAGGAACACAAGAAATTTCAGAGGTTTGTCAGTAGGTGATCTACTGCTGAGTAATAGGACAGTACAGAGTATCTCTAAGAGGCACTTGGGTCCTGACACAAAGCAGAGGCAGAACACAAAAGGGCCCAGCTATGCCTTCTCCTTCAAATCAGCTAGTTAGGACCACCAATCCACAATAACAAGTAAACTAAAGCCACTAAATAGTTAAGCTATCCTGATTACATATGAGCCTTGGCAGGCTCTTCTTTGGAATGATGAACTGCAGCAACAACGTTGGTACAAGTACCTGCTTCTGCTCCTGGGATAAGGAATGACTCATCTAGTGGGTCCCTGTAAGAAGACACCAATAAGGAAACCATGGGGATAGGAAAGGAGCAACACTATAACCACTAAACTGAGAACCTGATCATCCTCTTACCTCCTACATAACTAAGAGCCTACAGTCATCCTTAAGTCAGCCTATGCCATTTCCAACTGCTAATACACTTGTAATTCAGTTGGTTTGATCTTAAACTGAAAGGAGGTAGAGATGTTAGCGTCAGATGTCTGCTACAAGAAGTGAGCATTCTAGCAGATCTAGAACTCCAATTTCAAAATGGAAATAGAGGTCTTTTCAGTCCTATAAAAACATCATTTTCACATGATGTTGGAAAAACTAGCATTCCTGTGATCTGAATGGTGTGCCTACACAGTAAGCTCAAGGATGTCAAGGAAGATTAAAAAAAATTGGTTGCTCAGGTCAAAGTGGAGGTTCCAGCTCATCAAAGGCAATCTATTACTGACTGGTTATCACCTTCTCCTTCTTCATGGTTCAAAGAAGAGTCAGCCCAGAGCCATTCCTACATATTTAGTCTAATGTACGCTACCCAAAGTCTCTTTCTTCTGTCTACTTTTTATTCTAAGTCAGTACTTTAACAGATCAGTTGTATGAATGCTCCTTCAGCATTTGGGGATCAAGAAGCTAGAGCCATTTGTCACCTTTCTGAGCAGGACTCTCGTCTTCTTCAGCACCATGGACCTTGTGTCACAGCTAGGTTCCACACATTATTTTCTATGGCCCAAGACAAGTCATTTTCCCTTCTCCACAAGCATGCATGCTTCTCTTTTCTGAAGAAGTGATTTATTTATATTTCCTATTTCTCTTATATACCATGCCCCCTGCAATCCTTTCAAACTTTTCATAGCAACAGTTCCAGACTTTGTTAGAATCAGAACGTTTTTCCTTAACTCTCAGGCATCACAGTTCACTAAGTTCCGAACGCCAGACAAAACTTTCTTTTCTCCTCAGCATTTCTGCTTAAACTATTTCTATTTTGGTCCTTACAGGACAGGTCCTATAGTCTGGTGTGGTCCTGCACAAGTTATATTAGCACTGAATGACCTTGGTTGGTTTGGCTTTAATCCCTGTGTCCCTCCAAAACAAGGCACTTTAAGCTTCTACATTCAGACAGCATCCTTTGCAAGAGCATGAAGCAGGCTTTCTCCTCACAGATTACTACCAAAATATCGCTAAGAAAACTGGGGAGGTTAATGAATGCAAGTCTTAATGCCATTTAATTCTCAAAGGACATAGCAGCTGCCTGGAGATCAGTATAATCCTGCATCTGGACTTCATCTATGAAAATTAAAAAAAATGCAGACAATCCATCCTAAAAGGATGAGATAGTCATACAGTTTTTCAAAAGCTTTTCAGCTTTTGACAGTCTATGGCCTAAGGAGTTCCTGTATAGGCTTATCCACATCTCCAGACTGAGCTATACCCTAGCCTTCAAGACACAAGCCCTTTAATGCCACACCTTCACTAGAAAGCAGTGTGAGTGAGTTCCATTTTCTTACTTCCTCCTCAGGAAGGAGCTTTTACCTCTCAGGAGGTTAGTGAGATGTGGAGGGTTTCATAGCATCTGGGACACAGGCTGATGCACTAGAGTGAAAGTGAACCCAGGAGGGAAGAAGCTGGAAGAACTGAAGTGAATCTACATGGGCTATAAGCACCGCATTAACACTTCAATAGTACATTATTTCATCATCTGCCAACAGCTCAGATGAGCCCTAACCTTCTGCAGATAAACTCAGGAGAAACTAAAACCGTGTGTGTGGTGGGAAGCTGGAATTGTTTTAGTCATTTGAAGTACTGATGTGAAAACAGTCAGGTCCGGATCAAGAGACAGAATTTCAAGGATAATCATAAATAAATAAATAAATAAAACTGGGAACTACCTTGGATTGTTTTTAACATGAAGAACGTCACAAGATTTCTGCACAGAAGATCCATACATCTCTATGATACCATAAAGGTGAAATAAGAGTGCAAAACGTTTGATCCCAGAGCTGCACCACTTCCTCCGTGGCTGGGGGAAGGCAGTGTTTCTACCTGTAGCAGTCATGGGGACTGAATACCCTGTTTCTGTATGAATTTTCTTCATAACCAGAGCAGCAGCCCTTAGACAGGGCATGAGAGAGGAGTTTTTGACTAGATGAAGTTTACCAATCCATTAAGCACCTTCTGGGAGGCAGAATCCACTAAATTCAGGATATTAACATTTAAGCACTAGTAGTGAGCTAGAAAATGTGGCCTTGAAGCAATTCCCATCAGAATCCTCTGAATTTGATAGCTGTGACCTGTATAAAAGCAGGAGAAATAGCCTGCAGTGAGAAGAGCTCCCAGGACCAGCCTTTTTCCAAGGCTATCTATTTCCTGGGTAAGTAGTCACTCATCCAGAAGAACTGGCCACTGTGGCTGCTGCAAAACATTAGTGCATGGTGTGGCCCGGCATTGATGCAGAAGCAGACTAGCTTTGAGTCTGGTCTTGGCAGAATCCACATCCTCAGCTAGACTGGTTTCTAATGGAATTCCACTGTGGGAAAGTCACCGGTGGCACAGTATCTTCTATAGTATTGTCTGGAAGTGGTGGGAGTTTTTCTGTTATATGAAGTACAGAGAAAACCAAGCCAGTGATCATAGTGTCTCTGGTACATAGTACGTCAGGATGCCTTAGAGCTCTTGGCATTCCTGTCTTTCTTTCTATGGCTCAAAAGACCTCCAGCTATTTTTTTTTTATGAAACAAGAGCTTTCATTAGAGGTCTCTCTCCCTCACCAATATCCCTGTCCAGTTAACTTCTTTTTGCAATTTTAACCTTATATTGCTTGTTCTATCCATTATTCCTTTTCCTTTTGACAGTAGCTCAAAGCTGATATCTCTCTTCGCTATTACTCTGTCTCTTAATAAATGACAAGCTCTGTATATTCTCTCATCAGTTCTATTTTTTAGGCCTCTACTCATTTTCTGTCCCAGCTAGTACACACCTTCAATTTCAATGTGCACAAATGGATGCTGCTTTAGCACAATTATTATAATTAGCATTGGTAAGACAAATGGATCACTTCACCTGCCTTTTGTGTCTATTTTTCAAGTAGAATGTTCATTGAATTATCAGCAATGCTTTCTAAATCACGTTTAATCTGTTCCACTGTAAGAACCGGACTTTTCTCTGTGAAGCTACCTCTTCAATAGGTGAAGGGGACCAGAACTACCCACATTAAATTACCAGATGTAGAACTAGTGCAGAATTCAGAGGAAAACAAGGTAAAAGCTTATATAGTTGGTGGAAGAAAGTTTCCTATGATGTAGCTACTTACCTTCTTTGCCAGGACATACTGCAAGGCTACTTCTTCCATGCTTCCTGAGACTATTCCCTGAGAATGCCTTCCAGTTAACAAACTATAGATTTAGAAATAAGCAGCAGCTACCATGCTACTTCAACAGCCTCCTCTCTCAGGCCTAATAGCAAAGCTAGTTCTTCCTACTTATACACTCTTTTCTGTTAATATATATTTGGCTGTAACAATGCAGGATGAAGACTAAAGACAGTAGTTAAATGAAGGTTGCAATAGATCTTTCATCCAGAAAGCTGTTTACATGTCATATTAACTTCAGAGAGTTTCCTCAAGTCTATACTACTAAGTGAATTAAGAATAGTTTACACAGAGAAGGTCCTCTCCCTTCTGTGCAACACAGATGCCTCTTCAGTCATTCTGCCCATTTCTGAAGGCCATGGAGGTGAACATTAACCAATAGAGTCTTTAAAATAGAGGTCTGTATTCTTCAAAAGAAATTTGCAGAGAAAAGCTTTTATCAAGCTGCTTGTATTCTTTACAACCCAGGAAGGGCAGGACCATCTTTCCTCACCTATACACATCTTCCAATAACTTGTTACCTGAAAACACTATTCTGTGCAGCAGTCCCCGTTCTTGAGTTTCTCATATTCTTGTTTGCCATCAGCTGATTTTTTATATCCTGTGATCTGCAGCTTCCAGCACAAGAGGAACCAGAAATAAGCATCATAGAAGTGTCAAAATGTCCTGACTCCACATGTAAATTCAAGCCACCTCATAAGCATCCATCTCTGACAGTTTACTGAGAGGGGCAGAATACAAGGCAGAAGAGGAGAGGGTGCACTGTGATGATCACCTAATGAGAAAAGTAGTGCAGTTGAAAAAAAAAAAGTGATTCTGCTGTACTTTTACTCATATGATTTAAACATATATAAATATATATATTATATATATATAAAAAAAATGTATATTTTATATATATATATATTTGAAAGGGACAAGCTTCATGGTTAGATGAACCGAGTCTGAGTTTTGTGGTAGCACACCACTAGAGACTGCAAAAGAGATGTGACCATCAAATGCACACTGGACTGTCACAGAAAGAGCTATCAGTCTTTGAAAGGCATCTTTTGAGAGCTGCCAAACCTCCTGTTCTGGTAGTTTCCTTTTTTCAGGAGGAAGGAGAACAGACACACATTTGACTTTCCCCTTTCTCAGGGCTTTATACATCCACTCTTTCCCTCAAGAAACCTCCATATTTCCTACTATTGGCAAAGAAGAAGCCAGGCCACATTTCAATAATAAACTTGAAGAGAAGCAATGTTAACTGCCTCCACCTCTTCAGAACAGGAATTGTGTTCTTTTAGCAGAAGTTATGCAACCTAGGCCTGGAGCTTAAGCATCACCTTTGGCCAACAAGCTACCAAGTCTTCCAATTCTGGTACATGTTAAATAACATGTCTTGCTCATCATGCTGCAGGTGCTGCCAATGCCTAGCAACAAAGAGCGAGGTAATTTCAGGCCTACCACAGCTGGTTCTGATGAAATTGTCTCACTTAATGACGTCCTACAGAAAAGGCTGGAAAAATATCAGAAAAAATGACAGAAAGCTTTTTGCCAAAACCTCGAAGTGTTTTAGTTTAGCAGTAGTTGGTAGAGAATATTTCTGTGGCTCAGAAAGCCACAGAGGGGAAACAAGATGACATGAGAAAAACCAACATCCCATGGACATGGACTGTACTTCGTGTGTTCTAGCTGGATGCCTTAATTCTAAATGGCAGCTCTACCAAGTCCAGAGAGCAACTGTTAATACTAACACACTCAGAACGGCAGCACTGCCTAGTGACAAAGGTAAGCCCAGAGCTCTTCTGCCTGGACTGGTTCATTACAGAGTTATCGCAAGCAGAACTCAGCTCAGATACTTAACTGCCCTTTCTGGATAGGGCCACAGCCAGCAGATGATCTAATCAAAGATGAAGAGTTGGGGTTTTTTTTTTTTTCATGTGTGTGTGAAAATCATCAGTACCTATTACTTTCCTATTTTGGAGAGACTTGAAAGTATTCCACTAAAGTTGAGAGAATAAGATAGTGTTTATTTGTACATTTCCAAATACTCAATATTATATTTAATACTTCCTCCTTCCCAGGAAGATAATGAACCTGGAACTTTCTAATCAACATGAAGTTCGTAAGGAAGGAGATCCCTGCATTTCAAATCCTACTTGCAAACTTACTTGGGGCAGAAGAGAAAAGAATACAAGACCGCTATATTTGTTTTCCATGGAAAATAAAAATTTTAGGAATTAGCCTCGAAGCGTTTCTAGAGTGAGTTAGGAATGCTGTCCAGCTGCAGCCACAAGGGTGACAGAGACATCAGTTCCTTCTTTTTCAACTACTGACAAAGTGCAACAGAAATGGTGTTAACAAGTTTAATTCACCCTCTTGGGATGTTCTAGACCTACCTACAAGCTGATCTTATCCTGAAGGACACAGAATTACAATGACATTGAGATAATGGCATTTGGGTTTTATATCACAAGCTACTAAATTGGATGGTGACTTTCCCTCCAGATGTTCCACTTGAAGTGGCACTAGCTATATATTGAGAGATGTCAGTAGGACTATTTGAAAGATTGAAGACCTCTCACTATTAGACCTTAGCATCATGCTCAACAAGGCCATATGAATAGCTAATTATGAAACTCATTCAGTTCTTCTTGATTACTAAAAGTCATTCCAAACCACCTGTGTTACCATAGTGACACAGAGCAACTAAGTTCCTCGAGTTGTGGCAGAAGCCTTTCCCTTATGATCTGTCTGAGAGACACGTGAGGTGGCACTAAGTAGCTTGTCCAGGGGCAGAACAGTACTGCATGAGTTGCTCCTTTCAGCACCTAGAGCTGGAGAGAGGAAACAAGTAAAACTACATCAGCTTGACTTCCATTCTGAAGTATACTTGTGACTTGCAAATCTTTGGTCCTCTTAGCCTCATTCTGAGAAGCACCCTTATTCTTTGTTTCAAGAAGAGAAAAAAAAAGTTCTTCACAACATTTGCAGCATTTCTCTTCTACAGATGTTCCATTTTGAACGTGACAGTTCAGAGATGCATCTGGTAGGCTTAGCAAGCATTTCAGTGCCTTTTCATGGAAATACCCCATAACCCTCTTTTCCTTCAGTCTAAAGGATTATCATATTTCAGAGAAGAGACAAAAGCCAAGTCAGAAAATTTTATGTCCTACCTGACCCTTACCTTATTTCTATGTGAACATTGCTGGTCTCTCTTCCTCCTCCTTCTCCCTTCTAAATTACCTACCTACTTTATGGTACATTGTATACAAGCATGGAAAAACTGTTGCACACATAATAACTACATTTCAGTCTGGGATGCATGTGATATGTTTTCATTCCTAACCATCTTGTAGACAAAAAATGTTCAAAACAGACTGAATCTAGAGATTCTTGTATTAGAATAGATGTTAACTGCACCAAAAACAGAATGACATTAGTTATTGTGACAAAATTAGCAAATTAGTTCAATCACTAATTATGTAAAATGATATAGAATCACATCATATTTTATTTCCATTGGAAGTAACATATCCTTGCAAATTATTTTTCTAGAGTTTCGAGGTACTCCTCCTTCCCATTTTGGAAGTTTAACATTTGCTATTGGCTTTATTTGGCATAAGAAATGGCTTCACATTTACTTAAGTGCACAGTAATAAGAATGCTTTTGCTTAGATACTTCAATGCTCAGTAACTAAAGTTTAAAAAGGGACTAATATCTGTGTGTTGCAGACAAGAGTTTTACAAGAATGTGAGGAAAGGGATCCAGCCTCCAGTTCTTTTAGGGGAGCCAAATTAATTTATGGTGACTTTCATTACACAATGAATGCATCTATTTGCCTTATAGCTCTAGTTGCCTGAGTCTAGTTGTTCCCTACATCAAAGGTGGAAGTTCTTATATACTGCAGCAGGTACCACAATCAAACTGTTATTCAAGGTGGAGCCCTCTTCTCCAGTTTGTCAGAAGGACTCTATGATGGCAACATTATCTTCAAGTTCTCAGAGGCCTCTGCCATCCCTCTACCTTCTCTGAAATCATATCACCCAGGTGTCCCCCATCTACCTTCATTTAAACCCAAAGAAGGTACCTGTCCTGTGAATGTCTCCTCTAGACCGCAGTTGGTCTCTATCCTCTCACCCTGGACTATAGGCTCCTTATCTTCAGAGAAATAGGGAGCACCACTATTCAGAAATATCCAAGACCACTCTTTCTTATTTATTTATTTACCTATTTATTCTTGAGATTCTCAGGAGTCCTGCTGTCTAGGCAACATTATATGGTAACATACATCATGACCTTGTCAAGGCAAAAGAGACGCAGCCAAAGGTATCACACCATGGTTCACAGGCTTTGGTCTTCTGTGTAAGTCTAGAGTTAAGCAGTAAAAGACTAACATTTACTGTCAACCAAAAGGTCACGAGCTGGATGCACAAGGGAGTCTCTTGATACCTTTGTTTCCTGTTTATCATAAGGGGCTTGACCTCATATTCCCTTGGTTCAAATTCTCTCCAGGAAGAGACAATGGGCATCAGCAAGACTAGTCCAGACAGCTACTGTATCACTACAGCATTGTCTCTTACTCCCCACAACTTAACACTTGGAGGATAGCAGTTATGAACAATTTAAGCTAGTATTAGCAAACAATGTCATCCAGCCATTATCAATGTCTTAATTACTTTTGAGAGGCTTAAACCAGAAAACCTAGTACTCATAGGGAGAAAAAAAAAAGCTTTGTTTTTATCCATCTTAGAAAGAGGAGTAGAGGAAAATACTTTAACAACATCTTTAAGCTTTGCCTCAGTTTCAGAAGCTTTCCTAATATCAGCAAGCAGCAAGGACTAGCTGCTCCCTCAAAGACCAAAGCCAAGAGGGAACAACACAGCCCACAGAGCTTGGACATAGCCAGTCAGGACCCAGTTCATAGTCCCAGAACAAGACAAGCGTGGCAGAACGTTGAGATGGCAGTCAGGTACAATGGAGGGTCCAGATCATAAGGCAATGTGATAGGAAATGAGGCAGGCCTGAGGTCAAGCCAGAAAGTGAGTCCGCAGGTCAGGGTTAAGACCAAGTTCAGTGATTGCCAGGCACTTCCACAGCAACAAGGCAGGTCCAAGGTCAATCCAGGAAATTAGTCCATAGCTTGGAGTCTGGATCAACAGCATCCATGGCCTGGCAAGGGCTTAGTTATAACTGAGCTGGAGATGATGACTCCTCTAAAATAGCTCAGGTAGAGACTAAAGCCTTAAGGCTGAGTTTAAATATACCTTCTGGGTCTGTGGTTCATTTGCTGTGGGTAGAGACTCAAGGTGAGCCTGTTAAGGACCATCATGGCTTATTAGCGCAGAGAGGGCCCTGACACCCACAGTCTAATACCTAGATAAATGGGCCATCATACATCAGGCAATGGCAGGAAGTCTCCTGGATATTCCTCAAGGATGGCCTGCCTTCCTGCTCAGGTAAGACACAATGAAGAGAACAGCAACTGTCATAGTCCTCCTTCTGCTGAGAGATGAAAAGGCTACCAGGAGGATGAGGCCACACAGCAGCATCTTGGGACAGAAATGACAGTCAAAATGCCTCAGATCCCCAGATGATGTTTATAACCCAGCATCTAAGATACTCACCTTCCTTTCATCATTCCAAGGGGAGCACTCACACAGACACTTCATAGATCTAATTATGTTCTTAGAAAGCAATCACTCTTTCTCATTCAAGTTTTCCAGTCAAGTAGCTCTATGTAGAGCAAGTTATTTAGCATGAATCCAAGCTTTCAGTTTCATCATCTCTACCATGAGCTCAGAGAAAACACCTGCAGGAGAATCTCAAAGCCTACACATCAGTATTCTGCTTAGTCAGACAGTATGGGTGGTTTAGAAAGCCTGCTCTTCTCCCAGCACTTTCCTTCTTTCACCCAGAAAAGACAGAAACTGGTTGCCTCTGTCATACTAATTTTACGTACTTGAATACTATGCTCTAAGCCTGATCTCTGCAGTAAGAGCATAGGATATTTTTCAGGAGGGTTTGTTGTTGTTGTTGTTATTTGTTTGTTTGTTTGTTTTTGGTCAAGCAAAGTACAGAGAATCAGATGGTAACAGAGATCTTTTTTTTCTGACCACCATGGTCAGATTGTTTTTATCACTAAAGCCTCAATAACATAGAAACTTGTTATAAACCACTACTTGCTTATAATGGAAAAAGAGATTCAGTTCTGCAACCTGATGTACAAAAGTCTATATGCTCCTATACATTTACTCCCCCTTCTAGATACACAACAACAGCCACTTTCCTTACCGGCTTTAACTCATCCATTTCCAATGAAAGATCAATGACTTCTTGGGTAATACAGTGAGAAATAATCAGCTTTTATTTCTTGCTGCTAATTTGTTGTACATCTCATGAGCTACCCCTCTCCATGTAGGAAAAATAAAAATCAGACTTTAAGAACATATAGGATCAAGTCTTTGGGATGCTTACAGCAATCAGGAGCTTAAATGCTTTAACAAGAGAAGAGCTGTTTAGCAATGTAAGAACCTAGCAATGTCAAAACACTGCAGTGAGGTAGGTACTGAGAGCACTCAGGCCTTACAGAAAGAGCCAGACACTTTGCAGCTTTGTTCCTGTATGTTATGGGTTCAATTCTCCCCTTAGAGCAAATATTATGAGGCCTGTTGCAAGGATATAAAAGAATAAGAAGGTTAAAAAATCCTGTGTCCCTTTGGGCCACAGCCTTAAAAAGCAACAGATATCTCAGTGGAACAGACAGTTCACACCAGCTGAGGAGCTGACGGTCTTTCTTTTACACTGTCTTCACACCATTTTAAACTGCAGTGGCTCAGGCCCCACAGGTGCACAACTGAGAGTGCTAGAGGAGGGCAATGATAGACCAGCAAAGCGAAGTTCTCTATTTTACACTCGGTCAGCCAGCTTTATCTGGAGACAAGAGGAAATCTCATTCCATGTAATTCGCTTACCCACAACACAGAAGGGAAATCACCTCCGTGTTGTTTGCAGGGAGGGTGAGAGGCACGCTTCTCCAGGTACAGTGAAGGAGACTGTGGTCCCCCAGCATAAACACAACTCTAAAGCTGCTAGTAGCTCTCAGGATCAAAGAAAAGAGGCACCCGAGCATTCAAAATGTACTTCTCAGAGAAGACCTTTGCGGCTTTGCGGGCTGCTCCATCGTCTGTTCTTTGTCCACTCTCCTTAAAACACTCTCCTTGCAAGAGAGCACTTTTATGCTCTTAATTGAGCTGCAATTGGACAGAACTAAGACTCGTGTGTCCTGCCTGCTTTAGCAAAAGCAGCTACATCTTTCATGGGGTGGGCAGGGAGAAAATCAATTTGCACCTTGCAGCCACTCTCCCTGTTTACATTCTGGCAGTACCTGTTTTACATTTACTCACTTTTATTTGTTCTGAAATTAGTTTGCTAAATCCAGCCTTATTTGCTAAAGAAAAATAAACAGATTTGGATGGAAATAAAGGAGACAGCATGCAAAAAAATCCTCCCAGCACCATTACTGGGTAAGAATAATAATAAATGCTATGGCCCCCTCCAGAAAGAAAGATATGAATGTATACAGAAGGAAGGGAATGGCCTGAATCACACAAAAGGCAGAAATTTTATTGCCTGCTCACGCAGTGCTGAGCAATAAAACATACTATTTGACAAATAATGCAAATGATTTCTATAACCTTAGATGCACGTGTATGTAGCATTTTTATATTTCTCTCTAAATAGTATAATTTGTGATCATCTCTCAGAAAGAATTTATTGCAGTGCACATATCAATACATATACAGATGCACGAAGCATAAGGAAAATTAGGGACATTTGCTGTAAGAATTTGGGACATAACCTTGCTATCACAGCCACATAGATAAACTTCTGCAGCCTTTCCAAGCCTCTGTAGCTCCATGGTTAGAGAAAATGAATTAATTTCCACAGTAGGATATTGGATGCTTTGACTTTGTTTGAGGCTCAGACCCTACAAAGCACAAGAGCAGATCAGCAGGTTAAAACTGTAAAAGCTCATGTGAACAGAAGAGAGAAAACTCAAGCTGGTAGGGTAACTAGCTGGTCTAGCTGCTTGGAATGGATTTACACTCTACTAGCTAATCGCTGATAAGCGTCCAATTACACGTTCTTACCTCAGTTTCAGAATCGCATTTATAGTGAGGTAAAGGCTGCCATGGGGCAGTTAATGCACAACGAATCCATGACCTAGCTTATCACACATTGATTCCTTTACAGCGCCGTTCTCCCAAATTAGCTCAACCAAGTCCAAAAACGGAACATATAAAATAATGCTTGCTTATATGGCTAGTTTTAAAAAATTGTCTTGCCTGTGGTATGTTTTAATGTTTCAAGATCCCTTACTGCCTACAAAAGCTTCAATCACTCTGCAGAACTGTGAAGATGACACAGTGGTGACATGTTTTGATCTCTTTAACTAAAATATTCCTCCTGTTCATTTTTCTGTTTATTTTGCCATTTTAATGTAAACTAGAAATGCTTTAGGTTGAAAGGGAATGGAAAAGTCAGATGAAAATCGCTAGTATAGTTACATTGTCCAAAGGAGGGAAATACAGCAAATAAACAAATGACAGATAGGAAACGATGGGTAGTAAATTAGCTTTTAAAAAGTGCTTGCTAATTTTAATTATCTGGGGTATATATTTTTTATGTATTTTAGTAGCCCATTTTGCCTCTGAACTGTCTACCTTGTGCAATTAAAGTCTCACCTCAGTGACCTAATAGAGATTTTTTACACAGCGACTGTGATTTTCAGCATGAGTTACTTTCAGTTCTTTTCCTCCCTGAAGTCAACAAGTGGAATGCATCAATGAAATATCATCAATTGCAATGAAAGAAAAATTAAGCTGATCTGAAGTACTTCCTAAAAATACACCAAACCACATGCAATTTTCCCTTTCTGAAGCCCTGCACATATGAATGTATTAGTACCAAACCCCCTCAATTTAGTGTTTAGCAAAGTGTTTAGGAAAGTGTTTAGCAATTTGGGACACAAAAGTAACATTTGTAGTTCAGGGCCACGTTGAAAATATATTTTAAAGTAGAAAGAAATGTACCAATGGTACATAAAAAAAATAAAAAGGCTCTGTGTAAAAATCAAAAGCATTAATAGTCTGATCTAAGACAGACTAGTGAAGCATAGTAAGCAAAAATGAAACAAGAATGCGTTTAGTGTGAATGCAGTTAAACTTCTCGTTCATAGGCTTTATAAGTTAGCTTTCTTATACGAGTGAGGAAAGCAAACATTTTTTTTTCTTTTTTTCCAGTTTGACAGCTGTATGCAAACAGAATGGCACAACATTCATTAGCTGTAGTTACCATTCTGCATCGCCAAACACTCCCCTGCAGCATGCGGCAGCCTGGGTTGCTTTAAACTGCGCTGGGTGCTTGCAGAGGGTATATGACGTTCAACTGTGTAAAATATACTGCAGGCTGGTATTATGATATAATGAGTGATGGCAAATTTCTTATTTTGCAGCTGAGAAATCAGATACCAGAAAAGATGAGGTACCCAAGTGTCTTTCCTGAAGTCTAAACTAGATGCCAACTCCACAACTTTTCCTCTGTTCCCAGCGGTGAACAGAGCACTGGACAGTGTCAGTGCTGTGTCAGCCACGGACAGGCTGGTGCTAGGGTGTTAGGATTTAACTATATCATTCCTTTTCCATGGCGAGGGGAGGGAGGGGCAAGGGATGCGATACAGTCATTTTCAGGTGTGTGCCTGAGAAGAAGAACAGCACTTTATGATACTGCCCTGCCATCCCACTACTTCAGACTGATCTTTGGGTAGGCAGTAACGTAAGGGGGACAGGTAATTTTCATCCTAAATTCTCTTTGAGCTGCCCAAGCTTCGCCTGGAGTCGTGGCAGAGCAGAGAGTCAGGCCCCCCGCGCTTGTCGTTAGCATGGATGGAGAACGAAGCAAAAACCCCATGGAGATTGCAAGGCCCTACAAGGCTGGCATGCTGGTCTGTGTATGGCTGTACATCCACAACAGAGACAGGGACAGGCCACTGTGATGGAGTTTGTCTGACAATGTTTCCTTGTGGTACAAGCCACGAATTGGAATAGGGAGCCTCTGAGGCAGGGGGAACAAGGAGGAAATGCATCTCACCTCTCCTGGCATAAATCTGAGCCCCAGAAGGAGAGCAGGGAGGCTGAGAGGAAAAGCAGGAAGCATAGCTCTTACAACCCCAAAATAAACCGTGGGCACCGCAGTGTCTGCTAAACCACGGTCAGCACCGCAGAGCATTCAGACATGCTGCCACGAAGCAGGCTGCAGAGAGGAGAGTGGGGGTTGGAGAGAGATTTGCTGACTTGGAAAGCATCTCGTGGGCACGCTTGTTTGTTTACCTCTCTAATGTGAGGGGAGCAGCTCCTGGCCCAGCTCTCCCTCTCTGATCATGTAATATTCATCAGCTTACTCTCCACTTCTGCCTGCAGATGCGTGTGGGCCCCAGCAGCAGCAACACAATTGCACACTCCTCCAGCACCAAGGGCTGCCAAACACTTCTTCAGTAGCATACGTACGAGGGAAAAATTGAGGGGATTGGGTGAAATCTGAACTTCAAGGGCAGCTTTGAAGGATGCTGGAAGAATGTGTTATCACCTCCCGAACTGAGGCTCCTGGAGCCTATCATCTCCTCTATGGCCTTGCAACAATTTCCTCAGGTAAGCTAGCTCTGTTATTGCCCTGGTGCAGAGGCACAGAGCACCAGCATCCAGTGTTGCTCGGAGAGCTCTGCTGGCATTGGTGGTGTTACCTTGGGCTTTTCTTCAGCCAGAGACTGCAGGCAGCAAAGGTATGAATGGGTATAATTCTCACTTGCTTTGTCCTTCATCTTCACGAAGAAAGAAAGGCACAGATTTTTCCTCAGGGTTGGCAACGTGTATAGTTTAGCCTCAAGTTAAAGCAAGCAAAGGTAAGGCCCTTTAGTTTTACCAAGAGATGAGTTTGACGAGGCTAGACTCTTATTTCTGCCTGCCACTGATTTCTGAGTCCCAGAGTAAAATGCAAGTGGCCTTCTTTTTATTTACTTTATTTCTGGCATAGGTTAGGTACATTATTCCAATGAGGTTAACAGTCCTTTCAGAAAGGTATTTTTGACCCTGGGTGTGTGCAAGCAAGCGTGTTTAGACAGGCAAACTTAAACCTAGGTTTGCGCATCTTCTCCAAATTCCTCCTCCCAATGGCATCTGTTTTTCCTCTTACAAAGGCAGTAAGATATTAATTTTTTGCTCTGCTAGTCAGAAGATTAGAAGTATTAAGATGTATGCAGCATAACAGTGTTTATTTAGCTTTCCTTTTTTTTTTATTATTTATCTGAAGGCCAAAGAGAACTTAATTTAATTGGTGGGAAGATAAAATAGGGCTGCATTCACAAACAGGTTATCTTTCTACTGTCAGCTCATCTCGCCTGCTCTGTCAATTGTTTGAATTTAATTGTTCCAGACCTCCTAGTTTTACAAAACCCTTGCTCTCTTCTCCTTCTTGATTACCGTGCTCCTGCATAATATATTCTCTTCTCAGGTAATTGTGAGTTTGAAGGAGAGCATGATTAAAGAAAGACACATAAAGCAAAGCTAGGGAAAGCCATGGCCAAATGGTTTCACATGCTATACTAATGTTTTACCTAGAAGGCATAGTGGATTCACTATCTACAGCTATCATGTCTTGAGACTGCTTATTTTGCTAAGAGCAGCACACAAGTTTAAAAGATTTAGGGTTGATAGTTTCTGCAGCCTGTGTATTTGTGTGCAGTCTATGTGAGATTGACCACAGCGGTCCTTTCTGGCCCTAATCCTGTGATACTACAGATAAAGAAGTGTAGGCAGGATGAAAGCAATGACTTCTTCCCAGAAAAAAAATAATATATATATATGCATATATTTATCATGCCTAGACGACAAAAAAATGCCACACCTCCTTTTTAGCCTAAGTTTACTTGAGTACCTGATACAGTCAGCACTGTGGTTTGAATTGTCTGATTGCCACTTGCTTCAGGAGAAGACTTTTGTTACCCATTTTGCCTTTGGCTTGCAAAGGCACAGCAGACAACATCCCAGCCACAAAGGAACAGTAATTAGGTCTGTGTGTATGAAATAGTTTGGGTGACAACACACCCCATGGCAGGCAGAACTCTAAGGCTCTAAGGGCATTCACATAGAAGAGAGAACTCCTGGGAACTCCTTTTTACAGTCTGGATGGGGGAAAACTCAAGCGAAGTAACTGAACTAGGTGATACTGCCTGTAGTGGGTGATGATACTTCTAAACTCTTCTCCCTTCCATGCATGTCTCATTCTGCACATGTATGTATAACTAAGCCGGTTTTAAGGCTGTCAGCTCAGTGTCGTTTGTAGCAAGATGATGGCAGTCCAGAGCTGGGTGTGTGCAGTTTTTCGGGGAGCTTTTGCAGCTTGGCCTGAACTCTGTATGTGAGTACAGTACTCTGTATGTGAGCTGGCTAATGCAAGACTAATCCAGATGCAGCTTTAGGAGCTACAGCCATTACTTGATCGGAATTACTCCCTAGATTGGCTTCAGCCAGCCAACTTTCACGTGTCTTGGATAGCAGTAATGATGGCACCCCCTAAACCATCATCAGATTTGTCAACACATCTGTTTTCTCTAAGGTTTTAAGCACTATGCCCTCAGCATCCAAGGAATGATGGAGACTGTTGTAGCAAATCACATCTTCTGGTATTCAGGTGAAATAAGGTCTATAAGCAAAAGGACTTTTAAGGTCTAGATGGGCTAGTATATATTAACATGTCAAAATGATACTTTGAATTGTATTTTAATATGTTGTGGTCAAAACAGAAGGCATGGAGGAAGTGAACTGGGACTTCACAATGCTCTCCTCCCTGAGAGAGCATTTTAAACTCATCATATCAGTCTGATTCTCAAGTCTTGTTTGAGGCAATGGAATATATCCATGCTTCTGCACATAATTATGCCTTAGTTGACTATAACCCATTAGAAATTTTCACCATGCTCTCCTCCTGATTAGCGCTGTCCTCAAAGCTTGAAGTCTTAGTAGTTTTTGTGCTGTTTCCTTTCTTCTGTCAGTTCATGACCACATAAAGACAACAGATATTCACAAACAGGGCCTACAACATTTAAATGGGACTGATGGTTGAGAGAGATGCTAAAGCTGAAAACTCAGGTGTGTTAGTGAATGTCAAATGTGGGAGAAAGAGACTGAACTAGTCAAAGCCATTCAAACAGGTAAGCTTATGAGCATGCAATATGTTGATCAGCACCTCCCTCTCTCTCAAACTGAAGTAAAGATATGTGCAGAACTACTGGCTTTATGTTCCACCCAACTCACCATTCCCAGGCTTTTTACAAGAAGCATAGCTAGAACCTACAGTGATTATTAAATTCCTCCTCTCTTTCTTTTCTGTTCTTCCTTCTCCCTAATTAATGTCAGTCTGAGTGAGATCAGAGAATCCTGCCATGGATTTCCCAGTGATTCAGCTACGACACAAGCACAAGGCAGAGGCTAGCGATGTGCAAAGTGAAAACAGACATTTAACTATTCTTTTTCTTACCATTCCTGTCCATCAACCCTCCTTTGGGCATGTAGAAGCTGCAGCTCTCTCAAGAAATATGTTCAGTGATGGAGTTGTTCTTCCCATCACCGAAAAAAAAACGGGAGGAGTGGGGCAGAGCTGGAATCTAGCTGAGAGATAAGTTGAGGGGAAAGGAAGATGCACAGAGGTAAATATATCTCTGAAAAATGTAACTACTCTTATACCATGGTTTCATATTTGCTTTCCTTAAGTTGCTTCATAGCTCTAAAAGTGAGAAAACCTGAGGCATGGCGATGGAAAATACTTCAGAGCATCACACTACAAGATATTCCTTGGGGTGCAGAAGCCAATCATCTCCAGCTGCATGTTTGAAAAACACCTTCCTCAACTGATCAAACATGGGCATAAACATGGGTGGATTTTTTGCCTTCACTGTAGCAAAGGCAGCCAAGTCCTTATCATAACGGAGCAGAGGGACAGAGAACAGGGGAGAGCTGCACAGTCTCAAGCTGTGGCAGCACTCACCCACCAATAATGGGGAACACAGACACTCTTCATGCCTCCCTGCACCTTTGTAAGTCTATGGAGGGTCTGTGCCAGTTGGCTGTTCTTGAGCATCATTCCTCTGGTGGTTAGACACTGTCCTCTAATTTTCTGCCTATTTCTATTCCTGGCCAGTTTCTATTAATTTGTTCTTCGTCCAACATTGCATTTTAACTCAAATAGCTCCTCTCCCTCCTTGACATTTATCCCCTTAACATGTTTATAGAGAATAATCATATCCCTTCTCAGCCTTTGTTTTGTCAAACAAGCAGAGCATTTCTTAGTCTCCTCACATACGACAGGTTTTCCATTCTGCTGGATACTGCTATAACCTTCTTCATCATCTCTACCTGATGAATCTGCTCTAGCCATGTGACTGGCCAGTACCGAAGACAAAATTCCCCCAAAAAAGCTCACCAAAGCCTAATACAAATATGTTAAGAATTCCCATTGTGCCTGCGAAATTCTTCTCATCCTGCATTTGTTTATTTCTCACTTGCATCCATGACATTTCTAACAATTGTTCTACCTGATCACAGGATGACAAGGTGACATCACATTTTTTTATGATCTTTTATGAATTTATTTATTATGGCACATAGTAGAAATGCTCATGTTAGTCCCAAGAACCTAATCTCTCTCTCTGTATGTAGTATCTAATTTCATCCTGTTTCTATTATTCTCAAGGTCACCCAATGCTCCCTTCATGGTACCTCAGCTCCCTTTCATCTTGAAGGTGCTTCAGTGTTGTCTCATCACCTAATTTCATCAGCATCCTCCTCCCTTGCAACTTTAATCCTAATCTTCATCTTCTCCGTATTTTTGTAGCATTTTCCCATTTGCTATCACCTTTCTGAAATCCAAAATTGTCTTAAAAGTTAATTCTCTTTCTCGCAAAAGGCATCTTGTTGGTGTGGGAATATTCAGCCTTGACAAACCTGGGCTGTATTCTTCTTACGTACCTTGCTACTTTGATTGTCTTTTCTTTCCCAATATCCTATGGATCTTTTGTTTCATAAATAAATGGGACTACACAAATTTAGGCATCTTCACGCTGTTTGTAAGAAGAAAATTTTAAAAATATAAAATAGTTGAAAGCAGAACAAAAATTTAATTTAATCGTGAATCATAATTTCTTTTTTTTTTGTTTTCATTTTAGAAAAAAGAAAAATCTGAGAATAACAATTATTTCTCATTCCTCTCTAAATTACAGCACACATTGTTAGCCTGACAGTGCTGTAAAGCCTCAGGAGTTTTACAAAGGCACTCTTGAGTAGACACTCAGTGCTCATGAAGAGAAACCCTGGAGAGGACCAGGGTTGAGGTGTGCACATTGTCGGCTAGGAAAGGGCGGAGACAGGGGGGTTATCTGCATATAACAGGTATTTCCATCTCCTTTGAGACAGCAGGATCCACATGCTCCATATGAGCCAAAAGCGTGTTCCCACAAATAATGATTTGCATTAATAATGTTGTCAACCCCCAAGCGCTGGTGGCCTCTTTCCAGGTTCTAGTGACTGAATTCAAAGGACTGGCTTGTATGAGGTGTTGAAAATTAAAATAAAAATCAAGAGGCTTATCAGAGACATTACCAACACTTTCCAGAAATTTTGTTATACTAGACAAAGGAAAGCGTTTAAAATACTAGCTGTCGCTGGAGACATGTAAAATCAGCTAGACAACGCAGAGGTGAATATTCTGTGAAGATGAATTGAGCAGAGCCTGAGAGGAACCAGATAAAACCCATGCTCTAACTACTGCTACCATACATTTATCTCCCTCTCCTAAAACACAGGCAAAGTCCAATCTGCATCACCCACTGGTGAGCACCTACTACATGGATGCAGATATGCCCGCAAGGGAACTGCAAAGCAACTCTGCAGTGTAAGCTGTGCTCGTCTATGCTACTAGCACAGACCCTTCACAGGCTGCCATCCTAAAGATCCAAAGACAGTCTTTGTCACAGAAGGTGATCAATGAAATATAATCCATGTTATTTGAAAACAACTTCTATTTCTGCTTACTTTAATCCTTATTTTCTCAGGATTGTGTGGTCATACTGGCGGCATGTGACTTTTTCTAAATACTTACTGGGTCTATTGGCCAATTTCAAGGCAATTTTGCAGAGGACCAGAAGTCTTAATGATATTAAGCTTCAGGCAGTTTTGTGCAAACAACCAGACGCTAGGGGCAGGTCTTCTAATGTCTTTATGGGTAGAAGAGCTGTACTGTGTGCTTACCCCATATGAAACACCAGAGAACAGAGAACTCACACAGTAGCTCACTATTGAAACAAAAGTCCATAAGACACCAAGTCTCACTGGTTTTACTGTTCACAGAGCTAAGGTCTTCATTAGACATTCTAGTCTTGTCTGCTCTGGAAAGCTGAAAAAAAGTGGCTGAACTACATTTTTATATGGGGCTATAAAGCAAAATTAAATGACAGCAATAACAACAAAAAAAAATTAAGGGGGGTTTCTGAATGAACCCCAAATCTGTATCCCTGCCATTTTATACCTGTGTATAAGTATAATTGTATGTTGAGTGCTATAGAATTGCAGGAGACAGGAGCTATTTAATAGCCTTTATTTTTTTTTGCCAAAACCTCATATAAACTGCGCATTGGGTTGCCCCAGATATTGCTGCCAAGATACTGGATGGAAAAGCCATGAAGATGTTGATATAAATTTGATCTCCAAACTAAGGACTTCATCACACAGAGATTTCTTTTGGCCTGGAGCGGAGTGTATTCCTACCTCTCAGCTTCAGCCCTTTCCTGTGTCCTGCACAGCCACTTACAAAGGCACAGCCGAGGGCACTCCCAGGGCCAGAAGGAACCAGAGAACTGGATGGAGGTGGAGTGGTTCCCGTAAGAGTGAAGCTGGTCACGCTGTCGTGGGAGAGGGCTGCTATAGGATGTGTTTTATCAAAGAGTCCCACCAAATAACCGTACCAATAAAACTAATGGGATAAGTCAATGTGAGAGCTTATAGTTGGGAGTTGCTTGAGAGAACTGCATTGAAAGAAATGTTCACGAAACAATGCTATGAGCTATATTATATGGCTTACTGCTAGAAGAGCCTACCATCAAATGGCTAGAAACGTACCGTGAAGTACCTAAATCCTACCCTGAGTTCTGCTAATTCTTTTAGACTTAATTCAAATATTTTACTTTTTCTACTTGCCCTTTAAAAAAAAAAAAGCAAATGTTAACTAAATCAGAGCTTATTTCAGTGACTAGTTAACGTATGGGGAAAAAAAAGGAAAACTTTTGTTAAGAAATTTACATCCATTTCCACAGTAACATCATTGAGGCTTTTTTTCCCTACCGAAATGGAGCAATACTAGCCAGAACAGCTCTGACATTTCTAAATATTTGCCCACACTAGCATATGCATTGCTTTCATTTTGCAAAAACAGAGCAACCCTGTGAGGCAGACTTGTTTCTATTTGCATACAAGTAATAGTCCAGTTTGACTACACCGCTTTCCAGCCCCTTTACATTGCTGCCACTGCATCCATACTAAGGATGGTTGATGAAAGGGCATAAAATTACCTTCATAAATGAACAATTAGAAATGAACAATTAGAAATGACATAGAGAGAGCAAGGCAGGGAGAGATAAAATCCAGCTCCCCTTTGGGCTTTCTTTGTATAGCAAGAAAATGAAAATCGGTGCTAATATTTGTTCAGTTCTACAGACATATGAAGTGGTATAAAAGTATTACCAAAAAGACAGGTATGAGTTTTAATATTATAAGGGCACAGGAATAATACTGTGATCTTAAATGTGGTGTGATGCAAGAGGGTCTTCCTGAGCTCTGAAGTAGAGACATTCATTGGAGTGAAGTTGGAATCTGTCTCTACCTTGAAAATTTCCATCCTTATTCATAGCAAGAGTTTCCACCTGCCATTTGCATAAGCAGTCTGTTCATTAAAATGTTGCAAAAGTAAAAATAGGCCGAGGGTGGAAAGAAAAAAATAAGTTACTGATAGATATGAAGCTTTTAAACCAGTGAAGAAGGAAGGTCACATCAACCCTAGGACGATAAGAGCTTAGGTCAGTGCAGAGCATGGTAGCTCCTTGTCATAATCATTCAGAGAAAGGAGATGGGTCTGACACTCATTTCTCACTCTTCAATATAAGCATGGCTATCTCTCCTCTCCAGTTCTTCCCTCTCTTGCTCTCTCCTACCACCCCCTCCATGCCAGAGCCTCTTATAAACCAGAGCTGCATGGGCCAATTCTCCTGCCAGCTGGACTCTATGCATTGCATTGACTACATTTTCATCTCACCAAGCAGAAAAAGAATCACCCTTCCATATTTATTGGTATCTAGAGGAGGAGTTGGTAACAGAGTGGAGCTGAGGACTCTCCCTCAAACCAGACCCTCAAGAGAAGACCCAGTGCAGTGTAGAACAGCTTCTCTGCTGCGTTAGGTTTTATAAATAGTGTTGAATTTTTTGACAGACTTGGCAAGCATGCTCAGGAGGATGAAAGACAGCAGAAGATTCTGCCCCTGATGCTGCAGGCAGGACACATGGACAGATTGCTTTCTTTGCCTGTGGATACTGGATCATGTCACTGGCTTGAGAAAACATCTAGCATTCTCACTCTTGCTCCTTTCTACCACTTCTCTCCCATTACAAAGGCAGTAAAATGTTTAGATGGCTTCAGCATAGGAAATAATTTGATTTTCTGGGCTGTTCAGGCTCTGACTGAACAGCAAGGAAAGAATGAAAAGAAAAAAAGGAAAGAAAAAGAGTAAAGAGAGAAGTGCATTGAGATGCTGCAGAGTGCCATGGCTAATGAGATTGAAAAGGACCAGAGTCTTTCCAACTGTTCTCAGCATTTCTGTCATATTATCTGACCATCTTCTTTAAGAAAACACCCCTAGTAGAGACTGCTCCTTTCCTGTATGATTTACCCCAGGAAGTCTCTGCCCTTGCTGCTAGAGAATCTATCCTTTTTAAAACAAAAGTCTATTACTTCTTTTCCTTAACATCAGGACGATACAACAGGTGCCTTTCTCTTTGCAGAAGCTTTCAGCATATTGGAGCCTATTTTTATCAGTGTTCATTGACACAGATTAAAGAAACAAGATTGCTAACTGTAGTGCAGACAGAACTTAAACCTGATTATATATATAAGTGCAACTGATAGCAAATACTCGAGCCAGGAACAAGCATCTATGTAGTGTTTATATTAGACAGTGATGGACAAGGTAAATACCACATGTTAACTAGCACACAATGAGAAACAACTAAATAACTGTCTTCTGGGCACTTGCAACATGAACAGTATAAATGGAGGAAATATTTTCGGATAGCCAAGCCAGGCAGTCCAGGCCTTCTCTATTCTTTTTCCCTCACTTTCCCCACACCATTTGAGTCTTCTATTCTACCTCAAGCCCACCAGTCAATGCAGTTTAGATGCAGACCTTTGATCTGGTTCCTCAGTAGCCTGTCAGTGGGATGTATAAAGATCCTGTCTAAGTGATCCACATAATCAGCACATAATCCACATAATCAGCAAGTCATAGAACCCAGCAAGTTCGGCCTACAGGATGACTTCCAAAACCTAGAATGTCTTAGAACCCTAATAAAAGCTTTCCACTGTCATCAAAAACACGACATTTTCATAGTAATTTCTGAGCTTAACAAGAGCAAAAGGAACATGGCTCTCATCTTCACAAGTAACAGTTAGTCTAAACACAGTAATGACAGTTCCCATCTCTATATATATTACAAGATGGGACAAAATATAATCTGTTCAATGGCTAAAATGATCTGTGATTCCTAAACTCATGGCTTAAAGACAGGTTGAAGAGAAAATATTTTTCGGTCTTTATTGCTAGTTTACATGGGTATCTTACAGCAGGTGTGACGTGACAGAACCACTTCCATCCACAGGATCATTGACTTAACTACGCACCATTACCACATCACCAAAGGTGCAATAACAGCATGTATGGACAGGCCTGTGCTACCTTTCAACTCACAGTACAGCCAGTGCAACATGGAGCTCACTGAGAGTTAAACCCTTAAACTATACCTAGAAGCTTAGACATATATGCTGAAGACTGCTTACAACATATGCTGCTGCTGTTAACGGTCTGGTAATAGGTAAAGTAGTCCCTGCAGCTTTCAGGTCTCCATGCAGACATCGTATCCATCTAAAATTCATTTAAATCAATTCAGATCTTCGTAGTTTTGGTAACTGATCTCCAGATGGCCAAAACTTCACTGCATTCAGTTGAGCTACATAATTTGTAGCACAGAATCAGCCTGTGCTGTAGAACCAAAGTTGGACACTTATTGAACTATATGGAGGAAGAGTGTCTCCTACAGTAGACAGAGCACCACTTGATTTCCACAGGCCCCATTATTATGCAAATAATCATCTTTGCTGTCGTAAACTTGATAGAGCAGGACATAAAATTTAGGAGGTGATGAGATTATAATGCTATTCTCTGTAAGTGCAGGTGTAGCCAGTGTGTCTGTCGTTTGTCAAGGCCATGGGAAGTACGGTCCTCGAGTCTCTAAAAGAGATTTTCAGTATTGCCTTGCAACTTCATTTTTTAGACACTCTTTTTTTATTTTTGCAAGGAATCAGCACCACACCGCACTCACACAAGCAGCCTTCAGGCAGCTCATCACCACAGTGCTGCTGATGCTTCAGAGCAGAGCACTATTTATGACGTGTTAACAGACTCAAGCAGTTAACTTCCCAGCGGCCCAGGCAAGGTGTAGCAAATGAACTAAGCTGCTTTATTAAACATCACCCACTTTGACAGAATCAGCGTCTAAATCTTCAGAAGTGATCAACTGGAAAGAAAACATATTTGGCGTGTAGTCAATATTCCAGTGAAAGAGAAAAGTGTTGTCCAGCAATATCCCTAGGGGATCCTAGCACAGGCAGCAGAGGTTGGGGTTAAAAAAAAAAATCCCCAACTTGGATTTTCAGAATGCTAATCAAGTTTACAACTCACTGGAGGAAAACAATAGTTTACCTATTTGTCTGTTTCCCAAGGCTGTTAAAAGACCCGGAATCTGTCAACTAAATACCACAAACTAAAGACCCGAAAATTCAGAGAGATCATATTGCAGAGGAAGTATCTTACCCTATGCCAGGAGTAAAAGCCACCAGGAAAGGGATCAAACCAACTCTTGAAACCAAGTTAAACAATATGAAGTATTTGTTCAGTGGACAGAACAATGTCTGACACAGCTAGTTCTTAAACTGTCAAAATCTGGAGGCTGGGAAAGCCCCTCAAAGAAAGGATTTCTCTGTACTCATGTGCTTGTTTGTTTGTCTGTTTTTGTAAACTTCCTGGAAATCCTGATACTGACTACGTGCTTTTTGTCTGCTTTTATTTTTTCTATTTAAAGATATTTTATTTCAAGATGACATGTTCCAAGTTCCATTTTAGGGCCTTTACTGCACCTAAAAGAAAGATCATTGCTGTTCTTTGAAAAGGAGTTTCCTCAGCAATTTCTGCTTTATTGATAGATGAGTTGTGGCTCAAACATAATGCCATCACTCTCTCTGATGACTTTTTAAAATACCTGGACCAGATCAAATGCCAGTGACATTGCCAGAGGATAACAGCATTAAAGTTTGCAGAATTGGCTCTTGCTTCCAAACACATCCAACACTTGCAGATGCTGCTGCTCCCTTAGGGCTTTTATAGGTGTGTCTTTATGACCAAATTTTGGTATAAGAAGGGTACAACTTTCCAAATATAGGGCTAAATAGAGGCCTCTGCCTAATGTTCTGTCCCCTCAGACCATAATCTTTGCTAATGTTCTTGGCTTTGCCCTATCTCTGGTTTCTCCTCGAGTTTACTTCATTCTCAGTGTTGAGGCCAGCTGTGGTTGATTAACAGCAAAGACTTGTTCCAGATTCATGAAGTCTGCTATCTGCAGCCTCCAAAAACAGGCAGTGAGGTGCCTGTGAGAGCAGGGGGCTGATTCCACATAGATGGTCCCCAGCAGATCCTAGAGACAAGGCCATATGGGCATTTTATTACTCAGCGGACTGACATCACTACAGTGCCTCAAGTTATAAAACAAATCACCATGCATGCTTTCTTGGAAATAGGGGAGCCATCTAGCAGTCATGACAGAGCCATGTACAGAGGAGATATAAGAAAAGGAACGGAGTGGCTTGATAGTATGTCCAAAAGGAGGCCAGGCAGTGAAATAACATATGAAGGAAATATTGTTTTGCCAAAACTGTAAATAGTGTGAGGCATCCTCTAAGTCTATGGTTTAAAAGTACAAGTATGCTGTTATTATCTGCTTCCTGCACAGCATTCAATACAAAGATGGAAGAAAGAATGAAGGAATTTGGGCAATTTCATGGAATTGCTCAGGACAGATTGAATTTGGCTGGCTGACGTGCCTCTTGCTAAGAAAAAAAATAATTTTGGCTCAGAATTATACTCATTATTATTACTACAACTGTTTACATAATAGTAATACCTTTCAGTGTCCACGAAATTTCAAAACTTGTCACTCCACATATTTTATGTGTACGAGCAAAAATACTTTTCCCATCTCCAGGAGACAAGATGGGAAAAACTCACCATGACTCGTGATGCGAGGGGGCAATAGAGACAGTCAGGGAAATCTTTTCCTTTGTTATCTCTTAGTGCAATTATCTGCTTCTTAAGCCTACTTCAGACTGACAGACTACAAGCCACAGGGAATTATTTTTCACCCCTTCATTCACAGAATGATCAAGATGAAGGACACGTGTAAGGATATAGCAAGCTTGCAGTTTATCTCCCCATTAATTCCACTCTTTCGTCACCCAGCATCATGGAGTTAATCATGACCAATTTCACTTTGACCTACTGTGAAGGCAGCAGAAGCTGAAGACACAGGAAAATACCCCGTATATATCTGGTGGGATGGTTTAAGTTACCAGCTATGGCCATATTATTCCTTTTAGTAGAGGATACCAGCACTTCAGCTTGGACATGGGAAGTGATCATTGCTGTGTTCCTGCTCCAAATCTTGCACAGAAATAGCTTTATTTAAGCTTCCTGACTTTGCAAGGAAGCAGATAAGGAGTGCACACAAACTCTGCTGCATAAACTCTGACAAACTTCAGTAAAAGGAACAGCTGGAAGCTGTTACGTTTCTAACCTTCCAGAAGAAACACATTAGACTTCTTCCTCTCACTTTTGAAAAGCCTGGACTTTTAGCTGAATAGTCCTGAGTCTTGTAATAGCATGGGTTTGGCAGAAAAGTCTGTGGGAGCTTCTGATATTAACTGAAGAGTGTTGCTCATCCAACAGTGTATGATGTGCATTACATATGACAGACAGTGGGGCCTAAAGACATATAACTATAAGTTAGTAGCAGTCCACACACTGAAATAGCATGTAGGCTCTGAAAAAGCTATAAAAAAAAAACCAGTCCCACTGGTTCCATTTCTCCGTTACCTGAGGGTATCCTCTATTTTTAATTTCTGGTGTGCTTTGTTGCTGACCAGAGAGTGCCACAAGGCGTCCAAGACACTAATCTCTCTAATAAAATATTTCTTCTGGATACAGAAAGTGCCAGCACTTAAAAAAAAAAAAGCATGCAAGTTCTCTCAAAATCAACTTAAAACTCATAAGAATAGAAAGGTCCAGTTCTTGTCTGAATGCACAGTATTTGGCTTCATATTCACAAATTGCCTCCCTCAAGAATAAGAACAGAAGAACCAGTTTTGTGCATCAACAATGGTCATCTCCTATGAAAGAAGGTTCTGGGACAGGAGTCCAGGCTTGCGAGCCAAGATAACTGGATTATCCAACTGCATCTATCATCAACTTGTGAATTGCTTTCGTTAGCTACAAGACCTAGCAATGCCTAGCAAATTCAGAAGGGAAACACCAGCTGCAAGCAGCAGAATAGGGAGCTCAGAGTGGATTAAACAACCCAACTCCATCAACCAAAACACAGACAGAACCCCATAGACCTTTTATAACCTTTAGGGAAAGGTGCAGCTAAACAGCCCTGGTAGAGAACAGCAAAGAAACACAGGAGAAGGCAAAAAAATGGTCAGAGCACAAGTCCCTACAAGTCCCAAAGAAACAATGAGATGTCGTCTTAGTTTCTGCCCAAGGCTTCCAATTTCAAATGGAAAATATGGGTAGCAACTTTTTTGAATATCAAATTAGAGAGGTACTGCTTCCATCCACCCACCAACTCTAAATGAAAATGTCAGCCATAATTCATGAATGGTTTTAAAATCCTTTGAAGGAAAGGACTTGAACATCTCACAGTATTACCACAGGCATTCAGTGCTGGTATCAGATGTGTGGCTATTTTATGAGGGTGTAATGACCTCCCTCATCCTCCCACCCTGGGAAGTTATAATGTATCTCTGGGGCACGTTGATATTTGCACTCTGTTGACACCTAATAAATAATAATCCAAATATTTACACACATGGAATATTTTGTGACATTATAGAGTTGACAGACCCTGATTATTTGGGGGCTGCTTTGTGCACAGAACTCCCATTGGCTTCAAAGTAAGTGCAGAGTTCAGAACAGCTGCAGAGTAAGACCCGTGACATTTATGTTTATGAAATAGGAGAGACCTTATCATTTGCTGGTTCTGTAGCCACAAAGCTGGAATAGCTGATGAGGGCTCTTTGCTGATATCTTTGGCATAATCACAATATACACAACCGAAGTATCTTGGCGAGCAGCAACTAAGCTAAGGAAAGCAAAGGCAGATCAGCAAGGGGTTGCTGCAGGATAGTAGGGATGCAAAGAAGGCAAACTTGGTGTGGGGAGCCAGGAGCTGGGTGATCCAGGGGCTGGAGGGCACCAGCAGAGCTGTGTGGGGGTCTCTAGATGGTGGCAGCATGGCTGCTTTGTAGGGGGCACAGGCAGGGTAGAGGCTTACAGAGCTTGTATGCCATCTGCTGCTACACTATTAACTGTTATTAGTCACTGAGCTTCATGAGCATGAAATTTCTTTAGTTGCTGAAAAGCGAGGAGAAAAGCCTAGAATGTGGCTTAACTTTGATTAAGCACCAACAAATTTGGGACAATTTAAACAAGAGGGATTTCGAGCATCTCATTGAAGCATGTTACAAAATTCCTCTGTTGCCTCAGGGAGGTACACGCGCCGAGTGCTCCCAATTGTATGCCCCTTTCCAGAGTGCTTTTTTCAGCAAGATAAGGAGAAAGTATTTGCATGCGGTTAGGAAAGGAGCTATGGATTTCCTAAACGGATTTGTATCCTGTTCAGTTAGAGTGATATGGTTCAGCAAATTCCAAAAGAGATGGAAGTAGACAGTAGTACGAATAGAAACAGCTTTCTCAATTATGGTAGTTAAGATAGATGTTGGTAGACTTATTAATCCTCATGCTTCAAGGCTTTTGCTGATCAGCAGCTTGGGTCAGGAAGAAACATCCTACACCTTGTCATGGTGTAATGCCACACAATTAGAATTGATGTCTCCTTCCCACACATTAGTTTTGGCTGTTTGCTGTGGTAGGGCACTGGGCCTCCTGTGATCACACGAAGAAAGGTTCAGCTCACATAAGTGAACCAGGAATACAAAAGCTACATTAGTGCATGCAAAAATTGATGCAAAAAAATATTGCTTCCTATGTTCACACTCAGAACCTGCCTTATGCTCCTGCAGTTGACTGGGGAGAGAAACTGAGAGTGGAGGCAAAATCAGCCTAATGTGATTGTCATCTGACCACAGCATAGGAACATGGCTTGATTTAAGCAGCAGGCCACAGAACAAATACGCTTATAGTTAAATCTCTTTGAGAAAATCTGTTTTTCAGACAGAAGGAAAGATTATTAACAGTAAACAACTTGCTCAGCCTGTGAAGAATGCAGTATGGAGATCACAATTGAGCCACAGCATAGAATTAGCTATCATCCCAGTCTTATAGTGGTAGCAGTCCAGAATTGGGGACAGACACATCAGCCCACCTGGATGCCTGGTAGGATAAATAAATAAATAAATAAATAAATAAATAAATAAATAAATAAATAAATACTCGCTTTGTGCATCTAGGAGCCACAGGCTATGATGAGACCATATAGAGAACTTGATCCTGAGCTGGATCACAGGTTCTGTAACCATATAAAGAAAACTGCTGAACCAGGATAAATTCAGCCTGTAGGAACAAATTTGTCCAAATTTTGTGCCTCAGTTTTCTGTCAGATCAGGTATTGTCTTTCTGCACCACTTTAACTTGATGGTGGAATGAGTATCATCTACCTTCAGATCATCGGCATAAAGTTAGCATAAAAGCATAAAGCCCCTGGAGGACTTGCATTGTATACTCTAATTCACCACAGAAAAGCTTGTGCACCTGAACTAGACCAAATTTTCACTGACAGGCAATCTGATTGTACCAAGTTCTAGTTTCAGTGTAGACTACTGTGAAACAGGTCCTCATTTCTCAGTGTCATCTGAACTCCAAGAGCCCCTGTGCTTTCCTATATATCCTTGCACCCCTCTCGCCCACAGATTCGAGGATCAGGATTACTTTGTGCTGGAATCATAGTCTTTTGCACAGGGTAAGCCAAGTGGGAATTCAGACTCCCAAATAACTACCTCCTAGCTGAGGGGCTGAAGGCAGCTGTTCTGTCTTCATGACCATACATTACAACCTTTGTTGGGCAGTCATTGTAAAGTACTCTTGGAGCAGTGGCAGATGTCCTATTACACTAAGAAAAGTAAGACATTTGGGTTCGTTACCACCTAATTAGGTTCTCCATGTGATTAACTACTTGTGCTGCCGGAAAGAAGGGAACTACCCAAATGAATGCCAACAGAAGACAAGCTGGCAGGGCAGCAGTGGGCAGTATGATGGGCACGCACAGATCTGTAACTCACCTGACTTTCTGATGGAGTGAGAAGTTTTTACTGAAAGTTGTAAAATTGTAACCAAAAATTCCAATGGTGTGTATTCAACTGGAGTCACAGCTTGATCCTTTGTGACATTGCAGCGCTGTGCCATCTGTGCCCATGTGGCAGTATCTTGCCACTGGCTTATGTGTTCTACAAACATCTCCTTGCCTCTTCTGCAAAGCTCTCGTCCTCCAGGTGCCTCAGTTTGCCAGATGCCTCACAGCTCTTCCACCTTCTTGGTAGGATCACTTCCCTGTGTCTTTTTGTCTTTCATCTCCGATCCTCAAAGCCTCCCCTGTCCTTCAGCAGAAGACTAATTTTGTGCTTTCTCTTACAAAAAAAAAGACTTCTGTCAGGGTGGCCCCTTCTGACCAGTCCTGAGATTTGACATTCTCCAAAAGTTGGTAAAGCAAGTCTTCAAAGCCATCTCTCTTTACTGAGCACTTCCTAGCCTGATGTTGCAGTATCCCTGAAGGCAGCAGGCTGGATTTCCTTTCATGCACCCGATTCAGCCCAAACACAGGTCCATATTCAAGTTGTATGAAGCATCTAATCAATCAGTGAACTGCACTGAATGCCATTAGGAAAAAAGGATCTTTGATGAGGCTTTGCTACTAGCAAACAATTCAAATCCATTAGCTTTCACATCTGGAGTTCCAACGAACAATAAAAATGAGCTTGATGGCCTCAATCTTGTCCTCATTTTTCAGCATCACAATAACCTGGCTCCACTAAACACAATTCAGCATGATTGGCTGCTCAGGCATCGGGGATAGCCGTACCTGCTCTAGCTGCCAGAGAAGAGAGTCAGGATAGAGGGTGCCTTGGCACGAGCGTGTGTGTGTGTGCATATGCTTATCAGGGAAAGATAAGAAGAGCTGGGATTGGAGAGGATGCTGAAGTGGCACTGGCAGAGATTTGTGATATCCATCCACCTGATACTTTCCTAGTAATACATAAGTACCGTTGCAGGACTACTACCTTTAGGTGGGGTTATTGCCATAACTTCCTCCACTTTTGAAGCATAATTATCACTTCTCCCTCACAGACACTCTTGCTCTCCCTCCCCCCAGTCAAGCCTGCATCTCCAACCCTGTGCAGTGGCAGGTCTTGCTTTGTTATTCAGCTCTAAGGAGAGAGGGCTTGCTCAGCTTCTCCTTCCAGGATCCCAGCAGAGAGGAACCAGCTAATTCCAGGTGACTTCAAATGCAGAGTCAAAAGCAGAGGGAAGCCTGAGACTGGGATGATTATGTGATTTGTGCTCATGATGAAAGCCATTCTGACGCCAGGCTGGGCTGCATGCACTTGGACTGGTCCCAGGGCTCCAAAGAGCCCAGCAG
The DNA here is from genome assembly GCA_003342815.1 of Eudromia elegans. Taxonomy (NCBI): domain Eukaryota; kingdom Metazoa; phylum Chordata; class Aves; order Tinamiformes; family Tinamidae; genus Eudromia; species Eudromia elegans. The sequence goes on along the minus strand of PTEX01000003.1, from coordinate 7,564,308 downwards.
CTGTTGAGCAGTTGCCTGGCAGGTGGGCAAGGCCTGCGATCTGGAGTACCAGCTTTTAGATGCATCTGTCAGTCTTTCTAAGAGCTTCCTCGATCACAAACAGTTATACTGGTTTGCTTTTTCAGTTGGATTTCTGAGGTCATATTAGTGACAAAGCGAAGAACACCTGTGCATGCAGAGAACCTGATGGTTTTAATGGCAAGTCGGGGACTCTGGTCTTTCCACTACCATGTAAGCAAGCAAATCCTGACCAATCTTACCCAGTTTAGTTCATCTTATTTTTTGTTTCCCTTCCCTGTACACATACTCTCTAGGGGAGCTCTGCCTCTCTTCGAGGAAGGGCAGTTAGCAATGACACAGGCTTTTCTTTTCCTTCTGTCTCTTCTACCTGTTCCTCTATCTCTTCTCTACTATCTCATGCTGCCTTCCTGGTCCAAGCTCCCTAACTCCATCCCTTTCTCCTTGCCTTTTACAAAAAAAGATCTCATGGGAGACCTTTGCATGTAACCATCAACACCAAGTGCTAACGGGCAGCCTGATAGCCATTTATTTCATCTGGTAAAGCTAATGTGTTTTTAAAGATATTATACCCAAAAAGGAGTGCTCAAAGCCAGGTAAAACTGGTAGGATCTTTTCTACTTGGAAGCTGCTAGCTAAAGCACTGCCTACAGCCAGTCAGGAGCTTCAATAACTTTACAAAGCCACCAAACATTCACAGTGAGGAGATTTGGTCCGAGCGTGACACTACCTGCATGGCCTGCAAGGTCATATGAAGGACTCCCAAGAAGCCCATAAGCAGCTCTGGCCAGTGCTGCCTTCTCAGGGGTGATGCATGGTCAGCAGGCAGAAGAGGAGCCTAGCAGAGGTCAAAGGGCAAGATCACAGCCGCAGTCACCACTTTCAGTGCACTCACAGTACAGAGAAAGGCTTGACTATTGGAGGCTCATCCCACAGACTCCCATTCCACAAACACTGCAGCGTCTACCCTATGACAGAAACAAGATTTATTTCATCTTGCCAAAATTTATATCTAAATCTTTTAATACTTATTTTCCTTATGTGTAGCCAAACGTTTTATGAGATATGCTAACCCCAGCTCAGAAAACAGACTATATATTTTGAAATATATTGTATATAGTTGATATATTTTATAAATTCCTTTTGCCACCCTGGTGCCTCCTCTAGTTAAACAGCCACTGTGGAGTGAACACTAGTCCATGTCCCTTTGGAGTTCCTAAAAAGATTCTTAAAACTCTGTACACATGATCTTTGAGCTTGGAAATAAAAGCTGAGTTGAAATAAGTCACATTATTGTCAGATGCTCTTACTGGTTTGGTGTCGGTGTTAGCAGCACCACCAGAAAAAGACATACATGATTTTGACAAACCTATCCACACCTCTGGAATATGTCAGCAAGGTGTCAACAAGGAAGCCGCATGGTCAACGTGAGTGCAGACAGCCCTGGGTACTGTGAGCTAGGATGTCTCAGCATTGCAATCTGACTGGGATGTTCTTCAGGCTGAGTGTGCAGCAGTGGCAAGAGACACACACACCCTCAGGAGTTTGGCCACTGGAAACACACATGACACCAGCATTTAACAAAAATGTCAGATAGTCTCTAACTACAGTATCATGATAGTTTTAGGCATGACTGACTGCCCACTCCTTCCTTCCTTCAAACTCAGCCCTCCCTGGAGCTAGGGCTCAGCTGCTCTGCTTAGAAATGGGGCAGCAGAATGACAGCCTCTGTCTCAGGCTTAGATTTCCCCAGCCGCTATCTCTCCATCCTCTCTCCAGACAAGCCCTAGAGCTCAGCAATTATATAGCTGGGACATATATAGCTCCTGCCGGGCAAGGAGCAGATATAGGCAAAGAGTATTGGATAAGTATACTATTGCCCATGCTATAAAGGAAAAAGAGTGTTTTTCACTCCTTGTCATCACAAGGTGAAGTTTGTGAGAGACAGATCTTGGACCTCAGCAATATCAGATTGACTGTCACATGGGGAATTACTAGCAGGAGAAAGGAAAGACCCCTTTCTTTCTTCCTTCTGCTGCATCCTAAAAGCTCACCGAGCCCTTAACCAAGAAGAGTAGAAGCACAGGAAGGAAATGGCAGAAATAAAGATTTGGCCCATTACTAACAAGCAATCATGCTGAAGGTGCTTCCATTTCCTTTTGCAGCTGAATTTAGCAAACTATAGCTGCATTCTGGTTAAAATGACTCTTTGCTGTTCAAATAATTAATTTTTAGGGCCTGTTAAATCTGGGACTAGGTGTTTCTACTGACTCCAGCTGGCTACTTGGAGCTGGCTGCATTTTGGTAGTCCTAGAGGAGGGATGAGATCCTGCAAGTTGCCATTACAAAGAAGCACACGCTCAAAGCAGTTCCTCCAAAGAAGAACACGGAATCTGTGACTAGACATTGGACCACTTGTGTCTCAGGGCTTGAGGGATAAAAGCAGCAGTGAACCTCGCCTCGGGCAGACCTCAGGTAGCCTCAGCTGCACACAGTAAGGCTTGCGTCAGGACCTGGTGGACAGGAGCATGGCCTTTATTGGCAAGGGAGCACATCACCTCAGGGCTGCCCTTTTCCCTCTGGGAGCCTGAGGCTATGTTAGTCTTGGCAGCCAAGACCAGGATTCACAACTAGAGGAGTTCCCTGAAGTCAGGAGCTTGAATAATTCACTTCCCAGCAAAAGTCATCAATACTTTCTCTGCAACCCATTCTACCACCTTGTAAGACTTACGAGGAGAAGATGGGAGGCATTTTTATTTTTATTTGGTTTGTGGATATTTAGTGTTCCTTACGATGGGCAATATTCAACCCTCATGAGCATGAAATTCTCAAGACCTTTATCAGTTAACTACCCTTCCTTTAATTTTCCCCCCTGTTCTCACCCTTACTTTCCTCTCTTTATAAATTACAACATTCAGGCCTTTGCTGATGGTAGAGAGCACTACATTGTTCTGGAATAAAATGGACTTTATTCCATTATAATGACTCTGCCTCCAAAGGGGAGTAGTTATACTGGAATAAAAGTATTTTTTATGCTCCAGTCTGGAGCATAATTCAATCATAAATTACATCAGAAAAAAATAAACCATAATAATAAAATGGTAGTTTGTGCATTGATTAAAGTGAAAACACTCTTCATTCTGGAATATTCTGTGTATAAAGTGAAGTTAGTGTGCAATAAGCAAGGGTGTGATTTTTTATAGCACACTAACTACCCTTCATTCATTCCCTAATGGATACCCTGCCAGAAAACATGAGTGCCTTTAGGTGAGGTGGGTTTGAAAGCGGAATAAACTACCTCACATTAATGTGCACTAGGAGTATCCATAAGGGAGCGTATGGAAGTAACGAGTGAGCTGAAAATCTGCCACTAAGTCCTCCCCACTGGCACCACCAAGGGAGTCCAGGCAGGTCCTGAGGGGCACGCAGCTCTGGTGGAATAGTTCTTCGCACCTTCTCATCATAGAAGACTTTTCCATATGGACAAGTCCAGGCCCATTTTTTCTAGGGGGTCTGGGTATTGAAATAGGTCGTGGAGCATTGAGGAGAGGGGACTTTAAAGCCAGCCTGCTCTTGGGAATGGAGGTATGCCAAGGAAAGATGTGCCCTGCCAGAGCCTGCCTCCCTACCCTGTGTCAGGATGCAGAAATCCCCCAATTCTCCAGAAGGTCCCCAGAGCAGCTGGCCATCCAATTTAATGAAGATAAGGTTTGTATCTGTGCTGGTACCCCAGAAGGACCTAGCAGTGAACATCACACATATACAGCCAGGGGCTATACCTGGGGCAGTTTCTGTTCATTTCTCTTGTCAGACATTAGAACAGAATTTTTATCCAGTTTGCATGAGCCAAGAGCTCTTGATCAGTCTTTAAAGTATCCCACAAAGCAATGGTTTGCATGGAGCAAGGGAAGTGATCTCCTGGCTAGAACACTTCCCAGGGAGTCTGTGATGCTCTTTGATTGCTCTTTATATTTCTCTTTGTATAAATTTACAGACTAAGCAAGTTAAAGAGTATTCACATTTGCTAGTTTTACCTAAAGAGCATTTACATGCTATAAATACTTTTCCATTGATTTCTACCAGGATCTGCTTGGTAATTATATCAAGGTATACTCTGAAGAGTATCTGTGCCAATTCCAGCTCCGCCAAGCCTTTGCTGACATCTGGGCAAAATGGACCCCTCATGCTAAATTGGAATGACCTGCTATTTGAGAAGCCTGATCATTCAAGATGCACATATTTCATTATCCCAAGCCTAGGCAGCCCATGCAGAGCCTAGTGATTTCCCCTGTCTTGCAAACCCATGACGTTTCCAAGCCTGGGCATCCCTTCACCAGTTGTGCCCATGTCTTCCTCTTGCCTCTGCTCTTCCAGCCTGGGAATCCCCACATGCAGCTCTGCGCTTCTTGCTAAGAATGCTTGATTACCAGCATACTGAGTGCTGGCTCATTACTTAACACATTTTCACTAATGTGATGTTCATGTATTACTCAATGCTTCCTATAGAAAAACGATATTCCAACACATTAGCTAGTTATGGCTAATGCTAAGCTGCCTTTACAAAACAACATATTTATAAATATCGCTGTCCTTGATCACGCCTTGATCAATGCACAGACACGCAACTTCCATTGACTTCAGGAGAAGTGAGAAACCCATAGACATCTGAGGAATGTGATCTTTAGGACATGGTGAAGCAAAATCTGAAGAATCTGCCTATTTTCACATATGGCCCTCTGTGTTGAAAAGTAATTTAAGCTTAGCTAATTTCTTTTGAACAGAATGGCGTCAGGAGGACTCACCTTATTGCTGGTCCCATCTCAGCTCTCTGGGTGTTGACCTTCAGGACAGAAACTAAAGTAATGGGTGTAGGTTCTGGCATTAGTAGTCTGCCAAACTTCCAGAGTTAGGTCCTTGAACCTCAGCTTTTCTCTTCCCTGCATGCATTTTCTAGTATGGGATGTGGAGAAGGAGCCTGTGGAACTAGCACAGAGCTCTATGTGCAAATCAGCTTGAGGTCATCAAATTCATCTCTCTGGTGACTAGATCAACATTTTAACCCAGTACTATGTACTAACTTTCTAACTGTGCTGCTCAGTACACTCACAGAAAGGTTAGGGTGAAGCAGAAAGAGAACACGGAATTGGAGATGTGGATTATATCAACAATTACAGTCTGGAGCATAATTCAATTATAAATTAAATTGGAGTTAAAAAAAAGCGCCCATAATAATAAAAGGGCGATTTGTGTGTTGATTAAAGTGAAAACATGCAGTCATTAGCCTGCGTTTAAATCTTGTTAGCTGAGAGCCGAGCTGTGCATTGCCATTAACCTGATCCTCATGAGTGCCTGTGGGGAATGGGCACTTCTTACCATTTAATGCATATATGTGCATTGAGACAGTTGCAGCCCTTTGGGACCTCAACACTGGAGGTCAGGCAGGAGACTGATGATTTTTTACAGGCAATCCTTCTCACTTCACATTTTGAAATGCTTTGTGTAGGATAGTTTTCATGCTGTGCTCTGAGACAAGAGTTAACACAAGATCCCCACTTTTAAGGGGGAAATGTGAAACTGAGACAAGGACAGATGATGTGAAAGGCCTTCTTTGCAGACCTGGTGTGACTTCGGGGTAACACAGACACTCACAGAAAGAGGAAAGGAATCACAGTCAATATATGGGGAAAAACACGAGGTCTTACCCCATACTCTATGAATATCAAGAGTGGAACAAGGGTCCCAGGGGCGTGGTAGCATTTCCCCAGCCTAAAGAAGTGCTCAGAAAACTAGAACTAGCAAATCCTGCTGCTCTGCACTTCTCAAAAGCCTGCAGCTGAGAGCCTTGAGGGATGCAGGAAGCCAGATGCCTGGCTCCTGGCCTCTGCCTAACAACACAGGGGACTCTCTGCCCTTATCCAAACGGTGTTGCAGACAGGGCAGAGAGCTCAGCGAGACTTGATAAATTCCTACGCCTGCCCAGTATTAGCCATTAAAATGTCAACATATCATCCTCCCACAAAGTATGGGATGTCCTTCATGGATCTATTTTGCCTCATTGGGTTCAGGAGCCTGTGTCTTCCCCACATGTTTTGAAGAACCTAACAGTATCCTTTTGGGATTCATAAAGGCTTCTTATAGCCCCTTCTTTTTTCCTGTATTTCATAGCTCTCCTGAGCAAGGCACAGTGTGTTCCCATATTATGAGAGAATAATTACTTTTCCCCAGCTCACATCCATACTACTTTTTTTCTCTTTTGTTTTACAAACTCCTCTCCCAGAGAAATATCTCCCTTCACAAGAACATTAGATAGAATTTTTAGATCAAATTAGCCTTCTGTTCAGTAATACTATCTGTAATTATTCCCTGTAACTTTGGTTTCGCTGGTGAACTCAACCATCAGGCAATTTTCACACATCTTTCCAATAGAATTCAAGTACAAGCAAATATTAGCGTGAGTGTGAATTTATTTTTATTTATAAATTACTTAACATAGAAATGAGACAAGCTTTGGACACTTGGCAAATTACTGACATGAAATAGATTTTGCAATATTTGCTTATGTTGTTTTGTCCTGTACCTTGCAAAGAAGAAAGAAAGGCATTCTTACTGAGACCCTGGAAGTAATGGAGGAAAGCTGTATGAAACAAGGCATATTTCAGAGTGAAATATTCAGAGAAATATTCATATTTCAGAGAATCCATTGGGTTTTCAACGCAGTGGAATTCGTTAGCCACCATAAGCTTAAAAACAGATTCAATAGAGTCACAATGAAAATGGCATCCTTAGAATTTCATTTTTTCCCCTTGAATCTCCCTTAGGTTCATGAGAGAGATGCTCGGTTACACCCAACTTGCATGTGGGAAGGCTCTCATCTGCTGTGAGCCTTCAGCTCTCAGGTGGAAGCCTGTAACCAGCTGCCAAGGAGGGCATGTTTCATAAGACTATGAAGACTTGGCTGGCAGAAAATGTTATTGCCTCTGCTCTTCAGTGGGAATAAGCACTTGCTCTTATAGAAACTGGACATCTGTGCAAGTAGAAAAAAATAAAGAACCATAGCAAGAGAGTGTAACACAACTTCTTGTCATTTTGGCACGGGTCTTCCAAGCCCAAAGGAGCAAGAGCCTAGTTGTTTTCAAAAGGCTTCTCTTACCATCACTACCAGACAATAATTCCATTCAGCATGGATATCAGGAAAAATGAAATCTTAGATTTCACCTGGAGAAGTTATGAAGAAGTTGTAGGAAAGAGGGCTTTTGGCTAAGAGGGTCCCAGCTTCTAACTTGCTGAGCAACTCTTGACAAACTTTCTTCCCAACACCAAGCTACAAAGGAGGCTGAAGGGTCTCTGTTCGTGAAGGTACTTGAGATTCTGTGAGACAGCCCTAGCTGAGCTGATGCAGCATTAGTGATGGTCCTGGGGAAGCTGGACTACCTGATCTCAAGATGTCCCTTCCAATCAACAATTCTACGTAGAATTAGCATCCTTCATATAAGTCTCTGTATAAATATAGGAGAAATAAGATTGAGTCTGCATTGCCCCTCAGCATTTCCAGCAAAATAATATATCCATATACTCATAGAATATCTTGGGCTGGAAGGAATCATTGGAGGCCATGTGGTCCAACACACTGCTCAGAGCAATATACAGATAGATCAAATAAGATCACAGTAGTCTAAGACAAGGTTATAGACTATTTCTAAAGACCTGCCAAAGGAGACTAAGAAAGTCGGCATTATTCAGGATGTTTACTTATGCTACATGGCAGTCAGCCAAATATATGGTTTCTAAAGGAGTTCTCACCTCCTCCTAAAATATATTGCCATTCCACAAATCAAAAGAGATTGAAAAAAACAGATGCTTAGTGCCATTCTAGAGGAAATTGCTGTTATCATCAAGCATTAAAAAAAAAAAAAAAATGGAACTGGAAGACATCAGGAACATACCTAGTCCTCTCTCCATCCCGAAGCAGAATCACCTGTAACTGACAGAAATTGTCCTAAAGCCTTACAGTGAGAGAGACCCTACACGCTCTCCAAGCACTCTGTTCCTAGGAGTCTCTCTCCTTCCCATTAATGCTTTAACTCAGTCTCACTTGCCCATTTTTTGTGAGCTAAAAAAACGAGTTCTTTCCTTCTTCCTTACCTACCTTTGGTAGGTTACTGTTACACTTAACAGTGAGCCCTGCAAGGCAGGACCATACCCCCACAGATACCTGTACGGCTTCTAACACAACTGGGCAAGAATCAGTCTTTCCCTTTGTACGGCATTTATAAGGCCCAGCTCTCACAAATGAATGTATTGACCCCCATAAAGCAAGGAAATGTCATTTCAGAGATGAGAAAAAAACAGCTCAGAAGTAGGACTCAAAGTGGCATGCCAAAGTTCACACAGAATGTCTGTGCCAGACACAGGAATCAAACTTTAGTCTAGCATCTTAATGTTCTCTCCTCTCCTTTTGGCATTGCTGAGATATGAAATAATAATAATCATGAAAGGTGCCCAGATACTAAGAAGATCATCACCTTAATGCAGATAATAGGAATAGCCAGTATCTGCGTAATGCAGAATCAAAATGGTTTATAATGGGGAGAAAAAGATGTAGCTTAGAGTTTAAAAGTAATTAAAATTTCCTATCTAAGTTTCCTTTGCTTAATGTACTTCCAGAAAAAATGTTCATCTGCTTGCAAATGTCTGACCCTAGGAGTTCATTTTCAATGCAATGGAAAGGGGTATGTTGGCAGAACGACAGCCACTGAATAGCATCTCATCTGGATCCAAAATGGTAAAGAAAAGGAAATACTCATTATTCTAGAAGCTCAAAGACATTTTCAATCCATTTTAACTTTAACAGGTCCCCCTGTGGCCTCTTAAAACCTACTGAATTGGAGCAAAGTAGTGTAAGCGGCTGAGTTTCATCTTCAAAGGTGCAGAGAAAATATCCAGGTTGACAAGAAGGCTCAGTTCAAGAGGTTTTGTGGGGTTTCACTCTGGCCTTTTAACAATGCTTTTCCACAGCACCTTTTATCTCTGGATCTCACTGCACTTTAAAGATATTGACTGATCTATCACCATGTCGCTCCTCCGAGAGCTTTATAATCTCCATTTAATTAACCAGGAAACTGAGGCACACTGGCAGCAAGTGATTTGCTTGGGCACATGCAGCGCTTCAGTGGAAGGGCTGGGATTAGATACCAGCTCTCCTGACTGTTCAGGGCTCCCTATTTATTTCCTCCTGCCCTGTTCCTGCTTGTCTCTTCAGCTGTAGTTCCCCTTACCTCCAACCCTGACATAAGTTGTCAGCAGTCCTGGGAGATGTGAGAGGTGCTCTGATCCAGGCAGCGAGCACAGCAAGGCATGCAGCAACCCTGTCTTCTCATTCAGATTGCTTCAAGCACGTATAGATAAATCTCACTGCCCTAGACTAGACCTCATATCTCAGACAGCCCTCCTCTCAGCCTACCAGTCATCGCTTGCAAAGATATACAGAAAATTGAAAGAAAAATTCCTCCTCTCTCCCCCAGCACTGCAGCATTGCACTGTGTAACTGCTCTGCTGAGCAAGTATTAGACTTTAGCTGAAACCAAGCATACACATTCCTGGGGCCTGGAGTAGTCAAGAGACTTTAGTAGTACTAGGAACTATTGGCATTCACTGTGCCCCTTTGCAAAGCTATTTTCTCATCTCACAGTCATATCTATCTGTTTTATGAAGCCGTATGTGCTGTGTACACATATATAACAATTATATATATGCATACACACAGTATATGTCTATATTGTTTCAAGCAGTTCAGATTGGCAGGAGTGAACTGATGTAGACTCTGACTACAGAGCTGGCCCAGACAAGTAGTCCTTCAGACACATTAAAACACATCCCACATTTGGTGCCCCACTCACACAGAAATTATGGCTGCTAGCTCACATCCATCCTGTTCAGAGAGTTTTCTGATTGCACTTGAACATGTACATGTGCCTGTTTATGGGGAGGAAAAAAAAAAAAAAAGAGTCGGAAGAACATCCCCTCAATTTGCCTTTATTTCATTGTACTCCTCATAGCATGTGAAGGATAACTATATTTACGCTGACAAGTACAGTCAAGGGAGCCTCCGCTATACTTGCAATGTGGAAGTTGATATTGTTTGATGGTCTCCTTTTGAAGACCTCCTAATGTAGAGGTTGGGTAGCTCTAGCAAAAGAGCACAAGCAAAACTGGATCTAAGCTGAGAGAAAGCAGATATTTGGGGTGGGGGCAGTGCCTGACTGAAGTGAGTTGATGAGTGTGCCATTAGGGAGATAGTCACACAGTTGTAACACAGCAGACCAAACTGGGGAGACTAGGCTCTCTGTTGAATTCCTAAAGAGAAGTATGTGCCTCTAGAAGGGAACGTGGGACTCCTGAGGTAAGTATCTAAAGCAGATGGTGCATAAATGATCTGTAACTCACATACAGCAAGCACAACCCTAAAAGTCGTATTTGAAAGATACTGATACCATTGGCTTTTGTTTTCTTTTCTTATTCAAGAGAAGCCAGACTCAAAGAACCCTTGAGGTTATACCAGGGAATGGGGTAGTCTCTTCTCTCTCTTCCACACGAATTTTTCTGAGGTAATGCAAGTCAAGTTCTCTTAGAGATTTGCATGGATGGACAATGATCCCAGTAGTTACTGGAGACTGCTCAGAAACTTCGATTGCACATACTAACATTATGCCTCTATTGACTAGAATAAGTATCTCCTAGTCATGATGTATAGCCCTCACACTGATCATAATTAATGGAGCTGCTACTTTTTTCTCTTAAGTGACAGGAATCTAGTCTTTTGGAACAAGAGGACCTGCATTATATCATTGATGCTGCAATGAAGACGGGAGCTGCCACGACGTATAGCGCACAGATAACCAAAAATTATTCCAATGACCATGGATTCATTGAATTACTTAACACCCTCACACAGAATTCTGAAGTTTAATAACGTTAATGGGGTAGTTTGAGATCCATATACAGAAGAAGCAAAGGAGGAAAATGATCATTATGTTCTCCCACTGTCATCTGCAGGTTTCAAAATATATTACAGTCCTTCACTAATTGTCACAATGCCCCACTAAGTCAATATTATTATAACCATTTCACAAGTGCAGAGACACTGATTCAGATCTTACTCACATGGGTTCAGTCACGACACCATATCCGCGTTCAAGGGTTGTCTTTTGTGCTTCAGAGCCATGAGAAGAAGGGTTGGAAGTTTTTATTACAGAAAATAAACTAGGTTGGTCCACAAGAGATAGGATTAGAAGAACATAATGTTGCCTCAATTATGTGATAGGTCTGGCTCACCAGCCCCATCATCTTCATTGCAATACAGCTACTGTTTCACTGGGATATCTTGTGACTCTATAAATAGCCCTTTGGGGTTCATTCAAACAGGAGACTTTGTAGCTGACCTCCGAGGGCTTGCAATTTAAGGCAAAACTCCCCAATTACACAAGTGTGAATGAAGACAATCCTGTTCAAGATGGTGGTGTTATACCAGGGAAACTGCTCAGAATGGAAGCAGAGTCCTCACCATTAACCAGTAAATAACACCTCCCTCACTCTGGTTTTGGACTGCTGAAGGGGCAATAGGCAGCACAGTGTAGCACTATAAACACAGATAGGAAGTTAGGAATTCAATTTGTGAATTTTGAGAGGTCCTTTGTCGAAAAACACACTGCAGAGAGGGATCTGAGAAGACTGAGAGGGGACCTGATTAATGTATATAAATATCTCAAGAAAGGGAGTGAGGAGGAGGGGGCTGGCCTCTTCTCAGTGGTGGCCAGTGATAGAACTAGAGGAAACGGCCACAAATTGAGGCACCAAAAGTTCCACAGGAACTTGAGGAAAAACTTCCGAACAGTGAGGGTGACAGAGCCCTGGAACAGGCTGCCCAGAGAGGTGGTGGAGTCTCCTTCTCTGGAGATCTTCAAAACCCGCCTGGACTTCACCCTGTGCCACATGCTCTAGGGGACCCTGCGTGTGCAGGGGGGTTGGACTAGATGACCTCTACAGGTCCCTTCCAACCCTAGCCATTCTATGATTCTGTGATTTTATGATCTCAGTATCGTTCTCCGTAAAATGAGAAGAAAATCATTCCTTATGCAATTCTTTGAGGTTCATATATGAAGCACATTTTCTAGAGCTCTGAATCTTTGTTAAAAAATTTACAGTATTATTTTCCCTTCTGCTTCCCACTGTATCTGCCCAAAACTCCTGAGTCCTGCAGGAGATTCCAGGGGAAATCAAGAGTCAGAAAGAAGTCTTCTTTTTAATGATATCTTATTTATTTGCAAAGAATTCATGGAATCCTATTTCCCCTACATGTGGGAGAAATCAAACAAGCCAGAGAGTTTCTTTGCTTACAGAATCAAAGTCTCTAAGCTTTTCCTTAGGGTCAGGCTACCAGCTGCTGGCATGGGCTATGTTTCAACTCCCTTCTCTCTCCATGTATGTGTTGAAATTTATTTTTCTCACTTTCTTTCTCCCACATTCTAACACACTATCCTTGTTCTTTCAGGGCCCACTGAAGTCCTCTTTCTCAAACAACTAAAGTGATGTATGACCTTAGGTCAACAGCCTGCTATCATTTCATACCAGAGCTTATCTATTTATCAGCAGTGAGAGGTGAAATATAACCTAGGCTACATTGGCAATGGTGATCCTCAGGCCATAACAGCAGCAGCCAAATCTACAGGGTACTTTGCTGATGTGAGTGTACACCCAGGAGCATGAACTCTACACTTGACTCCCTGCGAATCTTCTTCTTAGGACAGTGTTTTTTCCACAGCATTTCAAATATTTCTCTTTGTGTCTCTGACAGATGCTTGGTGAAAGTTCTCTGAGATATTGGGTACTGAACCTCCTTTAAATCACAGTGCATGTTTTTCCTCACCACAACACAACTAAAAAGTTGGTCGTGATAGGAAGAAGGAACCAGGAAAGAGAAGTTGAGTTTAGGCCTTTTTTTTTTTTTTTTTAATGCAAGATGAGCAAGAGTAACTAAAGCTGAGAGAGACAAGATTACTAAATTTCAGGTGCAGGAGAAAGGAAATTACATTGACGTTCTCTTACGATCTACTGGGACATGATTCTACAGCTAGTATTATGAACAGAGAGAACAGCACAAGAGAAGGGAAAAGGAAGGTAGAGATAAGAAATAATGGAAGAAGGAGGATGCAAGAGGGAGACGTGCAAGAGGGGCTAGGGGAAGAGGTTGGGCAAAAATCACGTGAAAGAAACAGAAGCTGAGAGATAAGGCAGAAAAAGAAAGCAACAAAAGCAACAGTGGGAGTTTCTGGGAGGAAGGTGACCAAATGTAAGGAAAGGAAGCTAAAAGAAGCTATCTGAGAGAAAAAGTAATAGAAGAAGAGAAGTAATAGGAGAAAAGAAAACAGCTAAGAACAGAGATGTAATATTAAGATGCTCCTTCTAATATCACACACACACACAAAGGCATCTCATTTAAAGACAGGCTTGAAATTTGTTTTATTAGAAGTGAGCTCCTGGATAATCAAGCAACTCAGCATCAGCGATCAGTTTTGGAGACACTGGCTGCAACCATCCTTCATGAAACAGAATAAAAAATTGCTGTGTCCAAGAGCACCATCAAGTGGTGAAGGGAAGAAGATACGGAAGCAACCAGGCAGTTCTCTTTTGGTGCAGGAAGTTTGCATAATGGCAAACGACACAGAACAATTTATTTCCATGCAGCATCCTTCACACGGAGAACCCTGCAGCTCATTAGAGAGGGAAATAAAACGATGGATAAAGGTCTCCACAGCCAGATAAGTTATTTCACAAACTACATGGATAGGGTTTTTTGACTGAAGCTATAAAGAGAGGAGAAACGGGGTGCCTGTGTGAGGAAAGCGAATGGGCAATGATGGAACAGGGTAGCAGTTTTAGTAGGGATTGGGAGGTCCGGAGATCTCCTTTAGTAGGAGATCCATTTGCAGAGGGTTTGAGGAAGTCAGAGAAGTAATTTGGAGTTAAACTCCCTTTCTCTCTAACATTATTTCTCCCTAACATTAATCAGCCTCCTTTCCAACTGCAATATCCCTGGCTGCTGGTGCTGTGCCCGGTATGGCTTTGGGAAGGAAATCACAAGAGGTGATTGCAAGCAGGTCACAGTGACGAGTGGATGATGATAGATTTTAGCAGAGGGCTGGTTATGGCAAAAGCACTTGTGTGAGAGTGCCTGGGATGCAGCAGCATGAACATGACAGAGAGGATACTAAGTAAATAACGACTATGGTAAATAGGAGATCTCAGTAAAGATTAGTGCTAAAAGAAGCACTAATTGTCCCTCATGCTTATCTGCTAGTTTTTACCCTTAAATGTCACAGTATTTTAAAGAGGTAGTTCAGCATCACATTCTTTATTTTACATCCTGGGGGAAAAAAAAAGTCCTTTGCCCAAGGCACATGATCAAGAACATAACCTCAGTGCCTTGGGTTTGTGGTGAGCACCCTGAATGGTTGTCCATACTGTCCCAACACAACGAGGAGGAAGAACATTTTATCCAGGCTTGGACAGTTCCTGGTTCCTCATGTGAAGATCTCAGAGTCAGGACGTTCCAGCAGAGCCGAGATTTGCTGGAGTCCAGACAGACAAACAAAGAGATGAAAGGGCGAGTTGAAGGAGATGTGAGACCAGAATGGCTTCTCACACAGGAGTGACAGCACCAGCTGCAGCGAACACGGGCAGGGAAAAATGGAGAAGTGCTAATGATGAGACTTGTCTTAAAGGCAGGGAGAAGAGGAGAGAAGCAGTGAAAGAGCAGCAGCTGGAGAGACACAATTCACACTAGGAGGTAAGAGAGAGAGAGAGAGCACCCGAAAAAGACTGCCTTCATCAGGAGCACTGAGAACCACGGGGAGGTCACAGAAAATGAGGAGAAAAAAGGAGGAGGGTTTCCTCTCACAAGAGAAAAGAGAGGAGATGGACAGTCTTTAACTAAGGCAAATTCTCATCATTACAAGAGACTAATTTCTAGTGAGTAAGATCTAACTCATATCATCAAAAGCAGCTATCTCAGGCAAACAAGAATTCAGAGGAAGACTGCCACTTTTGCCTCAACTTTGGCAGTGGCTTAAATCCACGGTTGTCAGGATCCCTTCAGATCCCTACCCTTTTAATAGATTTCTTCCTAGATCTTGCTTTCAGATTCTGCTTTGACAAGGAAGGATCAAAGCCCCAGACCGGGGCAGCTTTGCCACCCCCAGCTCTCTCAGCCATAGAAGAGTACTCTAACCAGTGATGATGCAGACTTCTCCAATGCACTGTGGGGTGCCCTAGTATTTGTGGATCTTATTAACTGGAGTGCCCTTTTAGTTCACAGCTCTTTCAGAATAGTGTTGTGGTCGAAAAGAGAAAAAAAATAAAGGTGTCTAGCAAGTGCTTACACATGGCAGGAAAAGGAAGAGGGAAATCCTTTACCAGTGGACTTTAGAAACTATTAAAATGCAGTAATAAACTAGTACATATTTCCTCAATTCAGACTCCAGAGTTTCAACTTCCCATCAGAAAACTTTCTGCCGCTTCCCATCATATCTATTCCACACAGTACCAGTAATGCTCCTTTCTCTCCTCTTTTATTGGGGTGATTAATAATTAATTATTATTAAAAGAAAAAGACTGAGGCCAACTTTCAGTTTTGCAACCCAAAGACTTAAAACCACCTCTAATTATAATCCTAGTCACTTTTCATCTTGCTAGCCAAAGCCTGGGTTTAAGCCAAAAAGAAAAGTTAGATACAGTCAGGAGCAAATGAACAAAGCTAATGGAATGGAGAGGGATGTGAAAATACAGCACATTCTCATGAGCATTAGAGGGAGCTCATATTAGGCAAGGTAGAAAAGAAAGATCTGATTTTATGGAACCCCTTTTTTGCAAGCTCACTAGAGCAACTGTAGCAGAACAGACTGCTTCTGACTTCTGCTAATACCCCATGCTGAATATTAATCACAAACATAATGAAATATGTATATAGTGTAATAGGAATAAAAACGTGCATGTAGCACCACAGATTTATAATACTGCTTTACATATACATTCAGACAGTTGAGTAGCTGTGATGAACACAGAGTCTGCTACAAGGAATAGGAACGAGTTCCCTGCTCTAGATCCATGTTCACACCATTTTTTCTGATGTCAGCAGCCCAGATGATAGGCCCTTCTTAGATTCTCATTCCCAGTGTGGATATACCGTTTGGACAACCTCGATAGCTTTGCCTGTGCAGTTGCTCCAGGACCAGGATGCGTTTCGCACTGAGGAGAAGCAGAAGCCAAGAAGCAGAGCTCCTAGTGCTTAGTGACTCTATCCCAAGAGAGGTTTAAGTCTCAACAAATCAATAAATTATAATGACTTAAGTCTCCCTCCAGTTGAAGTTCTATGACCTAACTCCGCTTGTGCCCTACTGCTGAGCATGTGTTTAGCCTCTATGCTCCCATGGATCAGCACAGGGCAGTCAGTTCCCATAAGAGACATCTCCCCACGTACACTGTGACAGATGGGAATACATGCAGTTCTGAGCCCTAAAAGTCACAGACACCTGTGATAATCAGCATTAGAGAAGCAGAAGTCTGAAAAGAGCCCTGAGTTTGAAAAGTCAAGAGACTGTAGAGGCCACCTTCTCTCAAGGTCCCCAGCAAGGATATTCTTGCATCATGTGCAAAAGAACCTGTGCGTCATGCACATTAGACCTTGTAAAATCATGCCTTTCAAAGCATCTCCATAGTTTGAATATGACCATTCTTGGACAGCTCTCTGCAACGGCATCTACTTTATCAGGGAAATAAGGATTTTGAGTGCTGCTGGAAGAGAACAAGAGACCAGCCGGAATGCTAATGAACTTAGCTGATGAAAACCTCCTTTCCACAATGCTTCCTTCTCATACAGATGCTTCCTAACCCTTCTTCCTTGCCATACTAATCTTTTATTTCTTGCAATCTTATTTGTATGAATTCCCTCTGCATACTTCTTTTGTTATCTGTAATATTACCTCTCCCACTAAAGACAAGGAAAGGAATCTGGTGTCAAATCAGACCAAGTGGGTAAAACAAGCAGAATAAAAAAAATCATACTTTAATTTATTGACAGGAAAAGAGCCATAGTTTGTAAGCATTATGAGCTGAGTGACTTCCACCTTTTTAGAGGAAACTCTCATTAGAAGAGGCCTGTAGTCATGGTGTATTGGATGACTCTGGACACTGTGAGCTCTGCCACAGCCCTGCTGGATGCCGCATGACAAGTCACTGCTCTCTCTGGGCCTCAGTTTCTCTCTCATCTGATCTTATGATTTCTCAAGGGAAATATGGCCTCGAGATGCAGAGACAAAAATTGTTATACAAAGGTTATACAGAACCTGTAGCATAGTGCTGATTGCAATGATCATGGTAAAAACATAATGCTGACAAAATATTTAAAAATTTATTTACGAACAACGATACCATCCTTTAACACATTTGGGACATCCCTTGCCCCGCAGAGTGAACCTCTATCATCAATTAGGCTTTCTCCAGTGGTCTGATCTGAACTACTGAGCTGCTTCTGCAAGATAGGCTCCCTCTGGTACGTAAAGCTCTGGAAATTATTTAAAATGCTTGCAAGCAAATCCATTGTGCTATCAAGCAGTCCCCCAGAGACAGCAGGAATAGGGAAAAACTCTTCCTGTGGAGACTCTCACAGCGATCTTGAGAAAACATCACGGGAAGAAAACAACTCATCATCTAAACACAGCTAGAGTTGCCTCTCCTCATTTGCTCCTCTGATCTTCAGCCCATTTTCTTGCTGTCTCTCTAAAGAGTTGTCAGCAGAATAAGGAGACGAGGGAGACATAGTTTCTTAACTAAACGTGTCTACAGACCTGGCCAACTCTGCACTCCTCCAGATCCATTTTGTCCTGAACAGGCCCTAGGTGATTTACACCAAAGGGATATGGTACCATCCTCCAAAGCTTTTAAATTACTAGAGTTTAAAGAATATCAGTAGCTGTCCAAATGCAAGATTAAGATGTCAGACAGGACTTTCTACCATGTCCAGTTAGTCAAGGAAAAGTGATTTCACTGTTGACTGTCCTCCACGAGAGGATACTGACACATTTAGGACTTGCTGGTTTAACTCTTTAAGCTTAACTAGCTTGTTTAGGATGATTCAGAGGAGAGTCCTCTGGAACTCCTGGAAACTCTGAGTCCTTCCCTCCTGGAAACTCTGAGAGGGATGGGTGACATCACCAGCTGTAACGGGCTAATGACGAGCAACTGCTCTATCTTCTACTGACTTCATCTGAAACATAAAATGTGAGTTCACTGAAGCAAGTTCCCCATCTGTAACTTGATGACTTCACATTGAGTCTGTCACCATGACTCATTTAAAGTGATTTTTTAAAAATTGCTTTAGAAACCCTTGAATTCACTAGGTGCAATCCCTCCCCTTTTGCAGGAATATCCTCTAACGGGAATACCATCCCAGGAGTGCAAGCAGTGAAAAGCAATTAAAGGAAAAAAAGGAAGGCAGCAGAGAGGGCAGTGAAGAAGCAGTTCAGCAAAGCAGCTTCTAAACCACTTCATTCAACTGGTAAAAGTTTCTCGTGCAAGTGAGGTCATATATAAAACAACTCTCATTCTTAATTAGCAAAGATGAAGTCAAACTACACGAGCAGGTGAGTCTGGTATCTAAGCTGGTAAGATCAGACAAGTTCAATAGAAAATCTATGCACACAGCATATACCCAGCGGGATACACAAAGAACCAACGGAACACAAGATGGAAGAATTTCCATCATCAAAGCCGAGCATCACACACGGGCCGCGGGCAGCCGGAGGGCAGGACACCGTTGCTAAGCAACTCTTTGGTGGGTTGGATGTCGCATGCACTCACAACGCCAACAAAGCCAAGAGCATAGAGGAGACTTTGCACCGAGGCGTCAATAGGAAGGAGCTAATGACGTGGTTGTTTTCTTGTAATTTGGTTTGGCACCTCCTGTGTTCCAGTTCAAGCAATTCCAAGAACTCCCCCTACTGATAATCCCTTTCAATTGATGTTTGGCCATCACTAGCTGGAAGAGGGATTTGAGTGGACCAGTTGCCCATGACATAACCACTGACATCAGCACCAAGCAAGTAACATTCCTATTGGCACAAACAATGAGATGCTTTAGCCTGATGTTTCCTGAGTGGATGAGAAATTCTTTATGTCAATTTTCAAATGGGTATTATCACATGCATAAGCTTTCAGTGCTGTTTCAGTTTAACTCATGGAAAACTCTCCCTTTACAACATTCTCTCTGGGCTACACCAATACATGTCAGAGTAAATGGTATCCTGGTGTGCATTAGGTAGAGTGTTGCCAGCAGGCTAGGTGATCTTGCCCCTTGACTTGGTGGCCTTGGTGAGGCCACATCTGGACTGCTTGGTACAGTACAAGAGAAATGTTGAGCTACTGAAGAATCATGATTAGCAGACAGGAGCATCTCTCTTATGAGGATGAGAGCTGGGCCTGTTGAGCTTAAAGAAAAGAAGGCTGATAGGGGATGTTATCAAAGTGTATAAATATGTTAAAGGAGAGTGTCAAGAGGATGGGATTAAACTCTTTTCTGTGGTGGCCAGTGACAGGAGAAGCAGCAACAGCCACAAATGCAGGAAGCCTGAATACGAGGAAATACCTCTTGACTTGAAGACAGTAACAGAGCCCTGGAACAGGCTGCACTACTTTTAGGAAAAGGAAAAAGAGGTGCTTAACATGCAGGTTGCAAATATTTGCATTCATTCCCTCTGTCCTGGCTAAGCCAGATTGCCTTTTCTAAAAGATATTTATGTTTTCATATATCATTTTTTTTATCTAGTACTTTGTAACCACTATAAATTCGTTCACACCAACCTCTAACCTACTTTTACTAGCATGTTTTTGTGTAATCATTCATTGGTGCACACAGCTCTACTGTGCTAGGCATGGGATAAATGCTAGTGAGAGCCAGCCTCAGGCCTCTAAAAGACAGTAACGCAAAAAGCAGTCAGTATTATTAACCCCATTTTACAGATGAGTCATGGAGGTTCTGAAATCTTTAATCATTTGCTTGTGGTCTTTGGAGATGTCTATGGAAGAGATGGACACTGTCCAAAGATTGCCTGGATGACAAAGCAGCACCTTTCCCAGTGCAGGCTAGACTATGCTTCCTAAACAGATTTTCTGTAATTTTCTAGTCATGTTATTAATGACCTATTATTCATTAAAAAGTATTTGACCTTTTGTTTAGTATTCTAGGGGCCAAAGAGAAATCTAGAAAGTACGATAGGCCCCAGAATCTGTCCCTTTGGGACAAAATAGTGACCCGTCCAGACATAGGGTGACAATTAACAAATGACCAGCACAAAACTTCAGCCTTTCAAATAAAACATTTTCATTTTCCTTTACATGAAAGGCTATGGAGGGTGAAAGAAGAACAACTGTGTGTTGGTGGAAAAGGTAGAGGCTAACAAAATAAGAGACAGAATTTGTGCATAAAAGTGCATTGCTTATAAAGACAAGTTCAAATGAAAAGCATTCATGTGCAAGCAGGGTGAAACAAAGTAACTCCTTTTAGTTAGCTATATATAGTGTTATCATTTAGACTTGAATGCCAGATGCCTATTCTGCAAACCAGCCAAGGATCATGGCCTCCGCCAAACATGGGCTGCATGAAACATCTGTACCTTATGGGTGAAGCCTATGAAAGTAAGTAAAAACATTTTCAGAACTGACTTCCATGCACAGGACCAAGCCCACAGCACTTACTACATGAGCCTGTTCTAGAGAAGCACAGCAAGAGCAGCTCTTAGGGGGTCTTTCAGTACTATGCTTCCAGGAATGCAAAGAGGAGGAACATGATCAGATAACATGGGAATCTTCCAAGTAATCAACAAGTTTTCCTATTTTATCATGCATAGAGATGTGACAATCTCCTGAAGCTATTAGGCTCCCTTGAAGCCCCATGAGTTCTCATTAATAAGGTCTTGGTTTCAAACCCTACAGACCACATCTGTTTTCCTTTCCTCTCCAAATTTCTCTCTAAATTCACTAGAGCTAATAATGTAAAGCTAGCAAATATTTCCTAGTATCCACATATTACACTTGGTCTTCCTCTTCCAAATTCACACTCTTCTAAAAAAAAAACACTAACATTAGCCTGGCTGCAGGATTTGTTGGTAAGCTCAGGCTGCCTAATGCTTATAAGATCCACAGACTTTTAGGGAATTTTTCAAATACTCCATCCATCATTTTCCTAAGGACAGAAATTAGACTGAAAAAGATGGTTGCTGATAGGATCACTCCTGTTTTCCTTTCTCAAAGTCACTTGTTTTCCTTAAAGCTTTCAGTATCTCCTCAGATCTCTCTGCTCTTTCAAAAATAATTGCCAGTATTACAGCAAAGTTAACAAATTTGCTTTAAGCATTGCAGCATACTTGTATGCACAGCTGTTTACCTGTGAGTAAAGCAGCTGAGCAGTTCATACAGTCCTGAGAGAACTTGCTGAAAAATACTACTCTCTGTAATAGCACTAAAGCATCTTTTCTTCCTTTTAACCAAAGCCATTCTGCTGCTGCTCCTACTTGCCCCTCCAAACTCTCAAAATCCTTTGGGTCAAGACTTTCTGGAAAAACTGATCATTTCCCATAGTCACCTGCCTGCTCTGCTCTGAACCTTTTATAGAGCTCGCCTGATGCTCACAGCTCTGTATGACTAGGGCTTCATACCTCTTGAAGGGGCAGAGCATTTTAGCAACTCACATCCAGACAGCTGACCTGTAATGTTGCAGGCTTCATATAGCTGCTCTTTAACAGCTATTTTACAGGTTATCATTTTCATTTTCACACTTTTTTTTTTTTTTTTAAATCTTGTTTTGTTTAAGATGTTTGGGAGGAGGGAGAATCAAATTCAGAATTTGAGCCATTTTTGAGCCATCATTAATTTCTTTCCCATTCTCATTTACTAATAGACATACTTTTTCCTACTGTTAGTCTTCCCTCTGATCTATTTGTAAAAGTCTTTCTTATCTGTCTTTAACCCATTAATTTCATTTCGCTTCTCATCTGTCAAGCCGTACCTAATCCCTACGATGGCATATTTTATCAGCGAGGAATTCATCTCGTTTCTTTCTATTATGCAGCATTATCTCAGCTGCCTTGCTGAAATCTGAGCATAACAGATCTCCTGCGCTTGCTTTTATCATCTAAGGCTAAGATTCAGCAAGGTAACACCACCAGACTCGCCTGAATTGTCTTGCTCGGGTCAGGCACTGAAAGTTAGAGGGATATTTCTAAGTCTCTCATTCAGCAAGGGAAGGTAAAAGCTCAATTACTTATTCCATGTATTGTGGAGGAACTGGAGGGGACAGAGAGGGAAGAAATGTCTTCAAATTGGAGCCTTCTCTGTATTCCTAACAAGGAAGAGCTAGGCTTTTCCCTCACTCTATCTCCCTAATGACAAAGCAAATAGGAAAATCAGGGAAAATAGAAGCCCTGCAAATACCTTATGGTCTGCCTGGATCTCTGATGAGCTGCGGAAAGCACAAGGGACTGGGATAAGGGCCACTTGTGGATGTCAGCTCCCTCTCTGTGGCATTTCCCCTTGTTTTACCTGCTCCCAGAAAGAGCAGATATTCCATGACTTGGATCGGGTGTCCACTCAGGAAGTGTTAACTTAAAAGATGCTCTCCACTGGTAGGGATGGGTGCAGGGACAAGTCTTAAGTACTGAATGATACTAAAATATAGGCCTGTAGGAAGATCGATTATGAGGAGCAAAGAAATAAAATGAGCAAAAAGCGTGATTGAAAATATCTGCCATTCCTGTCCTCCTCCCCACCTCACTTTCACATTTGGAAGCTCACTGAGATTCCTCACTCTTTCTGGATGTTTTGATAAGGCCCTTTCTTGTTTCTTTCCCCCCCCAAGCAAATATGATTTGATTTTTTCCTTCTCTCTCCTCCCTTTCCTGGTTTGAGGTGAGTACTGATGGCTAGCCTCTATCTGTTCAATTCCATCTCCCTGCTTGTTCATTTTCTATACAATTCCCTAACACACGCTCCCTTCAGCCAAATGGATATTTTTAATCTACCTTGTATTTTAAGTTGTCTTGATATTGTTAGCCTTTGGGCTTACGACACAGTGTTTTTAATACTTTCCCATCCTCTCGGTGCCCCATTTCAAGCTGATACTACAGGACAGCTTTGCATTCCCTTCTATCAGCTCCATAATTGGTTTGCAGGAAGTTTTAGCATCCTTATTAGAGAGATGTCAGAACCAATACCAAGGGCCTGATTCCCCAGCAATAGGAGTAAAGAATTACCAGGTCAATGAGAATCATTTATCACTTGCCAGGGCAGATTCAAGGCACAGTGTCCAACAAGGAGTTGGCCTTTCTTCCGTAATGAACTGAGCTGAACAGAAAGCCCAGGCAGAAATGTTTCCAGATCAATACTGGGCTAATCAAGTTCTGATTCGGAATGGGCAAAACTCAGTAGGTCGAGGTGTTCACCTCCATAAGTTCAGATGGAGACACCCCCTCCCCCCCAAAAGGGGGGTTTGGGGTTATACGGACAGTGTTAGATCATGTCCATGTCCAATGCACTACAGAAATTGCCCTTATCCAACCTTCCTTCCATCCAACTGATCATCAGCTTAGAAGCTCATCAATTACAATATTTTTTCTAATCGTTTGCAAAAGAAAAATAGAAAAAGGAATATATGAATGTCTCTGATAAGACATTTCTTTGCCAGCAGTTTTCCCCTCAGTTTTTCCCCTCATTAAATATCTCAGTAATAAAAATATGCTCTTACCTTGATTCTAGTATTCCTGAAAGCTTCTCCATTATTTCCTGCCCAATGGCTTGATCTGTTTCTTCTGAATTTTGAACTCTTACTTTTTTTTTTCACCATGTGTATATAATCACTGCATAAAATATGTCCTAATTTACTTTTGCCACACTTTAGTACTGAAAATTCATGGTTTGGATGAGTGGGGCACATTGTTATATTCATGCCACAGTATGGACTCATTTCTTCATCTCATTTTACATCCAACATGCTTGGGGTAAACCAGAGCACGTCATTATTCCAAGAATAGCACTTTTGTTTCACAATAAATTCAAAACAAATTCAGCATGTAGGTGTGTCTAAGAGATTTACTGTGACTATTAACACTAGAAACATAGCTTGGGACCTGTCAGGGAAGCTTGGTGCCTTTCTTTTCAGTGTTTTTGCACAAAAATGAGAAAAGAGTGCAGCTCCTACTCCACAGCTATTTTTAGATCTCAAGGTGCTAATGAAAATAATGACAATAATTCTATGTGCCTTACTGTAGTGAGCCAGCCTGACTGCAGTGATGCTCAGAAAGAAAGAAGTTTGAATTAAATTAAAATAAATATTTCTATTTTTTTTCAGACCCTCAAGGCTGGAAGACCTTCAAAAATCAGACTAAAAATAAGAAAATAAAAAATGTGCCCAAGCAGAGGCCCTCTCTTTAAGTCTTGATAACATTTAGCAATTTAGCATAATGACAATTCTCATCCTGACCACTTGAGATGTCAGCATAAACCCAGGCAGTTCCATGTCCATGCGAGGAAGAACTTCTTTCCTGTGAGGGTGACAGAGCCCTGAACAGGCTGCCCAGAGAGGCTGTGGAGTCTCCTTCTCTGGAGACCTTCAAAACCCACCTGGACGCCACCCTCTGCCCCGTGCTCTGGGTGTCCCTGCTGGAGCAGGCGTTTGGACTAGATGATCTCTAGAGGCCCCTTCCAACCTCAACCATTCTGTGATTCTGTGTAATAAAACACCTCTAAGAACAGGGATTATTTTCTCAGTCCATTGAGTCACTTATTTTGACTTACCTTCAGCAGACTGTGTAGATTAACTGAAGTCTTGCCTTCTGCTTGGTGGGACTTGGGGACCAGCGGGCAGTACCTGACTTCTCTTCACAGTCTGAGCATCCCTCTTGTCTTTGATGCTTTAATCAGCGCTCAGTGTGTTATCAGCCCTGACAGCTAAACTACCAGCATTAGATGGATATAGAAGATTCTATCACACTTTCAGGGCTGTCAACTTCCATCTTGGATGGTAGGGTTAGGTTCACATTTCCAAAGATTTCTGCATTCTGCATTCTGCATTCATACTAGCTATTGATTCTAATCAACTATTGCATCTATACCTATTGGTTCTCTAATCTTTCCACAATTCAATGGCCAATCTCCCCTGATATGGGAATTAACATCATAATGTGTACTCTATTAGGAGAAGTCAGGTTAAGTTTCAACATGTATATCATTCAATATTCATCACAGAATTTCAAAGTATTTTCAAAATATCTGCTAATTAATCATCATAGTCAACAGTGAAGCTGATCAGCATTACCTGAACCATCTTGTCAAAGGAAAAAAAAGCAGCAGTGATTTGACCAGGCTCTTACAATCAGTTAGTGGCACAGAAACAGAGATGGACAAGCGATCACGTACCTAGCCACTACTAGGGCAATCTGGGCAGAAAGGGCTAAGCTAGGCAGTCTGCCTTCTGCTCCCTGTTTCAAGAAATTATAGAAGGCCCCAGACCTCAGCTTACTTCCTCAAACCAAGGGAATTCACAGTTTTTTTCCCCTGGATCTTCTGGAACCACTCTGGCCCTCTGTTCACTCTGCTGTAACTAGGAACAATCACACTTACAAGACCACTTAAAAAGAAAACATGCCTTTAATGAGTCTTTCTTTCTTGTTAATCATAAATTTTTCTTTTTATTATGTGGCCTTTCCTCTTAACATATAATATGGGCCTGACTCACATGAGAACCCCAGGTCAGAAGATCTACATCAGGGAAAAACTGGCCTCAGAATTTTTTTTTTTAAATACTTTGTTTCATTGTTATCCAACCTAATTTCCTTCTGACCTATTATTTTTTCTCTGTGGTTGATCATATCTTACTTTATTTGTATTTGAGTCACATGTATTATTCTGGTTTCTGTAATGCCTACTAAATCTTCCTTGTTTTCATTCATGAGAAACTCTCATTGTTCCTGCTCAGTTATTTTACAGGTTTCTTGTGTTGCAATACCAAGGAAATAATTGTGTCCATTTTATTCCCTCTAATCTCATTTTCCTTTTTGGTAGAATCCCCTTTTTCTTAGTACTAGATAAACTTAAAGACCTTGTGAATCACCTTTTTTCTCCTGTTTATGTGCTTCTCCTAGTACTTAAAAGCAAACAATATGTTATATACTTGATTACCACTCAGGCTCTAAACCTACAGTTCAGTCTTGGCTCTGCTGAGATCACGGTGACCTCCTGTTCTCCCTCAGTTCTCTTCCTAGATGGCTTTCCAAGGCGCTTCTGTCAGCCTCTCTGATGTTCCCAGGAGGCATGGCCACTCACACTCCTTCCTCTTTTTTTTGGAACAACCACATAGCCCTACAGGTACTTTGTGCTCTTCTCACAAGCCCACCCTTCTTACCAGCTCCCTTTCCTATTCAGCCCCACACCACTGCTCTGGATGGCTCAGTTTCTTACTCTCTTGTACCTTGCGTCCCTGTGAGTCTTGGAGCTACTACAGTCACTGAGGCTTTAAATGCTGTGTTCCCATATCCTCTGTAAAGTTACTGAAAGAATCCAGTGGAGATTGGAGAAGGCCAAGGAGGCCAGTCTCATACAACCCTCCAGCTCCTTCTTTAAGCCAAACTGTTAAATATTCCTTCTCCAAGGAGGTTCCTTGTCTAGACATTTGCCCAGTTTTGTCACTGTCATCCTAAAATGGTGATGCTACTAAAAATAAGAATCCCAGGTTACAATTATTTCACCTCTGTCATGAAGATAACCTTTCATCTCTGTTGTGTAGTCCCTGCTGTCTCTTCTGATTCCCTTGTGATACCTTCAGGCCCTGCATTGCAATCTTCCATCATTCTCCAGTCCTCTTCCTTTATTCCATTGATCCATCAGCTCCCACACCTACAAAAAAAAAAAGGGGGGGCGGAATTGCATGTACATGAAGTTGGCATTTGGAATTTTTAATAGGAGTAGAATAATTCGGTCCATACTAGAGGCAATTATATTAGCAGTCAATATTTTTTAGCCTAAATGACAGATTTATTAATACACATTATTTTCACTATTGAGTGTAATCCTATCCCCATGTTATTGAAATCCTCTGGGCATCTAAAGTTCATCAGAAGTAATAAATGACCAGTGTGTACACACACAAATAGTAAAACTTCGCTAAGGTGAAGTTAAGGTTATGGCACCTATCAGTAGTTTGACTGCATATTTCATCCCAAGAATATTGGAGTTAACAGGTTTTCAAACAACAGCACAAAACAATTCTCCTTTCTTACGTATGTCACAGGTCCCATATAGTCCTACACCATAGTGTTTCTCCAGGTATTCTCTTTTCTTTTCTACGAGTACACTTTGCCTGTGTTGTCTCCCTGTGTTTCCTTGAAAGTTAGGTTTATTTGCCAACAGTGTTAGCATAAGAACGTCAGTACAAAGAAGTAACATAGTAAATAAAACTTAATTTTAAAAACAGAAGATTAACTTAAGTGTACACAGCTTAAGTTGCAAACTTGTCAAGAATCGTTTGTTGAAATAAGAAACCTGAGAGTGCCAGCAGTGGTAACAGCCAGTTGTTGCGCACCAAGGGAATTTAAATGGGCCAGGCAAGCACTGGATGTTCTCCATCCAAATCCATAACTGTTGGGGTACGCTGCTGGCAGCGTATTCCCAATTAATTAGTGCACAAGACAAAACTCAATCATACGGGCCTTTATTGTATTGTAAATAGTTTTCTTATGGTTAAATGTTAATTTGAGTGTTGTGGGGGGGGAAAAGGACTGGAAGGTTCCAGAAGGTAACACCAAGGATAGTCATGAACTTAACACGTTTCATCTTCCAATCAGATTGTGGCAACCTGCGGATGAAGGAAGAAGAACCAATGAGGCGCCGAGGGAGGGCCCACCCTTGGCCAGTCATTTTCTTCCCCTGAGTTTGTTCTTGTATAAAATCCCCCATCACGTAGCAATAAACGGTTCGTTCGCATGTTTGAGAGGCCCTGCTGGATTGCTGTCTTATTTACCTTGGATGAGCGGAGTGTGAAAGGAGTGTGAGTGGCGGCGAACCCCCTTACCCTACCTTGTGCTTCCCTTTTCATCCCTTGCCTCATCCCTACCCCCACAGAACCTGTTCGTGGCCCCCACCTTGGTGAAGTGGCTCGTGGAGGAGTGTGTCTCTGCCGCGAGCCTCAGCTTTACGGGAGCCGGCCTTCCTGGAGCAGCTTGGCTGGGAATTGCTGGGCGAGGGTAAGTCAGCTGCTCCACGGAGGGCGACCACCTGCACATAACTGACTGCTCACACAGTCTCTCAAAGAGAAATCCCAGGAGAATCTATCACCAAGGGCTAGGGCTGTACACAGCATGGGTGAAGGCTCTGGGTTGACCTGTCCAACTTTTCTTCTGGACTACATCATCATTCCAATAGAACAAGGAAGTTTTGTATTTTGTAAGAGTGCACTTATTTGTCAGTAAAATATTCCTGTTAGGAAATTTTGGATGAAATCAGCCAACTCTTTCCAGAGGTGACCAGAAGAAACAGGTTGATATGCAGCATGATTTTCTGCACCTTGTTCATTTGAGAAACCAGGACACCAGTAAAACTGGGTTCCCAGTTTAGTTGAACCAAGCTACAATTTCTGTACTGTGTGAACTCCTTTCCTACAGAATGTGATTTTACCATTTCCCCTTCACTGAGGAGTTCTGAAACCGTGCCCTGGAGAGTATCAGACTATTTGTTATCTACCTCAAATAATAACCACACTGCTTTGTTACTACATTAACCTTTGGTCTCTTTCAGGTAAAACTTAAATCTCCCAATCCAGGAGAATGAGGTTTATCTGTGGAGCCAGGCGAGTGCTGCATGCAGGAGCACTTAGAGAGTGGGGCACTAGGTGGAATTGTCAAACGTAACCTCTCAGGTTGCTAAGTACCTTCTAGAGGAGCTGACCGACCGCAGCATCTGGCAAGGTCACAGCCTTATCCATTCCCTTATGGGGAAAGACTGCCTTCAGCATGCTATTTGTGTAAATGAGGATTTGTGTGTTATGTATGCCTGTAAATAAAGCAATAAAGCTTCCCAATTAAGCTTGGAATATTCTGATTCTTTACAGCCACACAGTTGACAAACCATTTGCACCTAAATTCAGCTGTGTTTTGCTCTGTTTAAGGCCTCTCCACGGACAAAAAGAGACAAAAAAAACTTTAATGTTTTTAAGAAGGTCAGTCCTATCTCTCAAGCTTCCAAAATCCTTATTTATATTTCTTTTTTAAAAAACATTTGTGTGCATTATGCGCTCAAAACACAACATGCAATAAAAGCTAAGCAAAAGATGATGTCTACTATTGTGAACAAAACTATTCCTGCTTCTGCTTTCAGCCCAGTAAGTGGAAACACTGACATTACTGACAAGAGGAAATTTTGAGCAGAATGGAGGAAAGAAAAGAAAAGAGAAAGGCAAACCATTTTATTTCAAACCAGTCCAATATGAACAGTATTTCTGTCAAATGCTGCACAGCTTCCGTGATTCAAGGCCATTCTTCTCACTGGGCCACCCTCCTTGACTTGCCTACATCTCTCATGATGCATATTGCAGCATATAAGAGCATGCCTACCTCCTCTCTTCCTGCAGGACACTTCATTCTCTTCTAACATGGAATGTATCATAAAATACCATGGGGAAAAAAAAGAACATCAGAGTCACAAATCCAGCATCATTCCCTTTGTAGATCAGTGTGGTTACATTCTAGAAATCCATTACTTCATATTTTAGTAAGCAACCATACTATCAGGATGGGGAATGATGTTATTTTGAACTTTACTTGTTAATAGACAAAAGCTAGAATTTTAAAATTATTTAATATTTTAAAATACCTTCTATGAGTTAAGGACTCTGTTTAGTGGGATTTCGATGTCTAAGAAAATAGGTTCCTTTGAAGAGCTAAGTCCCAAGGAGCTTTGAGATCCTTGAATGAAGGAAGCTATAAGTAGCCCAAAGAATCACTGGCTGCACAGGCAGGAATTGTCATTATCATCTTATTTTGCAATAGCAAAGCCCTATATAACAGTTCAATACAGTAGGCATTAACAGAGAGATAAAATACTCCCTGAAATAGGAAGTTTCCTTGAGTAGGTTTCTGAAAATTGCTGAGCTGATGGCAAAATTCATATCTTCTTAATGCTTTTTGCATTAGATCTTTGGCCCACTGGTATATTCTTATTCTTCAGAGTGGAACTGGAAAAAAAGTCTTTGTGATAAAGAGCATTCAGTAATGGTATGTTCATGTTCAGAAGTGCTGCACAATACACAATAACATGGTCCATATGAAGAGGTTAGTGTTGAGGTTGGGCCTGGATAGAGCACTGAGGTTCCCTTTCATTCCCCAACTACCACCTGCCAAGCTTAGCACAGCCCATGAAGCCAATGAAGAGCTGGGAGGAAGGGAAAGAAGTGTGACAAGAGAATGTGAGAGAAGGACATTTGAATTTCATAAGACAGGTTAACCCCGCAGGGCTGAGAGAAGCAAAAACAACTCATTCTGAATAAACATGATATGGAAATTGCAGCAAGATAGAATTGAGCATGAATTTATCTAGGAAGGTATAGCACAAGTCGGTATGAGATGCTATCAGGAAAATACTGCCTAAACCGAAGACAAGAGAAATTATCTTGTTGGTGGGGCGTGAACCCCAGATTCTCACTTCCCCAAACCCACACTTCTGGTGCTAGAGAGATAATGATGTCTGCTATCCAGAGGCAACTTTTACCATCGACCTTTTGTTCATCCACAAAATGAAGGTTGAAATGGAAGTACTCAAGGAGTATGTTACACACACATTTTATGTTTGCTAAGAAGGATTACATGGGCAACAGGAATATACACCTAGTAATTTCCTTCACAACCTCTGGGTCTAGGATGCACTGCTGAAATCCATGTAGAAGCATTCAATTTTCTTGCTATATTCCTATGACCATGAAAAAAATGGCCAGGGACCACTCTCTGAGCCCTGGGAATGCTAGTTGGCGCGGGCTTAAAAAATATGGTAGAGTATGTGCTAAAGCAAAAGGGACATCTGTGGCCCAGTGCTTGGTGCATCCTATGACCTAGCCTTCTCCTGTTTGTTTGAAGGGGTGTGCCAAGTCACAAACCTTACGTGTTACGTTTTGTCTCTAGAACAGGAGAGACAGTAGGGAGTATCACAGACAGACACTACGAAACCAGACATACTCCACAATGAAGTTTCATGTCCTTGTCCCAAGCTGTTCTCCTTATTGTGAGTGATGGTGTCGGGCAAAATGGAGTCAATTTACCCCCATGATGAGTGTATAAACATACCTGACAGATGAGCTCCAAAGAATCTGGCGGGTGTGATTTAAGATGTTACCTCTCCCCAGCTGTCTGCCCTGTCCCTTTGCCAGAAGTTACTGACCCAGCAGCAGGTAAAGCAGAAGAAATGTGTGCCTGCACCTTGAATGCTCTAGTTCAGGCTGGCGTATTAGCATAAACTGCCAATGAAGGGTGGGTTTGTGCTAATATATCAAAAACTGGAGCACAGGAACACGTCTCATTCTGCCGAATTCATACATTTCCAGCAAAGGAGTAGAAAGGACAGCTGAGGGTAGGAATGCTGTGTGTGCTGGGCACAGCTAGTCATATATGTAACACTACATGATAAACACCCTGCTTTTAAGTCCATTTTCCTGCAGCCTGATAAACTCCAGGCCCACTGATGCACAGCCTGGAGAATGACTATCAAGCACTGCAAGAAAAGTAATCAGTGCTGAGGAGAGCATTTAAAATGGCCCAGCTACAAGGCTGCACAGGGCAGGGAGGGAAAAGAGATGCAGTCACCTCCCTTCAAGACCTCTTAAGGTGACTGGGAGTTTGCCAGCTCAGTGTCTTCAGGAAGCCTGATGTATATCACCCAACCAAAACTTTGTTTAGAATTATGAAACTGCAAACTAATAATTTACTGGAAAAAAAATTCAAGGGAAAAGATAAAGCACAAAAATCTAGTCAGCCTGTTCTAATATCCATTTCTACTAGTGGTGTCACAGTGATGCACATTTATGCTAACTGCTTATCTCACACAGCATAGGACTTGCTTTTTACATGAAAATTATTTGTGCTTTGGAAAATCCTATAATGTGTCGATTTGCTCTGCTTTCTGTTGTATACTCTTGCTTTCTTGTTTGTTTTGTGTTTGTATCTCTTGCTTATGATCTCTCTGTATGCTAAAAATCTAGTACAAATATTTAGTAGACAATAAGAAGCTCTTTGCTGCTTTGAAGCAGAAAATTTACCATTGCATTGCTTCACAGAACATCTAGCTTGTTTTTATTTAATTTTTTTAATAATGCATGATTTTATATCTCTAGACCAGATCTTCTCTTGCTTTGATTTTACAGTGGTGAGTGCTTTATAAAAGCTAATATAGACAGAATCACCTGTAATCCTTTTATAGCACACTATCTTCTTCAATCTAAAGATATATCTATTGTTCCTTTTCATAAATGACAGACAAAACTTTTTTTTCACTATAATGTAATTTAAGAGCTTTAAAATTATATAAATTGAAGGTACATCAGATGTGTTTCATATTTTGGCATCCCTTGGGGCAACATTGGACTTGGAGACCACTAAGAAACCATAATGTGGACAATACGAAGGTAACTAATGTATCTCCTCTAACTGTTCTTCTAATACAGAGTTAATGGGTACTGTATAGGGATACAGCACTGAGTCCTAGAAATTTCTCTTTATAAGGTTAATTTATCATCCTAATCAGGGTCTGTGTAGGTAGTTTACTCTCATCTCCTTACCTGTTCCCTCTCCTCTCCTCTCCTCTCCTCTCCTCTCCTCTCCTCTCCTCTCCCTTCTATGTGATTTTAGGTACCCATCTACATACCAGAATCCACAACAACGTCTCTGATTATGGCACCTAAATTCAAGGACTGATGTGAATCTTCAGATGGTCTAGAATACAGAGCTTCAGATGCAGATCCATGTCAACAAGGGAGAGCAATATGCTTTTTTCAATATACAATTATGCTATTTTTCTTGGAAGAAAAATTCAGAGCACTGAGACATGTGATTTCCATTGACAGTATTATAAGCCACTCTTTGGCAGTTTTGGAAAACAGGCATTCCTATTTTTTCTTTTTTTAATCATTGCCCACCGTGTTTTCTAATTTGTATACCATTGTAACAGACAATTCTGTCCTTCTCTCTTTTTAAAAATTATAACAGTTTTAACAGTTACCTGAATGCAGATACGTGCTTCAACCAGTATGGCTAGAACTATTCAAAAGCAGAAGCCAATGCTATGAAACCTGGTCATGGGAGCAACCTTTCAAGAACACTCACTTCCTGCTCTGGAGGGAATGGTGAGGCCCTGTAACATGAGATGTAAGGCAACCTCAACTGGCAAAGCAGAATAGTGGCTGATCCTACCTCTCTGCATCTTTGCTCATTGCAGCTGGTTTTCCTTGGTTCGCTAGACAATTACTAAATGATTGGAGAGGTTTCCTATCTGAGCTTTTCCTAGGAGGAATTCTGATATTTCCGTATTTTGCTTGGATATGTCAGCGAACTGCTGTGACATGAAGTAATAGTGCTATCTTCTTATTATTTGGTTAACAGAAACATAGTGGCTTCACCATTTCAGATTCGTTGCAGAGGTCTTTGAGGCTATTCCCAGGGTATTTGCAGGCAGAACTGTGAGACTAGAGCAATAAATCTATTCACTGTTTATTCATATGGTGGTACTGGGTATAATGATGTATTTTATTGTTAAGCTGTACTTTCCTCCTATGTTTTTCCCCCTTGAGCAGATTAACTGCAGCTTCCAAAATACTGTCCAGCAGGGACATGCATGTTATACTGTTTTCACTTTGCTTGCCTCCCATATAAAAGCACAGCTGTGAATGTCAGCTGAGGCTGATTTCTCTTGCACAATGGTCTATCATTTTTGTAAAAATAAATAAATAAGTGGCAAATCATTCTTTTCTTTCACGGATATAAGCACTTTGGGTCAACCTCAAAGTGACTGAAATGATATTGCATTTTACCTCTGGTTGATAAGTAGTTGTAATTTACTGGCCAATAGAACTGGGTAGATAGAAAAACAACTACCGGGTAAAATTAAGATAAAGAACCTCACATTCTCACTTTGTCTTGCACCTTTCACTAAGCTGCCTTTGTTCCTGCATCATTTATTTCCTGACTGTATGGTTCTGTAAGTTACACTAAGTTGCTGGCAGGTAACATACAGCATCACTTATATTATCTTTGAGCAGTGCCCAATTATACTGAGCAAGATGTTGGAATCACTGGTCAAATCCCAATCACTCAATCAAAGAAATTTCTTCAGTAAAAGCTGGAGCACATTGAGTCTTTATACAAGGCTGCAGAAATCAACAGAACAATTGATGGAAATGATTGGTCTAGATTAATTACTTTTATAAAGTGCAAGCACATATAGCTCTCCCTTAGTAATAAAAGGTTGATTGTTGTAGGACACACTCTGAACCTCTTACCTTATTCTCTGTGCTGAAATCTTAGACTTCCCTAAGCTATCTCCAGCTGGCTGCACAGTGCTGTACAGATACTAGAAAAGGAAGCTATGTTAGCAAGATTTGTTTTTTTCCAGTCAAAAGAAAATCTGATTAGCACCAGCTCAATTACAAGCTATGCTAGGTTTGAACAGTGAGGATTTCTAAAACCTATACCACATTCCAGTTCCATTTGTTCAGTTTTTATCTCTTTTCTCTGACTGTGTTCAAGTGTGGCTTCAGGTAAGTTGTTTCCTGTTTTTATCCCTCCATTTATCTAGCTGTAGCATGGAGTACTGTAGGATCTGACTAGCCAAATACTTGAGGGCCACATAAGTACCATAACCTGAAGATGCACATGTAATTGCCACGTTGCAGTTGCTATTGTATATATCTAAACTTTAGAATTGCTACCGAGCTTGTTCCACTGAAACTAAGTGTTTTTACATCCAACAAAGAGTTGGAAAAACAAACTGTCAAGTATATAAATCCTCTCAAAACATGTGGGCAATGGCAGCACTATGTCAACATGTGGTAAGAGCGATTTGGGTTCCTGAGTTCTGGAAGAGTAAGACTATGCCCTCCTGGATTAATACCTGCTGTAATGTTTTCCCTCCTATAAGACACTGGGAAGATAAATTGCCAACTGTAAAAAGCCTGTTGAAAATATAGAACTCCTCATTTACGCTAGTGCCAAGCATTAATAATCACTTTCTTCCCTGGAAACACAGAGACCACACGTGCTCTAATTCACTATATCCTTCACCTTAACAGACTTGAGTCAAAAGACATATTTTTAAGACTTCTTCATAACACACAAATGACAAGATAGCCATAAAGGCTATTTACAATGTATGTACAGCACTG
This sequence comes from Eudromia elegans, assembly GCA_003342815.1. NCBI lineage: Eukaryota > Metazoa > Chordata > Aves > Tinamiformes > Tinamidae > Eudromia > Eudromia elegans. Next base: position 7,528,781 of record PTEX01000003.1, on the reverse strand, counting down.
CCCATTTTCTAGGCATGTAGTTTCCAGCCTATGGTCTGTGGACTTCTACAGTCTTCGTCTATTTCTATCTCTGATGTTCATTACAACAGTTTGTCTGTGGGAAATGTCTAGAGGTGTCTGCACTTTTTTTGCAAAAGTATGGGGGATCAATAAATGGGAATGTGGTGAAAACCGTGCCTAAAAAACATTTTCAAGACTAAATACAGCCATGAGGAGACTGGAGAGAAGCGATATCTAACCACTCCAGCTACAGCCCCAGATATTGCTATCAGTAAGGACTAAGTCTCCATCAGCTCTGTTCGTCCCCTTCTCTCCTGTAAATCCATGACTGATTAAAAAAATTAATTAACTGTCAAACCCTCTTTTGCTCTCCGTCAATTAAATCTGTTTTATGTCCATTTTATCTATCCATCCAGATGCTTTAATTAGCCTCCATGATTGCTATTCATCAGTACTTCGTAAGAGTAACACACATCAGCAGTCTTCTCCCTTTCCCTCTGCAATTTGTGCAACTTTTCACCTCATGGGGATCTGAGCCCACCTTGGGTTTGGGGCTCAACTGCAATGCAAAGACCAGTAATGATTAGTATAATGAAACTGTCTGCCCATTTGCAGCTACAGTGTTAGTACGCTGTCTTTGTAATGTGCAGTGCAACAAATCAGTATTGCCATTTGTGTCTTCTGATTCCCCAATGTAACAACTTAGTACCACAGGGTATTAAGATGTGCACATTATCTCCTGTTTATAAATTTTTAGCAGATTTATAAACATTGTATAGCCTCACTATGCAACCTCATGATCTTTCTGAACCAAAAAAAAAAGTTTTTTAAATTAATAATAAATGATAAAACTTGGGGGAAAAAAAATGAATCAGGCTTCATTAAATGATAAAATCCATCAGGAGCCGAGGGCAAGGACAGGGGCAGGGACTCAGTTAATTTGTGAGACTAACATAATTTTGAATTGTTAGAAAGATATAAGAGTGGAAATTTGTAATACAGTTTTAGTTTGAAGGTCGTTCCAAGGAAAGAAGGCCAAATAACTATCTGACCTTCAGGAAAGAGAGAGAGAGAGAACATATCCTGTTAGGACAGCAAAATTCAAAGATATTTATGACTTGAGCTGTAATGATTAAGAAATCAAGTAGTTCAAATAATCTAGCTGCCATCATTCTCATTGCAAGAGAGTGCTCTATGCAGGTCTTTCAGCTGTAAAGAAATGTAGGCAGCAGGCCCAGAAAAACCCTTGCAGCTCCCCCTTGAACTGCCCTATTGCAACTTCAGGCTTGAGATTTTAATTCCAGAGCTGTAAAAATATTCATATAATGGTTTTCCAGTAACTTCACCTCTACCCCATGTATCCATGACAATACTTCAGATCAGTTCTCTATCATTTACATCCTGCTTATCATCATTTTGCGGCCAGAATCATAGAATAATGGAATCATTAAGGTTGGAAGAAATCTTTGGAGATCATCTAATTCAACTCCCCTGTACACACAGGGTCACATACAGCATGTGGCACAGGGTGGCATCCAGGCGGGTTTTGAAGATCTCCAGAGAAGGAGACTCCACCACCTCTCTGGGCAGCCTGTTCCAGGGCTCTGTCACCCTCACAGGAAAGAAATTTTTCCTTAAGTTCCTGTGGAACTTTTGATGCTTCAGTTTGTGGACATTTCTTGTAGTCCTATTGCTGGCCACCACTGAGAAGAGGCTGGCCCCATCCTCCTCGCTCCCTCCCTTGAGGTATTTATACACACTGAGCAGGTCCCCTCTCAGTCTTCTCTTCTCCAGGCTGAACAGGCCCAGCTCTCTCAGCCTTTGCTCATAGGGCAGATGTTCCAGACCCCTAATCATCTTTGTGGCCCTGCGCTGGACTCTCTCCAGCAGCTCCACATCCCTCCTGCACTGGGGAGCCCAGAACTGCACACAGTACTCGAGGTGCGGCCTCACCAGGGCTGAGTAGAGGGGCAGAATCACCTCCCTCGACCTGCTGGAGACGCTCTGCTTAATGCACCCCAGGATCCCATTGGCCTTCTTGGCCACGAGGGCACACTGCTGCCTCATGGTCAACTTGTCGTCCACCATGATGCCCAGGTCCCTCTCTGCGGGGCTGCTCTCCAGGAGGCCGGTCCTGTACTAATGCACAGGGTTATTCCTCCCCAGGTGCAGAGTCAGAGATTGGAAAGCCAGAAGAGGCCACCGTGTGCTTGTATGAGCTTCCAACATTACGCAGACTTGAATTCCAGCCAGTAACACCTAAAGTGAAGAAAATTTTACTCTCTTCTACTCTCCTCCTCCATATGCAAGGAAAAGATATCAACTTAAATAATATGAGGACATGCTACAGATTCTCTTTTAAAAAGATACCCAAGCTCAAAAGAGACCCCAGATGAAGGTGAAGCAAGCAATCTCTTCAGCAAACTACTCCCATAGAGAACATGTTACCACTGTAACAAGTGGGGTTTTTTTTTTATATTCAACTTTTATCAAAAAATCAAAATATATTCACTTTGAACTGATAAGTGTGATGCTGGCAGTCTAATTCTCTTCTTTTGCATCCAAGTTTTGTGTTCCTTGTCTCAGGAGAGATGGAATTTTCTATTTCTTAGACTATTTTTTTTTAAATAGGACAATCTTTAATCAGAAAATGTTGATCTGAAATAATTTAGCTGTGTAGTATCTGCATTAATTTATTGTCTGTATAAAAAGAATCAAAGTTTTAAAAACACTGTTATTTATAAATACATATTTCACAAAACATTTCAGATACACTTAAAATATTTATGTTGCAATGAAACTAAAAATACTTAAATGTGTATTTCATAAAACAAGCCAGTAAACCAACTGGGGTTTTTCATCCCAGTTTGTGACAAAATAAAGTTTTGAAATGTCAAAACTGCCTTCAGGACAGAATTTTCATTTCAGTTAGCCGCTGTCATTACAGCTCTGAATAGCTGGAGACTGTACTGCTCTGTCGTCTCCATGTTGGGTGCTTTTGACTCTAACTTCCCGTTTCTTATCTATTAATCCCCCTTTCACATGAAGAACTCACTCATGAAGACCAAAGGTCAAAAAAATACCATTACTGAGCAGATATAGAGACAAACTTTCTTTAATTTGGACTATTTTCACACATCCTATATGCACTGCATATAAGAGTAAAAAATTACCAAACTCAGATATTTATGCACTTCAACAATTTCTTGTCATCTCTGGTATCCTAACAAAAATGCCTGGGTAATTTCTCCCTGTTTAGTCCATATCAGGTTTGCCAAAAAATGATTACACATGTAGCTATGCCAACAGAGCGTGGTAATTTCTGGTGATGAACAGTTGGGATCACTAACTTCTTCATCCTAAATTGACAGCTCCTTTGATTAAACTCTAAAGAACTAGTAAATTCTATGCTGAGACATGAGAATTACATATTTTAAAAAATGCAAGAATGTAAAGGTTGGACTATATATATAGAGAGAGAGCTCTTTGTACAGACCAAGGCTTTCCCACACTGAAAAAGTCACATTGGAAAGTGCACAAAAAAATAATTACTTCAACGTGCAGCTGATCCATCTTCCAAACACAGGTCATATCTGAGTATAACCTAGACATTTTTCTGCAAGAGTTTTCATACCCTAATTCCAGTCCTTTGGAGAACCATGAGATATATTTACACTTTTCATAAAAATAACCAAGAGAAAGAGACACATCTGTTAATTTGCCACACTGGAGTCTTCAATCTCAGGAATTTTTGTAGGGATTTGCAAACTGAAAAAGATTGAGAACCACTGTTCTCTATAAACTCCCCAAGAATCTATATGGTGTAGATACTAAATACCTCCATATATTATTTGCATACTCTGCAGATGTTTTCATGTGGTAATTATGTAGAATAACACTGCCTTGAATCTGTAAAATATTGATTTTATTTATATACAATGCCATTCTTCACATTTTATATTTATATTTTCTCATAAGGCACCTTTATATATTGTATTGTTGGGAAACTTACCAACAGCTTTGAAAACAGCAAACACTTAATCACAGGTCATTTCTTCTGCCAATTCCCTTTCATGTTTATCTGGGGAGGGAATCTTGGCTGAGATGGTGTCAGAGTGAATTTCCTTCACTGATTTGAGTGGTACCAGAGTTTCAGTCAGTGTGTTATAGCATTTTTATTGAATCTCTGACAAAGTAATTTCTAGCCTTTCCTTTTGGAAACTATTTAATAACTGAATGAATTTCACCATAAGGTCTTTCTCATTCTTATTTCTTCCCATCACTGCTACCTCTGCTGAACACACATTAACTAATTCTTTCTTCACTTGATGTTTACACACTTCAAATATTCATAGACAGCTACATTTCTCTACACGCCCATCAATGCCAGATGCATTAACTTTCGGTTTTGCCAAGCTGAGTGTTCATTTGTTTTTGTACCAAGTCTCTAATCTCTCTAAATATCTTTGCATTATTACTATTTAATTTCTGTTAAGTACTGACAGTATGCCAGGTGCTTTCAGTGTGCCAGATGCTGCACAAAATAGAAAGGCACAGTTCCTTTCCTGTGGAGCAAACAGTCTGAAAGACAGCAAAGATAGGACAAAACGTCCTCAGAACTCCGAGCATGTGGTTAAGCTTAGAATATGGGTGGAGTGGTGAGATTAGGTTGAGGGATAAAAATAGGTAGGCGTTTTCTGTGTTACTTGAGAAAAAATGGAGTGGGTTTCCTAATTGATATAAAAAAGATGCAGGAGCTGCTTGACCTTTTCTTGTATTTCTGTGAAGAAAGGTGGCACAAAACTGAGAGGATGGAGCAGAAGAACAGGTCAGTGTAGGGTTTAATACATAAGCAAAACCAGTATGCGCGCCAAAAGAGTGCCTGTGTTGGAAGAAGAAGATGGATTCATCAAAGGAAGTGGCAGTGTAGACACAGATTACTTTAAGTCAAGGGACATCTTTTTTCTACCCATTACATTGGTCTACCAAGGAAGTGTCCATTCTTATCTCCCTCAAATATAAAAAATAAAACAGAAATAAAAAAGAAAAAGTTTAGTTTTTACAGCAAAATTTCCTTTTCAAGGCTGTGAACATTGAAAATCTCAAAGGAACCTGCGACCTTTTAATTATGCTAGACTAAATGACTGATGATATCAGTTGCGTAATGTCTGTATACTTTCTACAAGATAGATCTTGGCTCTTTATTCTTGAAATAAAGCATAAAGCACACTAAAGGGAATTGGAGGTTTCCAAAGGAGAACAGGTCAGAGACTGTCCCAACTTACTTTCTGTAGTCTGAGAAAGAGTTGTGAAGAGGGAAAAAGTATGGACAAATCATACTCCTTCATGAACCCATTAACAGCTCCTAAAGGTACCAACACAGATCTGCTCTGCTACCAGAAAATGGTGCACAGCATTTCTAACACACATAAATACACACAAAAGTAATATTCACTCATGACTGGTTACAGAAATTCTCCTGCTGTTTTTTCAGACAACCAAGTCCTATTAGGCCTCTATCTCAAGGCAATGTAATCTGCTTTCTCAAGCTTTAGCGAGGAGATCTGGAAAGATGACTGCTGCTGCCTCTTATTAGCTATATCCTCAATACGTATGCACCTTGTCCAAAGAAAGAAGCTTTCCTAATAATCACAGAGTCACAGAATGGTTAAGATTGGAAGGGACCTCTAGAGGTCACCTCATCGAACCCTCCTACTCAAGCAGGGTCACATAGAGCACATTGCACCAGATCACATCCTGGCAGGTTTTGAATATCTCCAATAATGCTTCAGACTTCTCAGTTCTGTGATTATCGTGACATCTCAAATCTTGCTTCCCAGTTCCTGGTGGAAACAAGAGGTGTACTGAACATACAGCATGATCTGGAGAGTCTCTGTCCTCATCTTTCTCTCTCCTCTCTTCCCAGTTCACCCCCAGAGGGGGAAAGAAGGACAGAATAGGACCCACCAGATAAGGGAAGGCAAACATGAAACACTAAGGTTATATTTATTCATGTCTTTACAAATCTTTTGGGCCTGTAAAAATCACCTTGAACTTTCTCACACACACATAGGTACCAGACTGCTGGCCCCCAGGAAAATAGAATAATATATATAATAATGCACAGACACAGAAACAAGTTAGGCCTCATACCCAGAGAGGAAACATCTCTGACCATGTGAAAGGCAGAGAAATAGTCACTGCTGTTCTATTTCTCACAGAAACAGCACTTTGTAAAGAGCACACGCTTCTTTCAAATGCTGCTATTCCTTCCCTCCCAGAAACCTACAGGCAAGGAGATAAACTAGTTGTAAATAGCAGTTTCACACCAATTAGCTCCATGCTCAGCAAACAGCATTGCAGACTCAATTTGGCATTTTAAGGGCTTGTTATTTTAAAGTATACATATATATTTCCACATAATTGATCTGTTCTACTTTTAAGGGACCGTTGGGAAGATATGTGGGCAATTTATTGCAGAAATAAGAGAAGGAGGGACAGTGAGTGCTAACTTCAGAATAGTCATGTTTACACAGGGTGTTTTGTTTTGTTTGTTTCTTTGATTGTTTTTGTTTGTTTGTTTTTGTTCAGTCCTGGATTGTGGAATAAGACAAGAGAGTGCACCCTTTGGCATTGTGTCCCCTCCTCCCCGGCTTTCCCGTTTTACCTAGAAGGGAATACGGACAATAACCTTGCAGTAACAACAGTACCAAGATACACAAAGAGAGTACTCTGCCCCACAGTGTGGACACAGCGATTTGGGCATGGATTTCTGGAGTTGGATATCATAAAGTTCAAGCTTAACTGTTTAAAACCATGACCACACAAGTATAACATAAATTAGTCTAGATGTAACCATATGGCACACTGGGTCAAGATGAGAAGGCTGGCGTATATGTGGAGTGCTGGCGTATCTCAGAAAAATGCCAAGTTCTGCGGTCTCAGAAATCCCTCAGCGTCCTGAAGATGACATATACCAGACAGAAGCAGAAGAGACAGGCCACAGACCTGTGACTCTGCAGCCATCTGTCATTGAAACACAGGTATTAAGGGCAACCAGAATTTCTCTGACCTCCTGCAGAATGCAGGGCATGGCCTCAGCCAATAGTTTCTGCATCATGCCCATAACTTCTGGCTCATATCGAGCAGCCCTCTTTGAAGGTTGCCAGTACTGAATGACTTGGATGACTCCAAGTGCTGCTAATTTCCCCTGCCTTCTTTGGAAGTTCTTCCAACATTTAATTACTCTGCTGTGCCTTATTTTCACTCAGAGTTTCTCTAACTTCCATTTCCAGTTCTCAGAGCTCTTTACATCTTTGACTGCTAGATTAAAGAGCTGTCTTATATCAGACAAATTCTCCCCTTGTTGGTTTTATTCTGTGAAGAAGAATCTTCGCTTTGATAAGCTAAATAGATAGAAATGTCAGTGCTTTCTCTGCTGATGAGAGTTTGCCCATACTTGAATCTTGCAATTCATTCCGCCTTTTCCAGCTTTCAGTGCACAAACACCAGAAATGAAAATAAGATGTGGAATCAGCACCCAAAAATATATCTTATTGAGGGCTCTGCAACAAGGAGTGATATACCACCTTCAGCTCTGCCAGGAACCATATGCAAGCATCACACCTTAAAACAGGGTGAGACCAAGAAACTGATAGGAAATTACCCTGAAGAATGTGGGAAATGTCACATATCAGGGATCTTGGCGAGGCCCAGATAAAATCAGCTGTAGTCAGGATACAGATAGAGTCTGCCATTTGAAAAGCTCTACAATAATTCTTCTGCTCTAATCCAATGCCCTGAAACCACCAGTACCACCTCACAAGAGGACCACTATGCTGTCAGAGGGATGTTGTTAAAAGACTGTGACCATCTTTCTACTGAGATGATACACCTCTCAAAACAGAAGGCATGGGGCAAACCTTTCTCTTGTCACCCACGCTAATGGCCCTGGACGTTGTCTCAAATGTCCTCGTTCAATCTGTTAATATCTGGACTCCAAAGTTTTTCACAGAATGTGTTCTGTATCAGACAGTTTCCCTAGCCAATGTCTGCCTCATAGATTTTGTTTTGAGGTGTCTAACTTTGCAGGGTTGATATGCATCTTACCAATGCAAGCATGTTGCTCCATGGATTTGACCTCATCCTGCCATTGGCTAACATGCCACCTGTGTCATGTATACACTTTACAAGCAGTGATTTTATCATCTCTTCCCCACAGAGACATCTGTTTAATTATTATTGAATTAAAATTTCCTTTCTTTTTGTAGACGATGGGGATAAGTTGTGCAAGTTTTAGGATAAAACAGCAGATGGATTAACAGACATTATAGGAAAGAGTTAAAAGCATGTGATGGTGATAGAAAACAAACAGAAAGAAGAGAAGGAAGGAAGGAAGGAAGGAAGGAAGGAAGGAAGGAAGGAAGGAAGGAAGGAAGGAAGGA
>PTEX01000003.1:7490920-7519777 GCA_003342815.1 Eudromia elegans | reverse complement strand
GAAGGAAGGAAGGAAGGAAGGAAGGAAGGAAGGAAGGAAGGAAGGAAGGAAGGAAGGAAGGAAGGAAGGAAGGAAGGAAGGAAGGAAGGAAGGAAAATCAGACAACAACAGTAAAAGAAAAACAAAAAGAAAAGGACCTGTCAGTTTAGGAAGATGTTGAAAGAAGTGGTCACTGAAGATGGATCATGGGGAGATGCTGTAAAAGTAAATCAGATTGGAAACACAAGCACGTAACGTTCAATGTACAGCCCTGAAAATGGACTGGTTTTGATGCTTAGCACAATGAAGAGGCACTGAACTGACTTAAGGAAACATCTGTATAATTAAGAGATCTGTAGGAACCTTCTCAGATGTCGTGACTTGTAGTCAGGATGAGATAGCAGAACAACAAAGCAATACTGCAGAGATCCTTACCTTGTTCCTATTCCCCCATGCTAGTATCCAGAGCTTTTGTATTGTGCTGGAAATCTTCAAAAACAAGAACGCATGGGCAAAAATGTGATTTCTCCCCCTCATTTTAAAGTTATTCTGCTCTAGTATCATGATGAAAAGTTCTGTGGAGAACCAAGTCAGGGATCCACACAGCTAATGCAGAGGAAATACATCCACTGGATAGGAGCTATTTAAATATTTGATGGCTAATATATTAAATGTTAATTGAATACTACAATGATTTTCTCCCCTGGACAGCACACAATTAACATTTAATTTTTTATAAAATATTTAAAGTTATGAAATATCCAAGGGCAACTGAAATGTCTCTTCCACAAAAATGTCTTGGGACAATGTGTTAAGGGGACAAAAGGTCAGGTTAGCGTTTCAAACTCCTTTAATGATCTGTCCGAGAGACGTGGAGGAAAACGCTCTAGGGTTGTCATGGTTCAAGGACATTCAGGGGATATGATGGGACATATGGATATCTGCTTCTGTCCAATCCAGGCTAAATGAGATCCAAAGGCCCCCTCAGCTGTTAAGAAGCCTGAATGAAGACAGCAACGGTGACTATCCATTCCTTATTTAAAAAAAAAGAGAGCTGTGCAAGGACTCACAGGCAGGAGACAAAGTATTCGGTAGGGAAAGGGGATTCATATACAATCAGCCAAATCTAGTTTGCAGGCTTCCTTAATAAAGAAATTACTCACATTACTAACAAATTCTGAATTCCTAGGGCTAAAGAAGATTCATACCCTTGGGGTCCGTATTGTTCAGCTTATATCATCCTAAAGGAAATGCACACCTTGTAAAGCTCATTCCTTAAATATCGCTTATTTTCAGTTCCTCACTTTCCATAGGCTCAGACATTTCATTGACTGCTTCATAAAAATCTGTTAAACTCTAGGTTTCTAACAAAGGATTAGTCTGGAGAAGGGCAGACTAGGAGAGGATCTGATCAATATGTTCAAATACCTGAGGGGAGAATGTAAAGAGGATGGGGCCAAACTCTTCTCAGTAGTGGCCAGTGACAGGACAAGGGTTAATGGGTGCAAGCTGAAACCCAGGCAGTTCCCTGTCCATGCGAGGAGGAACTTCTTTCCTGTGAGGGTGACAGAGCCCTGGAACAGGCTGCCCAGAGAGGCTGTGGAGTCTCCTTCTCTGGAGATCTTCCAAACCCGCCTGGATGCCACCCTGTGCCATGTGCTCTGGGTGACCCTGCTGGAGCAGTGGGGTTGGACTAGATGATCTCTAGAGGTCCCTTCCAACCTCAACCATTCTGTGATTCTGTGATTATTTCTACCTAGATGACTTTCAGTTTCCAGAGGCTCCTCTATTTCGTTTGTTGTTTAGAAAGGTTTGACTAAGGGGAGGGAAAAAAGACAGGTTGAATACATATCTCAAAAATGGTGCAAAAAAATCAGGTTTTACAAGGTGTAGGTCTCTGGCCTTCACGTGGAAAACCGGTCTCCCTCCTTTATCTTCTTCTGGTAAGAACCATATTCAATTAGTCTCTTCTTGCTCTGTGAGTCTAGTGCTGTGGCAGACCCTGGAGTATTTTTGCTGGGTGTTTCCTAAAACTCCTAAACTCCATTTCAGGTGATGTCCAAGAGAAGAGGCCAGTGAAAGCCATTAGTGGTTTTGTGAGGAACATTTCCATGTAAATCAGATTTTGTTTCTGCAGAATGTTTCCGTCCCTTACTCCACTGATCTCTACTCTGCTTTTATGAAATGTTACAAAACTATTTAGTCATTAAAAGAGCAGAAATTCAACCCTCTCTCCCTGAGTACTGACAGTCAGAACTAGTATGCTTTTTCAGAGCTGGGCAGAGCAATCTCATAATATTTTGGTTAGGAGAACATGTTGCAAGGCAGGAGTGAGGGTCATAGGAAGATCTAGGTTTGGAGAACCTAGGAGCTTTTTTTTCTCACCTTGTTTCCTAATCAGATCTCTGATCACACATGGTCTTCTGTCATGTCAGGTCCACATTGTGCCTCCTCTTTCCTGTTTCTTCTCCCTTGGAATGGATTTGCCCAAGCATGGCCTGTTCTCTTGATATGGCTGCTTCCACTTCTGCCACTTACCTGTCCACTGGTGACAGTTTCCCATAACAGCACAGTACATCAGTGTCATACCTAATTACCATTCTCAGAGGAGTAAGCCCATTAACGAGCTGCACTGAAACCAGATCTGCATACTAATTAGGAAACTGCCTTGGAGGATATTAATTAGGGGTGACACTTTCAGGGCAAGTTCTACTTTCCTTCTTCATATCCCATTTGAGACATAACTGTGAAATGTGAGGACAATACCAATACAGACAGGATGGGGCATTACTCAGAGAGCAATGCCAGAAGATGTGGACGTAAGATTTACAGCAATATCCCTTCTAGGACTTGCTACTGCCTCATGGAAAATTCTAGAGAGATCCTAAACACATTTTCTCTGTCATCCTGTGTTGAAACTAAGAAAGAAAAATGTGAGGAAACTTGTTCCTTTTTCTTCATAGAAGTAACCCTCCTGTTCCTTTCATTAACACCCCTCTGTCTTTAATATAAAGGTCTTATAAATATCCCATAGCAAATGGTTGGGGCATGGGCTAGGGAACAAAGCACTCCTCTTATTATTGTCCTGTCTTTTGACACTAACTCATTCCTTGATTACTCACTTAGGTTTATTATTTTGAATCTTGTACAGCAAGACTTCTTCTTCACATATCCCAGAGTACTGTGTGATTTCCCAGCTCTGGACAGAGGACCACACTCCATCTTCTACAGCACCACCCTGCTCCTAAACAAAGCTTGAATGAAAGAGCAGGCTGGTAACTTAAATAAATACACAGATTGCCAAGTTTTATTTTTAAGGCTGGAGGTGGGAAATACGCAGCAGGAGTGAGAACTCCACAGAAAGTGAGGTCCTGTTTAGAAGGATTCACCAATTTCTTCACTGGATAGTTTTATATCTTGTGTTTGTAGGACCTCACATTTTCTTAAGATATCAGTGGACAAACAATTTCAACTGCTAGTAAACTGCAGCTGCCTTACTTACTATCCTCACTAAGGCATCCCTCACATTACTTGTGCCTTCCTAACAAAATGAGGAAAAAAGCACAACAATTGCCAGATCTGGATCATGTGTACAAGTTGTAGAGTGCAATATCCTGACTCCAGTTGCAATCAGCATCAGAAGCTGCAAAGCTGAAAGTGTGCAATTATGCAATTAACCACATGCCAATAGGGGAAATTTCCTCCTAAATCCTTCAGTTATTAATTGGCTGGTGCCCTCAGGTGCAAGGGTCTTATTGCTTTTTAGTTTGCCTAATTTAATTGTGGATACTTTTGCTTGCTGTGTAAACACCTCTTCATCTTCAGATGAAAAGCTGAGCTTTTGACCCCCAAGTTATTGTGTTGCAGTGAGTTCCACAGCTTAATGATACTGTGTAAAATGCATATATATTTTTTTCTTCTTTGAAACTATAAAATTCTCTTCCAGCTTCATCATTTTCCTTCTATAATGCAGATTTCATGCAATTTAACACTCATATGGATTTCATTTCAGCTTCTTTCTTCAAAATCTCAGTGCTAACTGATGATTTGTAGCAGATACTTGTTTAAACTGCTGGTGTCAGAGTAGTAGAAACAAACGATTGAAGAGAGGAGCCTGGCATCTCTTTTCCACATTCGAAGAACTGGAAATAGTCTGTTATTTTCTGTTACTAAGCATTTCTCTGGGCCCCTTGATTTCTGTAATTGAAGCACTAACACAGAAGCAGATTTTTAGCCAGCAGCTACTGAGGAAGCTCACAGAATATTCTGATATTTCTCCTCCTTTTCTCTCCAGGTTGAGGTCACTCACTCAACACCAGGGAGGAACCATTAGACTACTCCGTAAGAAATATAAGACAGAAGCTAAGGGTGACCACAGCACACATAATGTCCTCACCAACAAGGATGTAGCTCCACAGTACTCAAATGCTCGGAGTGGTGGTTAAAAGAGGCTTTGCTGACAGTCTGATGACCAATAATCATGAAATGACCCAGCTCCAGAAGCTCCAGGAAGTCCAACTATCAAGTCAAGCATGGAAGCCTGATTCTGAGCCTAAAAGCAGCTCCAGGACCAATGGCAGGCAGTGTGCGGGTGGAGGGACCAAGTGCATCTCCTTTGGACAGCGAAGGTCCCTTGTCCCTCTCAGACCCGTTGGTGCTCTCAGGGGTTTGATGAGCAGCAAGTCTCATCTGTATCTGAGGTTCTACAAATCACCAGAAAGCCAAGCAAGTTCTTAAGGCATTATGATAACTTTGTAGAAGGTTCAGTGGCTGCAAGGAAGTTGGGGCAACTGTTGGATAGTAAGAATTTGTGACAAGGAACACTTGCACTTTGAGGAGAGGTCAGTTGCATGGCAGACAAGTCCTGTAGGAGCTCAATTCACCTCAGACCAGCTCCTTTAAAGTAGACAGAAACTCAGGCCTTGGAGTCACAGGACACACTCCTGTGTACTCTAAGATAAATAATGATCAATAATGATCAATAAATAATCTCAATATGCTTTCAGCCTCTGGCTGCCCTCTCAGCCACAGCTGCCTCAGAGGCCAGCCTTGCACATAGTCTTGCCTCGCTTCCACATTGCTAACTGTGACCTTAGCCTTGGACACAGGAGAAGGAGGCTTCCCACCAGATGTGGGACCTCACAAGACTGCACACACCTAACATGATACCTTGATGCCAGGCACAGACTCTGAAAGAGGCCCATGGGTTGACTATGAAGGAGTTGTACAGCCCAAAGCCAGGCAAAGTGCAATGAATGTGTGTTTCTTTGCACAGCTGTTTTTCACTTGCAGAATAGGCTTGGCCTATTGGTGTCAGATCCTGGTGCCTGTATACCATGGGTATAATGTGTCCAAAAAAACTTTGGTGGGTTCTATTTCCAGATTTATAGGTGTGATTGATAGGGATAAATTCCCTGGTGATTTTCTTCCAAAACTCTGGTTTACCATCCTCCTGCAAGAGATGACATATTCTAGTAGTTTCTAAACATGCTTTGGAAAAGCACATTTTCTGCCTTTGGATTGTGCCAGATGGTGTTAAGTGATTAGTGGATTTAATATAAGAAACTTCCCAGAGGAGAAACCTCATATCTCCCACTACAGGGCCTTCACCATCTCTCTACTCCTTCCTTGCCCAAACTTCAAATTATGGTAGCTGACCCCCTGCCGCAAAACTGAGTCTTCTGCTACTCTATCAATACACTCCAAACATTTTTCAGGAACAAAGTAGAAAGCATTTCCAGCAAATGCTTTTAATGGCACTTTGTTTGCCAAGAGATGCTGCCTCCTGCCTTGGTTATCGTTCCGAGAATGCATTTTTGCTTAAATTGGAAAACAAGTGATGTTTTTTCCCCTGAGTTGCTCATTTCTCCAGCTAAGCAGCTTCCACACTCAAAGACAAAGGGACATGGTCTGTGCTCAATGAAAGAACGTATTTGGAATTTCCTTTTCTAAAAGCACTCATCAGTAAGCATCACCTCACCACTTTGGACAAAAACTGTAGGGCATCTGTTCTCTCTTCTCTCAGATGAGATCTGATTGATCGTGTTTTTGATATTTTCTGGACTGTAATCCATACTAGCATGCTGTGCTCCTTGTCTCTCTCTTATGAGTAGACCCCACCTATTATTATATTATGCTCTCATATTTCAATTCAGGATTTTTTGATAAATTTCATGTCAGAGATGTTGAGGGAAAATACATCTCCCTTCATAAAAGGTTACAGTAAATAACCACTAAGTTCAGTACCTTTGCCAGCTGAGTTCCACTGACTCATGTGAGTAGTTTGGAAGGACAACACTTCTCAGCTACCCAGTCGGCCAGTATCTCTGAGGGCACATCTCCCATGGTCCAGCACACTCTGTCTGTCCATGGTCGGACGATACAAAGCGCTAGAGAGTGATTCTATATTCCCCTGGACCTCTTGACAAGCTCTTCATTGCCTACATGGACAGACTATTCTTCCCCAGTCTGCCCAGGATCAGGGCACCTGACCTGCACATCACTGTAACACAAGCACCAAAGGATCACAATTTCAGATTTATGGTACTTCTTTTCCTCTTCTACTGCTGCTCCAGCAATGTCTCTTACTGATTGAGCCAAAGCAGTTTAAAAAGATACCAGTACCTGCTGTTTGTTACAGCCCTTCCTATGGAGATGACTGCCCTTACAGCTGTGATACCCAAATACTCATATAAGTGCACCTGATGGAGTTGCAGGATCTTGCTCTGTTCCAGCTAGGTCTGCTAGAGACACCTGGCTGTGCTTTTGTTGCCTGCTCTGTCACATACCACTAGGCTCAGTCAAGGATTTGATCAATGCAACACCACATCTTTCCATCCAGCAGTGCCTCCCTGGTCCACCTGATTCAGGATAAACACTGTGTGCACTCACCTGGGGTGCCATGAGGCAATGCAGACAGCAGGGCGAGCCTGGGAGGGCAGTGGGGAGCCCCAAGAAGAGCAATTGCTCAACACACACCTATGCCAGACCCCTTCCTCAGAAAATCAGGAGATATCCAGACATTACAGCCACCTAACACATATTCTGACGGATGCCAGGGATGTCCTACATGTCACACCAGCAGGAGGCAACTGTCTTCCATAGCAAGGAAGGGCTAGAAATGGAGCTTTATTAGTAGACCTTGTGTCAGCCAATTAAAATGTGGTCCTTGTGAGTTATAGAAAAACTGCTGTGGCAATGGAGAAGCAGCAGCTGCACAGCTTCCTGAGCTGCAACAAGCAATGTAGTCCCCTTAACCAAGGAGGGCCACTGCCCACCTCCATCCTCTGATTAGCCCTGTCCTTAGCTCTGAGTATTTCTGTTTGCTTAGCCTCAGCACTGCAGCCCAGAGAGGACCTATCCTTCCCCCTCCTGAGACACAGCCTAAGATGCATGTAGGCATCTGAGAAGCTTCAGGATATGCAACAGTGGAGTCACCCACAGCTTGTAACTGGTGCGAGGGCTTGACAGTAGCTGTGACTGCATGGATAGAACTTCACCTTGGCTCTGTTCTGGGTGCCAGCAAACAAGGACCGTAACATGTGCTTCTGGAGAAACCTTTCTCCCTTCCTGACTCAAAAGGGAGGCAGACTCCTTACCCCAGGACATGTCTTTGCTGACAGGGAAGGACGATCACGGGATTCGGCCTGGCACAGGTTCCAGACTTTCTTCTCTTTTCACCTTCATTGGCACAGCTTTGGCCTGTCTCTGCCACTGGTTGATGCTGCCTTGCTAGCCAGGCAGAGATGTAACAGCCTCAGTAGGATGCCTGGGGTAAGTAGGCTTGGAGTCACTTCACTGACATTGTGCAGCCAGCAGCACTCACCGAGCACACCTGCCAAAGACGAGCTGCACAACTCCCAGCTGCTTCTCCTTTCTCTTCCAATCATGCCTGGGAAGTTGCTACCCTCTCCACACTGGCACTCGGGGGATAGTTGGCAGGAATCAGCTCTCGTGTCTGCTGCAGCATCCCAGTATGGTCCAGGCCAAAGTGCCTGTGGACCAGCTCCCTTACCTTAATGCTTTGCAGCTTGGCCAAGTGAAGTCCTGATCTGCTGTTCTGTGGCCAAGAAGTGCTCAGGTGGCAGGAGGAAGGGTGACCAGGGCTCTTTCCCAGCATCTGTGAGAAACCAAACTGCTCCTTTACTGAACAAATAACAGTGGAAGACAAAAGAAGTTGATGGTGTTTACTCTGCTAGAAAAGTCAACAGAGAAAGATTCCAGAGAGATTAAAACCCAACATAATGACTTAACTTATTAAGAGTTAATGTCCTAGTCTGTCACTGACAAGGAAGAATCAGGGAGAGGTGAAATTGTTCAGTAGTATAATTGCCCTCAGCTCGTCAGCTTTCCTCTTTCTTTTGAGACTTTCACAACTCAGAAATGTGAATTGAAAATCAGAGAGCAACTTCCGTGTACGTAAATGTATCTGTATTGATGTGAGGGGGTGTGTGGAGAGACTGGGCAGGGCTCTGCCAGGGAATCTAGCTTATTTTTCATGCTATTCACTCCTCTAAGCAGCAATAACAGCAGCAGCATGTGGGGTTTCCACCACATTTTGCAAACACAGATCTCTATGCACTTCACAGGATGGGAATTGTCTCAGTTTACGATGTGAGAAAGACTGCAACCAACTGACCTCAAAAATCACCCAGCAGCTTTGAGAGGTGGAGGGTCATGGTTAGGAGAGGTGAATACTGCCCAGAATACTGCCTGCTTAGCCAAACTGCCTCTCTTTTGGTTAAAAAGTAAAAGACACAGTGGAGGTTTCACGGCTCGTTTGAAAGCCCAGAGATGAATGGGACCCAATGCAAAACACCAGCAACCAAAGAGATTCAGAGAAGAGCAGTAAACATGATTAAAGGGATTAGGAAATTGATTCCCAGGGTGGGAAAGAGAGCTAAATATGTATAGCTGCCTGGCTATGCCCAAAGGAGCATCCTTAACCTGCTACAAGCATTTGATGGAAGAACAACTGTCTTGGGAGGAATAAAGGTGTTACAGGTATGAAGAATAGGGTGAAATTAAAATGGTGAGGATCTTTCCCCTGATGGGCACACGTGGTAATGGAGATGCTGCACCGTCTCCCAGAGGAAAGCCAGCTACTTCAGTCATCTGGAGCTGTCTGGGAGATGATCACTCTCCCATAAGGCAGTAGACTCCAGAGGGTATTTTAGCACTTGGTTTCTGTGGACTAACAGGGGTTTCCGGTCTCAGTGTTTTGTCACTAGGGGTCAGATAGTTTTTGTTTTATAAGTTCTGATGACAGCTAAGGGACACCCAGTAAATATGTATAACTAGAGAGAGTCTACCCAAACATCTGCCTCCAGAAGTGCAAAGTCTTTGTAATAATATAATATGACTACAGCCCTTTGGTGTAGAAGAAGGGGCATTGCTCTTACCAGAAAACTGAGGGACTGAAACCTAGCATTTCTTATCACTGGGGAAATATTGTAGGTGTCTGTTGGCTGTAGACTCTACTGACCACTGATCTCAGAGTGATGCAGTCTGACAGCATGAAAAAATACAGCAGTTGTGAAAAGAGGGCACTGCAGTGCACACAAATGGCTTTACGAAGTAGAGCACAGGTTTTGCCCACTCTTGTTCTTTGCAAACCACCATCCACTGCTAAGTGCAGTGAAACCAAATGGTCTGGGCTCCTAAGGAACCTAAGGGAACCAAGTGGGCCACACTCAGCTGCCTCAGGCAGCACATTCATTGGACATACACCAATTTATTCCATTCATATCCAGACTCGCTGGACAAAAATTATTTGTCTAAACTATGAAATTAAATACGTACAGGGATGAGGTATAGAGATCAAATGCATTGCTGAGACCCTCAAAATATCCTGAACCTCACACAGATAGTGCAGCGTCTATATTACCATCTTCACCCTCACCCCCAATGCCAGAGTCCCTTCTGCATAGAGAGGCAAGGGCTGTCACTATAACCTGAATCCTTTCTAAAACGATCATGTCTCCTACCTGTGAAAGTTACTTTTCCAGCTGTTTCTCACACTCAAGCTCCTCTGCCTGACATCAGGACGAAGTAACACAATGTTTTTGGGACAGAGTTGCTCCTTTTCTACAGTTACTTGCCTTTTTCCTTTTGAGATGATTCTCACAGTCAGACGGTATCTACACTAAGGCCACATCTAAAGATAATGGAAATAAGTTGAGAGGTGCTGACAAACAAACCTCAGGGGGCAAGTCTGAAAGAAACCCCACCTTGGGCAGCATCAGGAGGCCTTCCCTCTAGTACAGCAGCAGCCAGGAGTGGGTGTGCTTTGGTGGCAAGGCCTGGCGTGGTCCATGGTTTATTAGGAGCACGGGCTGGTCTGCTGCAACAAGCACGGGAACCACTTGCTTTCGTCCTTCCCTCCTTTCCAGTTCTTCCTGTCAGTGTAGGAGAGCCAACCTCGCCGGCTTGCAGAGTCTGTCACTGAGCCCTTAGACTGGAGGAACAAGCATTGCCTTGTCGAATGTCAGTGGCACGTGTTTTTGGAAGACTGAAGGGCAGGTGGTACTGCCTTATAAATCATGTAAATAGGCCTGGTGTGATAAATGCCTGCTGTGTTTTGCATAACATCTGGGATAGCACAGAAGAGACCTTGGAGTTGGGAGGGAGCAGGAAGCAAACATTTCTGAATGTTATGAAATGACAAAGACAGAGATGGTGTCACCATATGGTCCAAGAAACAGGGGTGCCCTATCCTCCTCTTTTTGGAGGAAAGGCAACTGCTGGAGCACAGCAACCAAATAGCATTCTTTCTGCTTGGTTTTATCATGAATTGACAGTTTAAGAGTAAGGCCATCTGTGCAGGCTGAAAGGACAGAAAAAGGGGGTGAGGAGGAATTATGTGGCATCCAGAGAAGCAGAGTGGTTCATTTCTCCAGAGTTAAAAGGAGATGGAGTGGAGACAGTAGAAACCAGCCTGGGCACAAGGATTTCCAAAAATTACTGTAACCATAGCAAGCGATAGGGCATGTGAAGAACCTGTTTGAAACATGAGTACAATTTTCACACCTTTCTTTGACCAAACTATCTGTATTATATTCCTGATTAGGCTCTGCTTAACCTTACATCATCCCACAATGCAAGACAGCAGCCCAGCTTGTGTTTCAGCCCTCCTTATTTCCCTGTCCTCCCACAAACACACAGCTGCTATGAGAAGCAGCAGAGAACCCAGTCAAGCTTGTTTCCAACACATCCTTGTGAGCATTACTAAGTACTGCCCTAGGGAGCAATGATTGTGTGTTCTCATCATACCCTCTGTGATTAGACCATCCTTCTTGGCTAAGACTCCAGTGCTCCAAACCATGTATCAGGTTCACTGCATCCCAGGTACATCTGGAATCAAAAAGAAACACGGCAAGGGGAACCTCAGGAAACCATCTAGCTTATCCCTTGCCATGAGGCAAGGCAAACTAGACCTGAACCATTTCTGACAAGTATCTGCCTAATCTGTTCTTAAAGAGCTTTCCAATGATGGAGTCTCCACTCTCTCCTCAGGCAATACATTCTGGTGCTTCACTACCATGACCATTTTATTTCTAACCTGAATCTTCCTTGTAGCAATTCAAGCCCATTATCTCTTGTCCTATCCACCATAGACACAAAGAACAGTTCATTACCTTTTTTCCTTGCAGCATCCTTTTATATACTGAAAGATTGTTACTGTCTTCCCCCCATCAGCCTTCTTTTCTGTTGGCTAATTAACCCCACTTCATTTAAACGTTTTTCATAGGTCATATTTGCCAGAGCACTGATTATTCTCATTACTGTCCTCTGGACTCTCTCTGAGCAGTTTTCTGGTCTATTTAAGTGTCATGCTGGAAATATATATATATATATTTGTATACAGACATATAGCAGGTCCACACACTTCTGCAAGTGGATGTTTAGGGTCACTGCTTTTCTCCTGATCTTACCCTGCACTATGGTTTCATTGGAACTTTGGGGATTTTCTTCTATTGCTATCTTGCTGCTTCCCAAGCATGTTCAGGTTTATTCTTCCTCTCCATAACCCAACAGCCTGTACAGCTGGTCTAGGCCCAGGTTCTTGCAACACAAAGATGATTTCCTCATGACTTTCCAGCACCGCACACTAGGCAAGGGATGAAACAAGAGCTTGCCAGCCTGAAGTTAAATAATGATACAAGAGCCCTAAAAAGATTGCAGTGTCTAAATGTGTGTCCTATTATACAGAAATTTGTTTTATCACCAGGAAAGATTTAAGGATAAAAGAATATGTTCATTTAAAAAATGTAGATTTGCAATAATGAAACTGAGTCATAAAAAGATAAAACAACGTTATTAAGATCATATTTAACATAAAAATTTTCCATAGTAGCTTCAGAGTGATTTTCTCCAGTCCCTATCCTCCAGATGACTCAGAAATGGAAGCGAAATGGTTTCAAGATGGGCAGTTCCAGGAAAGTTGCTTTGCTATGCATTGTTTGTACCAAAATAGAGTACCATCACTGCTGTATGTTCACTTTTATGATACCGAAAGCATGCTGCAAAATTAATAGAATTCAACAGTAATTGTTCTAAAGTCAAATGCCTTGTAATGCTTTAAAATCTTTATGCATTTGGAAATGTCTTTGTAGTCTGATTTGGGCCATTTGCTTTATGAAATACCAGCTTTAATAAAAGCAAAGATGAACAAGAGTAGGAGCCAACGTAACTTTGTTCTTGCTATCTCTATTTCTGCAAGGGCTGTAAACAAATCCAGGTGGGTTGGACTAGCTGATCTCTAGAAGTCTCTTCCAACCTCAACCATTCTGTGTTTCTGTGATGTCTTCCATGCAAAGCATTGGGTCAGTGAACTCATGGGGCCACCATGGGAGCAGGCTCGGAAGGAGACATGGCAAGCGAGGCGCAGTGGTTGGATGAAGGGGTGGCAGAGTGAGCAGGGAGCAGATCTGGGACCTGGAGGCCACCCTGGCTAATGATCGTAAGGGAAAGAAGATGGAGATCTCTTATCTGTGAGGAATTCTAAGTATACTGTGGGAAGGAGAGGAATAGCATAAAACAGTACCCAGAAAACACAGTTTATTCCCTGCAGACACTGGTAATGAAATGCCACGTGTCGTGTATGTTGCTAATCCCCACTCTGCTGCATTTTCAGGCAAGCCGTTCCTGTATCTTTCCTTCATATGGCTTCACAATAGCTCTGCAGAGAACACATTTCCCAGCTGGACTCAGCTTAGAAGCTTTTAGTGGACTTGCGGGGAGGAAGGACATGGAGAGCAAAGACAGGATGGGCTTTGCAAAGAGCTCTCTGTCACATTGATTGAGGGGAGTGCTGCTTGCAAAAGCACTGTCCAGTATTTTTGATGCAGAGCAGGAGCACTTGCAGTTTCATTGAGGGCTTTTTCTTTTTCTTTTCTTTTCTTTTCTTTTTTTTTTTTTTTTTTTTTTTTTTTTTTTTTTTTAAAAAAGTCAGCAGGGCTCCTTTTCTTTGATTCAGTGCTGGACCAGCTTCAGAAGCCATCTTTCATTTTCATCTGCTTGGATCGTGTCCAAGCTGTCCTTGATTCAGAGACTGTTCTTCAGATGGGACTAGCTTAAAGTCAAGCCTGGGCTTGCTCGAAGGGTCACTGGGGACACGTGCACTGTCGTTAACAAGACCAGACGTGACTTTGTGTAGGCAACACAAGAAGTAGCTTAGGAAGAAAAAATAAAAATAAAAAAGAGTATGAAAAGGACAAGAAGACAGCTTCAGCTCCACTTCTGGCTCTGCCATTTCCTACTACTCCAGAGGAATAGTATGGACTGGTAGCCATTTCTTGTGCCAGGTAGAAGCTTCTGGCTGGGCCCACTCTATACTGTTATAGACACTCAATATTCAATACTACTACAGTCACTCAACTCCGCTCATCCACGTTTGGATAGATGAGTAAGAGCTAGGCAAAGGGAAGGAAGAAGCACATGGAAGGAAGAAACTGGTCCTAGACACTATAATGTGGAACAGCATCTCAGTGACCACCAGACTTGGGATAGTTAGGAACAGATCCACACGAACTTCTTGCCATCATCGCCTGCAGTCAGCAATGTGGGATCAACCAGTCAACATTTCAGCCCTTAGCTTCTGACCTGAAAGGCTCAGCACCACGGCTGACCACACTGCTCCCTTCTCAAGCACAAACCCTTTGCCATGCTCCCTCTGTGGACTGACAACACTAACACCTCTCCATAGAGCTGTTCAGAAAGGAGTGTCATTCCACACGCTATTCATTGACATATAGCTCTGACTGCTAATCCTAAAGTGCTTTCTAATGCCATAAACTATACGTATTACAGCGATTAGAGCTGAACAAATATTTAGCTATAAATCATTTTTTCAGTGTGTTTCTCGTTTTTGTTTTGGGTTTGGGTTTTTTTTTTTTTTTCTTCCTTTTTTTTTTCCATTTGTGAACTGTCTGCAAACTGAAAGTCAAGTTCCAAAATTCATTTATTAGTCAAAATTGCCCATGAGTTTCTTCTGCAGATATTTTTTTTGCCCTGCAGGCCATCCATGGACAGTTTGTTATGGATAGCCTCAATTCAATGCTTGGCTGGTTTAGCTGCAGCAGTGATGTGGATGTGCCTCTGTTCTGAATAAAAATTCACTTTCAAATGTGAAATAATATTCACAGTGAGTTTCTCCCCCCAGGTCAATCAACCCTGGTAGGAAGCAGCCTATTCACTTCATCCGGGTGGGTTAAGCTGTCCACCTCTTCACGATGGACTAGAAAGAGAAAAAAGCCGTATCCAGTTGCAGTTGTTCTGGATAAAGGCAGGATGGGAATATTCTCCCAGATAAGTGCAAAATGTCAAAGTAGATGTCCTTGCTCTTCTCTGAAGGATGACAAACAGACATAAGGAAGAAGATCGATACATTCTCTGTGATACAGCATCTCCTTGTGTAGAACAAGGATGTCTACTCTGCTGTTATACAAGATGGTTGCCTTCTCTTTCCTCAGTATTCTCATGGTGAGTAACACGGGTGAGTTCTGAACCACAGACAGACTGGCTCCCTCTTGCCACCCTGCTTTCCAGAGGGTTAATCCGTCCATCATGTTTCCAGGGAAATGAAAGGGGAGTTTGTAAGCATCCTTCCCCTCTCTCTAGAGAGGAAAGTAGATGAAGTAGATCATGCACTGCAAACACCAGCTTGAAGTTTGAGTTACTGTTGAGCAAGCCTGCAGGCTTCTCCTGTCCTATTATCTGTCTCTGGCAGATGGTTTTCATATCAGATCACTGCACTGCAGTCCCCGCTGCTGTCCCTACTTCCAAATACAGCTGCTCCTCTCAGGGGGGCTCTAATCCGCAGATGAGCTGCACCCGCTGCTCACTGCCCCGTCCACCCTCTTGGTCAGCGTCATGCCAGGGCAGCGGCACCCTGAAAGGCTCACACAGGAAGAAGAGGGGCTACGTGTGGCTTTCAGCACCACTGGATGGCCCATAGGAAGAGATTACAGAGGCCAGTGCAACATCACTACTCCTAAGAGTTATTTGCTCTATCTCGCTATTTCATGATGGAGAGGAAAATCCAAGGACCTGCCCGGCTGTGATTTCATATCAGTTCATGAGCAGCTGGGAAAGAATAGTAGAAGTCCATTGTCTGGAAGAACTGTTGATTTTGTGTAGGCAAACCAAAAGCAACCAAGCAATGAAAAGAAGAGAGGGAAGATAAATAAATACATACATACATACATACATAAATACATACATACATACCCAAATCCAGTAAACAACTGACAAACCTGAAAGCTCTTCATTTTATGATAAAAAATATTCTCATTCGTTCCTAAGAAAAGGAGACATTTCCTGTGGAAGTATTTCATGGGAATTTCACCTGAGCGTTTTGTCATTTTTCTTTTTCTGACAGACAGTTCTGAAAGAGCTTTAGTTCGGGCTGAATAATAGCTATGCATGTCTCCAAACAGCCATTTGAAAGGATTTGTAGCCTTGTCCAAGAGAGCCCCCTTTGCGGTGCCTCTAGATGCTCACATGGCTCTTCTCCAGTCCCACGTCACTGTGAGCTTTTGGGCATGAAACCTGTTGGGCCTCAGTCTGTTCAAGGCATCGCTTGCCATTTCTCTATTCTACACCTTCTGCTAAGACGCTTCCTAGCCCTTTTTTTCACTGGTTCTCTATCCTTTTCATATTCCTTTTTTCGCCAGCTTTGACAACTCATCTTTCACCCACTTCTCTGCCCGTGTTTCTTTACTCAGCTTTCTTGTAGCACCTTTGCTGCAGCCTCTTGACTAATTCTTCTTCTTTTGAAAGGCTTCTGTGCCCAAAGCTGAAACCCAGACGCCTTCTGCGAAGCCCTTTTTGAAGCCATTCTTCAAATCTGTCCTTCCATGAGTTTTGGCTTTTCAAGGCCATCTCTCAGACGCTGGCAAGCAAATCCAGCATTCCCCCTCTCCTCCAACACATTACTCAGTAGGAAACTACAAAGACCCACATGAAATGTGCCCACTCATTCATCTTATTCTCAGCCTTCTTCCATCTGTCAGGGTTGCAAACAGGAAGCTCCTTGGAGCAACTACCACGGCATACTTCTGTCTGCAAAACCTCTTGCCACTTTTATCATGGCAAAACAAAACAAACCAAAACAATCCTCCCCCCCCCAAAAAAAAAAACCCACAAAAACAATCAAACAACCCAAAAAGCAATCAAAAAGCAATCAAAAAACCTAACTAAGAATCACTTCATATAGAAAGGAGATGAAACCCCCTTTTGGTTGCAGCAGCAGCTGTTAAATAGTGAAAAGCAAAGCTACATCACAGCAGGGAAGAATGAGAGGGAAAAGCTTGAAGCTGGTTAAAATGGCTTGGTTAGGAATTAATGGAGATAAAAAAAACCTTACCTTTCTAACTGTAGAATTTAATCAAATATCAGGGTCATTACTTACTGAGACATCAAAGTGGAGGAAAGCAAGGACATAGCTGTAATTCTTGTGCAAAAAAAAATCATATAGAAACAAAACTCTTATTGGCTCTGGATAACTTGGAAGAAACTGTGCTTTCCCTCAAAACTGCAGTGCTGCTTTCAGTACATTGCCTGCAGCCAGCCCAGCGTTGTAGCATCTTAACACTGCTCTTCAGGCAGCCAGGCCGTCCTTGCTACAAACATGGGAGGAGGATGATCCCGCCTAGAACTGCATCTCCCCTTCCATCTCCTTCAGGCTTTCCTAGGAAACTCAGTGGATTTTTCCACTCTGTTATTTGCCTTAGAGGACATGAAGGTTGCACCCTAGGTTGTATGAATGAAGGTTGCATTCCTTCCTGCACAGCTAAGGAATGCTTACCAGCCTAATGTACTGAAAGAGGAGGAAAAAAAGATGTACTGCTAGCAATCCTCTTATTTGGTTTTATTTTTTCCCTTCCCACCCTTTCCTATAGAGCTACGTAAAAGAGTAAAGAGAGATTTCGCTTAAATTAGGTTTACAAATAGCCCAGCGAATAGGGAGATGAGATGCATATGCTGCATGTTTAGGTGTCACTGCCATGCAGCCCGATGCGGCTGGGGTTCGGAGAGAAGCCGGGTCCCGAAGATGAGGCGCAAAGCGCCGTCCGTCAGGAGGGCGCCAGGAGGCTTCTTGGCGCTTCTTGGCGCCTCTTGGCTTTCCAAGCGCTTGCTGCTGCTGCCCCCCGACGGTCCCTGCCAGCAACCTGCCTGCCTGCGTGGAGGCCGCCCGTGGCTGAGAGGGCCACGGGAACCTCTTGCTGCAGGCGGCTGCTGCTGCTGGGCTGCGGGAGGGCGTCAGCCCTCGCAGTGCTGGCTGAGCCTCAGAGCCGCTGGGCCGGGGCATCGGCGGGGGCAGGCGTGCAGAGGGGACCCGGAAAAAATG
This sequence comes from Eudromia elegans, assembly GCA_003342815.1. Taxonomy (NCBI): domain Eukaryota; kingdom Metazoa; phylum Chordata; class Aves; order Tinamiformes; family Tinamidae; genus Eudromia; species Eudromia elegans. The sequence continues at coordinate 7,501,947 of PTEX01000003.1, read as the reverse complement.
GTCATTTTCGTTTCACTATTCAAATGATGATTAGGTGCTCTCTAGTTGGTCCCTGTCAGCAGGATTTGTTTTCTGTCCAAAGAATTATCTCTGTTGCCTTCTCTTTTACCCCCCAGACCATTGCTCTGTATCTTCCACCTAGCAACTGAACACCAAGCTGTGGTTTTCCTACCTTGCCATATGGGTGTGTGCTGATGGTCACAACTGCTGCCTTGGCAGGCCAGAGACCAAAGAGCCCTTCCCACAGGGTGCACATCTCACATTTAGCTTCTCCCAAACACCGACTCCTGCCAGCTTGCCCCACACTCTTGGTCTAGCAGCAACCCTTTGCTAAAACCACTCGGGCAGCTACTCTCCGTGGTCTGCCCTACACCCCCACTAAGCCCGCTGGCAGGGGAGACCGGCAACAGTGGCTGGCTGTTTTCAATACTCCTTTCTTTTCTATCCGTGATGGACGGCATGAAATGCAATGGCTCTTATGTAATATCTGCTCCTCTCCAGGTGATGGGAATGGGAAAGCCTGCTCTGAGACTCTCAGACCCACAGGATTAGCTGTGTGAGCCTCAAAAGGTGAAAAGCAGTAGAGAGATGCGGCTAACCGCTCTGCACCCAGCTACAAAGCTAAGCCCCCCATGCTGGCAAGAGAAAGTCTGAGGGCTCTGCTTCAGTCCAGGTGATGGGCTTTGGCATGAGAGGCCTTGCATCACCCTAAATGTTCAGCATGCATGCAAGTATCTGGCGTACCCATTTGCAAAGACAGACCTACTTACGAGGAAGGCCTTCCCTGGGACAGCAGCATCATAGTCAAAACTCTCTGTTTCCTACACGGAGCACCAGAAACACGAAGCACACCGTTTCCTCTTTCTGTCATATTAGCAAAACGTTGGTCTTGCTGTGCAGGTCTATGGTGAGTTCTGCAGCTCTGAGCCATACCTGGGAGTGATAATGCTTCTGCCCAGGTGTAGACGACCCACAGCTCTGCTTGATACAGCCAGCCCCAGATGCTTTCCGGTCCACCGGAAGGATCCATCAGGTTTGCCAAAGTACTTGGAACAGAATTAAATCCTTCCCTGTCTTTCTTAAGAGCTATTTTGGGTGTCACTGGTCACCCACTTCAAAGAGCTGTAACCACAAGTGACATGGGTGAAGGAGGTGGGCAGTCTTTATAACCTAGGACAGTCCTAAGAAATAACTACAAATAAATGAAAGAGAATGATGGAATACTGTATATTCTTAGAATACACTCCTTGTATCATCTAGAAAAATTAACACCCAGGGCTGGCAAGGTGCACATTGGGAACTAGACAGGTCATCCTTCCAAAACAAAAACTTTGCAAGGGAAAACAGTCAGTCAGAATCAATATGGGAAGTATTCCTTTTTATTCCTGTGACTTGGAAGACTGTGGACCTTCTGAGCAGAGATCTTTAGGATTGTGTTAACCATCTTTCAGGAAGGGATTAAATATAGTTGATCCTCTTAGGTTCAGTGTATGTGTTTAGAGTGGGGAGATTAGGTGATGTTTTGAAGTCCATCTTGGGCCTATTCTCTATGATTATGTCCATTTCCCAGATGGGAATCAGAAGTATCAGAGAAACTGCAGCTAATATTTTCATTCTCAGGCCCCTGTGTTCAAACTAACTAATATGCCTATCTTCGAAATGCACCCCAAGATCCAGCTACGGCCCCTCAAAGCAGATGTCTGCATCCCCACTATATTTCAGGTCAGACAGCAACCCAAGAGGGAAACCCATGCTAGTATCCCAGCATATCTGCAGGATCACAAGTCCTCAGTGTATTTGCATTTATTTAATGTGTTTTTTATTCTATCCTCTTGACTAATTTTCTCCCCTTAAAAGATATAAATCATGTACCTGTAAACTAAGAAATCATTTAAAGAACACTTATATTTAAGCTCAAAGAGGAACTTGGTTAATATCCGCAGTGGCTGAGGTGTGTCTGACTAGTGAATACAATTTGGCTAAAGACTCTACTCTAGAAGATGCTTTATTGGTTCTAATACCTGCTAGCCTACAAACTAGTGTTAGCTACACTGGGGTATTCCTGAGGGTGAACTCTGTTACTGTGGGTGAACACTATTGGTACCGATTTACTTAATATTACCTATGTTCATCTTGTCTAAATCAAGGTATACCTCTCTTGACACCAAATATGTGCTCACACACACCAGGCTTTGCCCCAGGTTAACTCGGTCAGCTTGAAAACTCCATTTCACTGCCTGTCACTCTCGGGTGGGGACAGGTTTACTTTTCTAGGTCTCATAACAACTTAATTTAGTCCCTAATCCTATTGCTGCTACAGAGGGCAAATGCAGGAGAGGAGATGTTTCATTGACTCCAATAGCCTTGGACAAATGTTACAGCTTATCTGTTGGTATGGAAAGGCACTTCTGATTCATTAGTTGCAGCGTAAGAACAGAAACACTACCAGGAGCTTTAAATGGGCAACACAAAGGTATCACGAAAGAATAACATGCTGGAACGAATCAAGGTGAGAATTTCCTAAGCAATCACCATTTAATACCTGTTTTCCCCCCATAGTGTTCGCTGTGTAACGCTTGCATGTCTGTATAGGCTGGACTCTTCTCTTCTGTGCTCCACTCCAACTAGCAACAGGTTCGCAGCAGCTCGGAATAACAAAAATCTATCGGTTGAAAGAAAGGTTAGACCTCCAGAGCGTACCTGGGGTGTGCTGGGGAGACATCAAGACATCAGACACAGCCTAGAGCAAAGCCCAGGTGAAGTGCCGTACTGCCACAACAGTCCTGTGGACTATATGCTCTTGGATTGACTGCCATGAACAGAAGTAAGGGTGACACACAGAAATCCTCATTATAAAGTGATTTTCAAAGACAAAACATCATTTTTTGACTAGCCGGATTAGGCCAGTGATTTGGCCCATTTCATAGACCAGATTTTAGTAATAACAGATTTGGAACTAAACTCTGATTTCTGATTTTACTTTCTAGCTGAGAGACCTCTCAGCCTGAGGCTGGAGATGGCTCTGTGTAAAGTAAAAAGCTTTGGAGTCTTCACCACATCCAAAATCTGTAAGGGTCTTGTTTTCTATTCCCCATGCATGTGTAGCTGAAATGAAAATCAAAGCTAGGAGGTCTGCACATGTTTATTTTAAAGCCTCATCAAACTTGCACGAGCAAGCACTTTGCTGTCCTATTCAAACCCTGACTTTAGTCCTCCTTGAAATTCAGCTAACCTTGGTCCAGTACTGAACATGGAAATGGGAGCCAGTTTCCCAAAGTGACTGAAGTCCAATTCCTGGAGCTTGGTAGCAGGCAAGCAGAACTTAGTTTGCAGTGGTTCTTTTCCTGGATGTTCTCCTAAAACAGCTCTGAAGCATTGCTGAAGAGTGAAGGAGCAAGAAGAGTCAACCGGGCAATAGTCTTAGTGCAGGACGAAAGGACAACTTTAAGATAGAGGTGAGCCCACACGAGGACATCAGTTGCACTGATAGAGGGGAGGCAGGAGTTCTTTGCACAAACCATTTGTGAACCATCTGTTCCTCAGCCTTACACACATGCCACCCCTTCCCTGCACCTTTGAATCACAGGCCATTAGAGCAGGAGGAAGAGCTGGAAGGCTAAAAGGAGGACATGGCAAGATCTGTTTTCTTCTGGGGCACACACAGTGCACTCAAGCCTCCCCTCCAGAGCATCCCAGGCACCACAGTGCCTAGAACCGATGCTACGTAACAATCTTGGTAGAAGGAAAAGGGTGTCCATCCTCGGAGCACAGAGCACTTGTCTCTTCTTTTCCAGAGGGAAAAGGTAGGAGAAGGATGCGACCTACCCGTTAAACAGGAGGAGAAGCGTGGTGCGCACAAGCTGAACGAGTGGCCAACCGGATCCGATGTAGTTCTCCATCCCTCCGGAGGATGTCACCGTAGAGCCACCGAAGACGGCCAGATTTGCGACCCAAATCCGGAAAGAGCGGGAATTAATGCCTAACGTGAGCGGGCTGCTCGGGCAGTAAACTCAAGCCTCCCTATTTGGGGGAAAAACAGTTTTGCCCCTTTGGCGAGGGGGTGACGGAGGAATGGCAGTGGAAGGCAGCACCCATGGTGGTCAGAGAGATGTGCAACAGGTTGGCCTGGAAAGCAAAGGGGACCCGCTCTGGGGGACCAGGCCGAGCCAAAGCGTCTATGGATGTCCCGGCGTTCAACACCCTCTTGGTGCTCCTGGGCACAGAGAGGCTATGGAGTACGTGTGCTTGTGCAGGGAGGTCCAACAGAGGAAACCGTGGCTGTGGTGTGGGTCTACATTTTTTTTTTTTTTTTTTTTTTTCACACCAACAACAATAAAAAACACCACTTCGGTTTTGCACATTTGTCCCCAGCAGTGAATCATATTCAAAAGGAAGAAGCACTGGTGATGCTTGCAGAACATTGCTATAATGCTTTCTGTCTCTAATGATGCATTTTAACTTTAAGAGTCTATTGCTGCACTGGCTTCTCTACTAAAATAATTTTAGTCTCTACTCCTCGCTGCTGTGTGAGGGACTCATGGTCATGCGGTGCCTTCCCTCGCAAGCATCAACGCAAGAAGACAGGGCACGGACATGCTGTACCATTGGTGCAGTGCAGCAGGAGAGGTTCCCTAAGACTCCTGTGCAGTGCTGGAGACTGCTATGTGTTAAAATGCAGCTGCTGCAACCCAAATCGCATACCCATTCCCCCACCTCAAATGTGCTCATGACCTGACGACTGCAACACATAGCTTGTCAAAGTGCTTTGAGAACCCACGAGAAAAGTTAACTCCCTACGAGGAATTACACCGTTACTGACAGTATCCCGTAAGCTGGACGCCAGGCTGGGTAGCTTAGCCCCTCTCTCGAATACACTGGGTTTAAATACAGGCTAGCTAAACACAATCTCTGAGCTTTACTGTATCTGACAGGCTCTTCAGCTAATGTTTCTCTCCATGCAGCGTACTAGCTTTTCCATTAAAGAGCATCATCTGGAAGCAAGTCTTCATCCCTCCCCAAGTCTAATTTAGTAAGTCCAAATCCAGGAGTTGACCTAGACCATGCTCAGGGCTAAGGAATCACTTGCTGTCATCCATTCAAGCTGTGTCTTAATCTCCTCTCTCCTTTGCTACCATTTGTTTCAAGGGTGGGGCCACAGGCATAGATTAAATTTCCTGCCAACCCGCTTTCTCAATCAGTCAAGTTACTGGGGAAGTGGGGGAAGGATGAAATCAGAGACAACCAACCCAGCAGCAGAAAATGGTATTAGAAGGCTCTGTAAGAAGCTCATCTCATCCATGCATTCTGTCCCATTCCAGCATGGAAGCACTGCTCCCTGAAGGAGCCTCTACCATACAAACAGGAAAACTGCTTTCACTAGCAGTCACGTCTGCAGGAACTCATCAAAGAAAACATGCTGGATGCTCAGAGTCAGAAAATCCCAAGTTTCTCCTCCATACTCCATGCCCAAAGCCCTCAATGCACGCTATCTTCCATCCAGCCTGCTGCACGGCCATGCAGGCGACCGAACCAAACCTTCCCGTGCGCTGCCAGCCAGCTCCAACCAACAGGAGCTCTGGGCTAGTGCCAGGCTCAAGGAACATCTTTCCTGTGCTCCCCTCACTGGAAACACCACAGAGCTGCTGTTCCGTGTAACATCCTCCCTGCACTTGCGACTTGTGGAAGCACATGTGGAAAAAGAGCCTCTTTAACAGCATCTATTGGATCGTTTTGGGTGCACTTGTTGGTACAAATGTGCACAGATTTTCCCACTTGCTCATGAACGAGCAATGCCATGGCTATGAAGGCTTCAGGTAGCTAGCGGATGCATGCACTTGCATACCCAAACTAGATAGTGCTGTGATGCAAAATGTTGCCTCCAAGAGAAAAGTTGTTATCTCAAAAAACAAAAGAACTTTGTGTTACATTAAAAAAAAATCAATCATGAAACTCCCATTTTTTTCTCTCCTTTTTTTGGTGGGGAGAATGATCAGAATTTTTTAATTTTTTCTCTCCAGTACCAAATAGGGAACACAGCAACCTGGCCTGGGGTGTCATCTGAGGCTGTTCTAACTTTTGATGCCCTTGAAGAGAACTAAAGCGTGACATAAGAGGTGTGATCTTCTGAGCACCCCAGATCCTCATAGGGAGTCTGGTAGACTGGGTTCCACTGGAAACCTGCCCATGTTCCGTCAAGAGATTTTTCTGTCTCAGCATCCAGTTGCTCAAGTAAATCTTGTGTTGGAACATGTTATGATACATCTCCTTTTGATACTCCCTGGAGGGAGGTGATACAAGCGGCAGGACTGGCATTTAAAATAACATCCCTGACACCCACTGTAACAAATTACATCCCTGGCACCTCGTGTGGTGGGTAATCCCTACTGCAAACCCGTGGCCGAAGGCGCTCAGCAAACTCAGGAATTTCAATAGTGACTTCCACTTAAAACTCTAATATTTTGACTTTTTTTTTCTTTTTTTAATGAAAGCAATGACCCGGATCTCTATCAAGACATCTAACTGGTACTGCACTGCTAGATACTGCTAGATATTATAGCACAGTGCCTCACTAGGTATGGTATACAGACTTAAAAAGCAGCATACTAGGTGCCCCATAAAAAATAGTCAACTATTTATCAACTCTGTCAACTGTGTTTCTTGGGAAATGCTGCTCCAGATCAACAGACAGAGGCGTGCAGGAGAATGACCTAAGGGCAAACCAGCGCCAAGGAATGGATGTATAGCAGGGTAATGACAGGGCTATCATGGGAATAAAATGCAAAGATGCTACATGAATGTACATCTAAAAGATGAAAAATGGAAATATTAGTATTCTTGCAGCAACCTTTCCAAAATGGCAATGCAGTCATCTCATGCTTTAAGACTCATAGCTAAAAGCACATTCACAAGAGTATTTTAAGAGAAGTGTTGAAAACAAATACCAGAGAACGGGAACACAAAGTATGAGCAGCACTGCTGAATTAGAACAGCTGCTGGATCTCCAGGTTTCTGTTTTTAATAACCATTCTTAGAGTATGTAGGTTATTTTAGAGAAAAATAAAGTGGGAAAATGAAACGCTGAGAGAAAAATGCAGAATCTTTAGCAAAATACCAGACTGACTGACTTTAATAATAGCCTTCTGCTGGCAACCTTTGGCCTGGACTGAGAGGTGTGTGTTCCCTAGTTTTCCTGGAAGTGTGAATGCTTGAGCCCTGACATTTTCCACTCACTATTTATGATGTTCTGGACTATATTAGCTGTCTTACAATTCCTCCCATCATATCTACTAGATATGCAAAACCCAAGAAAGGGAAGAGGACCTTCCTAGTGACTGTGTTAGAATTTGACCAGTCTTAGCCAGTGAATCACTCCTCAGGATGACTAAAAACATGCCACGTTTCAGATCTGAAAATTAAGACATGAAAAAAAGTAGGCAATTTCAAAAAGCATTCTCCCACATCACTCAAAACAGCACAAAGGATTTCCTCCAAAATGACCAGAAAATAAAACTCACCTTTTTGTACAGAACCAACAAAAGCTTTGCAAACTTGGAAACTGTATCTTTAAGGGCAATGAGTCAGACCATTAAGAATGAGCAAACCAGGGCTGTAGTTCATCACCAAACTGGCTGGTCTAATAACATTGCTGGGGCACTGCTTACTGCCACTCATATCAAGGATGAGCACCCACCACCGGCCAAAATCATTGTAACCACAGCATTAGATGGAAAAAAAAAATGTAGCAGCAGGTAGTAAAAAGACCTTTTTATATGAATAAAGTTTTATTGAATTTTAGACAATTAGAAAGAACAAAGAAAGAGGAGCGAACAGTCTCATGGAGGGTAGGAACCAGAGAGCTTTTCCCAGTGGAGAGGAGTGGGCCTGCTGAGGGCAGAGTTCCTGTAAATGTCACATGGAGGTGGCTACAAAAGCAGAGAGAACGTCACGTCCGGGCTTTGCTTCGATCAGTGCTTTCCTCCACACATTATGGTTTCAAAAGCCAATCTTATTCCCCCCAACACCATCGGTCCGACCAGCAGCAGCACAGACAGCAGACGGAGAGGGAAGACAACCGCTCTGGTGAAATGTGCGCGCAAGCTCAGAGCACTCACCCGTCCGCACTGCTGAGGGTGCTTGCACCCATTCCAGACAGAGGTGTGCAGGAGGGCGGAGGAAGGGAGGTTGGATATTTTTATTATTTTAAGCAAAGAAGGCACAAAATCTCAGCCAAGCTTCAAACCTTGCGCAGCCCAGGAGCCCCCAAGCCCCCCAGAAGCCTGTGGGCCCATGTGGGAGCCCAGCCCTCGCCTCCACCTCTTCCTCAGAGTCTGTGCTTGCACCTGAAGGGTGCAGCTCAGGCAGGAGGCCCTGCCCAAAGCTTGTGCACTGGTAGAGAAGGTAAAGCGTGCCGGCATAAGAAAAGGGAGGAAAAGGAGGAGTCTTTACTGAGGTGAGAGCTACGGAAAGCAGCCTGTGATCCCTGACACTGCTTTTCCAAGAACACGCAGGAGTGCTTTGGTGCTCTTGGAGGTGACCAGTGCTTTAACATGTGTAAGAGCTAGTGTTGTGCAGGAGGGCAGAGATATTGACCCCAAGCATGGTTGCTTGGGCCCATGGCTCTCCTAGGAGGGTAAGTGCCAGCCCCTCAGTCCAGTCCTCCAGTGGCACCAGGCTCCTTGAGCAGTTTCAACTCTTGGCTTTGATTAAGGCTATTTAGTTGCAATAGAAAAAGTAAGAGAATAGATGCCAGCAACAGCCATCACCCTGGCTGTGGCGCAATGGCACAGCCACCAGCAGGTGCCATGGGTACCTGGCCCTGGGATGCTGGGGGTAGCAGTGGAGGCAGAGAGTGAGTGTATGGGCTTCCCCAGGGTTATCCCCTCTGGTAAGCCCTGGTTTTCACTGCTTCTAAGCAAAGGGATTTGGAGGTAAGTCCTGCCAACCCCAGCATCTAGAAGTGTGTGTTGGCGAGAGAGAGGAAACAAAATCTGTGGTCCTCAGTGTGAGGGCCCCAAGCATAAAACATGCCCTGCCATGCAGGCCAGCCCTGGATAGCCTGTTGAGGAAAACCTGCCATGCAGTCACCAAAGCTTTGGGGTTTGAAGCCACTTGCCCAGAATCACAGAAGTCCACAAGCCTTTGGCCAGCCCTTTAGGACCTATCTGCTGCTTTCCCACCCCACTGTGCTCCTCTCTACCTCTGAAAATCCCAGGCAACAAAAAACGCTGAGTCCTACAGCAGCAGCAGGAGCAACACACCCTCTTACCGCACAGACCTTCACAGGGAAGGATGCCCAGGGGCACCCAGAACTAGTGCAGGAAAAAATCCAGTGTATTAAAGACATGTGTGTGTGTGCATGTCTGTGTGTGTGTCAGAGGGTGTAGGGTAAAAACTACAAAAAATAAATAAAGAAAACCGCTCTCCATCTCATAGCCTTGCCCAGCCTTCCTCCCTCAGTCTGGCTGGTGGTTCTGCTTCTGACTCACTGCTCAGGCCTGGGCCTCCCTTAGCCCGTGTCTTCTCATGACTGTCCCAATCCTGCTGCCCTCCTTCATGCAGCAGCAGGGACAGGGCTGTGGGGAGGGGACTGTGGTCACCAAGGCTGATACACACTTCTTCTGAGTGCCCCTTCCCCACTCAATCCATTCTCTGCCTCTCCCAGACATGTTTGTCCCTCCCACTCCAACACAGTCCGTTGTCCTCTTGAAAATAAAACAGCAACAATAACAGAAAAATATATATATATTCCCAAACCTCCCTGAAAGACCCAAATGAACAGAAACAACCCCCAACAAAAAAAACAACCAACTGAAAAAAGGAAACAAATTCCCCAGAGATTAGGGCCGAGTGTGCATCCCTGCTGGGGCCCAGCAGCCAGGGCAAGCACAGCAACGCCCCTAGGACCCTTCTCCTGCGGCCTTGGCACATCTGTGAGATCCACCAGTGTGGAAAAGCCCCCAAAACCCGGGGGGCCAAGTGGCAAGGCCGGGGCTGTCCCACCAGCCAGCAACAGTCTTGGGAGGGGGAAGGGCAGCGGGGAGAGGTGCATCTCCCCCCATCTCACCACATTTTTCAAGGAGTAGGAGGGTCTCTTGGCCATGTCTTCACCCCACCTGGTACAAGAAGCTTCTTGCTTTGCTTTTGCCTGCCCATGCACCCTACACGAGGGAACCGGCCCGGCTCTGGGCAGGCACCATAACGGGAACGGCCCCGATCCGCTCCAGCGTTGCCTGGCTCACTGCATAGGAGCGCGTGTGCTGCGGCCGCTGCTTCCTGCTGACGGAGCCATTGCTCCTTACCACCTCCTGAGGGGACGGGGCCGTGTTGGCTGTTACCACCAGCGTCTTAGGGGGAGCCGGGGACGGGTGGCCTCCGTTGGCATAGATGGGACGGGTGCTCGTGCTACCCGAGCGGGAGAAGGGAGGCTGACGCACGTCGTTGCTGTTGCTGAAGCGGGTGAAGGAGTCTGTGGCATGGTTGGCTTTGGGGTCATTCCAGTAACGGCTGTTGTAGGTGTTGGAGGAGGTGAGGGTGTCGTTTTCGGAGGAGGATGCGTCTGCATGGAATGTTTTCGTGGTGGAGGAGCACTTTGGTGGCAGGTCGTCCTCCCTAGGCAAGGAGAGAGTGTGAAGGGGCAGTCAGGGTGCTGCTCCATTTCCCCATGGCCCTCCTCACCAGGAGCAATGCTATCAAGTTAAGGTGGAGGACCAGCATTGCTTCTTGGCCTGTTTACTCACCCCTCTTTGCAGGACCCATCTTTCATGTTGAGGGGGCAAAAATGATGGGTGTCACAACCACAATACTACACGGTCAGTACAACTGTACCCGTAGCAACCAATGAAGCTAATGCTCAGGGAAGTTGTGAGAAGCTACCAGAGGGACACACTGGCTCTAACACTGGAGAAGGTCACACCTGTCTCCCCACATCTCTTCATCACTATCCAGTACTGAGGGTCAGGATCCCTGTTATGTGTGGAATCACTCGCCTATGGAGCTACAGCTTCAGACCACAGTTCTTAACAATAACG
>PTEX01000003.1:7395110-7490875 GCA_003342815.1 Eudromia elegans | reverse complement strand
AAAAAACCCAAAACCAAACAGTCGTTGCCATTCTCCATTTGTTCCTGTCTTTTTTTTTTCTGGACAGATACACCTTGCCCTGGTCCACAGAACACACTCAAGATGAGCAAGTGGCGACTGTCATGTGCCTTTCTGCTAGTTATGGCTTTGCTGAGAGAAAAAAGGTTTCCTAACACCAACTTTGCTTAGTCCCTACCTTATCTCATTGGGAATCTCCTCTTCTTCTTCCTCTTTGTGTTTATTTTTCCAGTAAAACAGGGCCACAGCCACCAAGACAATGCAGACAACTAGCACAACAGCACCTGTGGCCACCGCTCCAGCAATCAGGCCGATGCTCCGGGGATGTGCTGTGAGAAGGATTGAACAGAGAATGGAGAAGACATCAGAACAAGACTGTGGCTCTCCAGGAGTATTTGAAGCCATCAAGGTTTGGGAGGGGGCAAAGGCAATGTCCCCATTCCAAGGTACAATGATCTTCTGATAGAGGCACATGGTGGCTCACAGCAAACATGGCTACACACGTTACTGTCACAAGACAGAACCAGGTGGCAAAATCTCCCTCAGCAACATACTTACGTGCAATGACTTGCAGGTCCAGAAGGCAAGTGCTTGTTCCAATGGCATTTGAAGCCACACATTGGTAAAGACCTGAGGACACAGTGCTGATATTTCGGAGAGTGACAGTGCCCTGGACTTGGTCTAGTCAGAGAGAAAAGAAGGATTTAAATCCCTCCCCCCCTTCACAAAAGCCATGAAAAGGCAAATCCAGCAAATAGAGAATTGTGGTGTCAGACTCTTAAGAGATAAATAAATTAGGAAATAACTTTGAGATGGAAGCATTGTGCATACACACAGATTAGGTTTTAAGGAGCTTACACTAGATGTTTCTTTTTCTTCTTATAGATGAGTTTCTGCAAATTAAAGCTTGGGACTCATATCGTTGTGTGAGAGAAGGGAGGAAATAAGAGATATGCAATGCCCGATCCCCACATCTACTTGGCAAATACAATCCTGCCCTGCAGCACCCCTGCCCTCCCTCCCATCCCTGGGCTTTGCACTGCCTGCTCTGCCAATTTTCCTCGGTCTTGAATTATCTAAGACTAACATTCTCATAGATTCTTAAAATAGGGCAAGTTAAAGGGAAAGCTGTTCCCTTCCCCTACAGCTATTACTATTTGGTCAAGTCACCTAGGCTAATAAATCTGATGGTTGTGACTTGGGGCTGGCCTGTACCCTTCCCAGTCTGATCAGAGCTTTGCTTTTACACACATCTGAAAGGCAGGTCCATCAGTAACATCCAGTGGAACAGTGACCTCAGCGTGAAAACCTGGCAGGATTTTGAGGGGGTTAATTTTGCCTTTCTTCTCCCATTTTCCAATCTATGAATCACCTGTTCAGTTTGAAATGCAGGTGAGCCAGCAGCTGATATCTCCAGCTGTGCATAAACATCTGGCCACCATGTTTCTCTTCCATTTGACTGGTCTCTTTCTCCTTATCAGGAAACATCTACCCCCAAAATAATGAAATTTACATGGCCAGTGGAGGGTACCTAGTCCACCACAGGCTCCAGTGCTGCAGGAATCTTCGTTCCAAACAAGTAACCATGCAACTGACAGCAGACACTCAGTCACCTCTGACAGCTTGGACAAAGGAAAGCCCAGGCAACCACCTGGGAAGCAAGAGGAAAACCAACAAAACAAGCACCTTGTGTGGCAGTTGGGGGCAACTTGGGAACATTGTCCAGTTTCTCCCAGAGGTATGTTGGCCGGGGGATGCCTTCTTCTGAGCTGCAGGTCAGTGTGATATCGCTGCCCACATCCAGGGACCCCTGGATTCTGCAGAGTGGGGCAGAAGGAGGAACTACAATAAGAGAAGAGGGAAAAATGACAACAGATCAGGAGATACAACCAAACAGGGTGCAGGTCTTTTGTGAATACATACTGCTAGGGAAAACAAGGACATTGGCATGTTCTGAAGAGGAATAAGAGGGAGACAAAGCCCAAAAGGTAACCAGCAGACAAGCACCCTCTAAGGTCTGGGTAGTAGTACTACACAAAGATTCCTGACCAGCCAGTCAGTCAAGGTTGAAGACTTTTGCTGACTTGTTCAGAACCACCTCTCATAGATTCCTCCTTAAACAAAAAGAAGGTCAACCTTCCTGTGTGACAAGACCAAACCAATCTGCAAACAGAATTTTCTGTGGTTGGGTTTTGCTTTCAGAGCTCCATAATGGCACTGTGGAGTATTTAACATCCTGGGTAGCATCCAATATTAACTGTTGACAGGAAATGGAAGCAAAGACATAAAGTCCATTCTCTTTTCCCATCACCTATGCACAAAACTTATGCTCCCCTCAGCACTCCAAGTGCTTCTTGCAATTCCACATCACAATCTTGCCTCAAAAGCTTTCCTTCCACTGCATTGTACACCTTTATGATATGCCATTTGCATATGAGGATACCTGCCATATAAAGTCTCACAACACCAACAAGGCAACCCATTCCTCCCTGCTGTAAACCCATGTGCTCCAATACACCACCATATCCACTCACTAAGCACCATCATGCACAGAGGATCCCTTTGACCCTGTTCCTCCCCTGTCCCCCAAAACACACCCAAGACAGTGAGTCCAATGACTCCAATATTCCTGCCGCCTCGGTCGGGAAGATTGTTGACCAAACACTGGTAGGTGCCAGTATCTGACAGCTGAGTGTTGTTGATGAAGATGGAGGCACTGGTGGTTGGCATTGTCACAGCAAACCCCACTCTCCCATAGAACTGGGGTGCACCACCAAAGATCTGACCCCCTTGGTAGAGAATAACCTGCAAAAGAAGGAAAGGTTCAAATAACACTCTACAAGGGCTGAGCAAAGAGGGGAAACAGTAAGCAAAACATGAGCTTCCAAAGTTAAAAAGACCAATTCCTAGGAATGTCTGAATAACCACATTTACATAAAACTGTAGCCCCAGACAATCACTTTTTAGGAAAGGTATTTTCTTTAAAAAGAAAGCCCAGTAGCCTGTTTTATGTTAATAAATATGATCACAGCAACACACCAGATAGATACCCCAGTCTTCTTACCAGAAGACTGCCGGTTTGGCAATATCGGCTTCTTCCATGTAATATTGATTATCCATTGGGCCAGGATCGTAGACAGAGATGCTCCTCAGGTCTGCGAGTACTTTCCTGAAAGCCTCCAACCAGTGGATAGTATCATCTTGGCTCTCAGTAATACCTTGCCATGATTTGACATTGTTGAATATCACTGGGATGCACTGAAGCACAGGACTGAACCTGTGTGACCTCTACCAACCAGACAGCTTACATGGAGGTGCTCAGACCAAATCCCTGAGGAGCAAGAACTTTTCAGTGAGGGATACTGGATCTCACAACAGAATAGCATGGTGCATTCATTTCCAGTGCACCAAAGGTTGGATTACACTTCTAGTTCTCCTTTGAACACAAAACCCACCAGAGATACAGAGCAGCCATACACTTGCAGAACTGCAGACTCAACCAAGGAAGCCAAGGACAAAATATAGACCATCAGTTAACAAAGTTAACTGGGAAATCAGACTCATGGAAGGTGCATCAGACTCACGCAAGGTCCTTTCAACAATGAAAGCCACAAGCTCAGCTTTGTACAAGGACTCCATCAGATCAGCAACAAAAAGGCAAGGAAAAGAAAAGGTCCTCAAAACTCCATGCACAAGTGAGAAAGGACCCACCTGTTCAGGCTGGTTGGCGTTAGAGAGAGGAATGACCATCCAGATGACGTTAAGGTTAGTGAGAGCTGCATTTGTGGTGAAGGTGCAGGGCAACACCGCTGTCTGGCCCCGGGCAACCTGGACACTCCCTGAACTGACAGACACTTCCAGAGGACACACGAGACCTGGAAAGAGAAGGATATGCTGCTCAAACATTTCGGGTGGCCCCACGCACATACAATTCACGACAGCAGCATCCTGTTGTTATGAAACCGTCCCTTATCAATAACTTCAGGCTAAAAAGAAATACATTGCTCCCTCAGAAAGATCGGGCTCTGCCCTGGTGCAGACCCTTTCCAGATGCGCGCAGGTTGCCCTTTTTAGTGAGATCACTTTAATTTCAAAACCTCTGAAAACAAGAGATTTTGCTTTGGAGACAGGAAAGGAGATATAAGAGCAGTCAAGCTGTGTCTAAGAGATAATGAAATATATTTTTGAGCCCATCAATCTTAATGATACCCAGCATCACTAAAACAGAAAAGGAAACCGTATTCTGAAAGTCTTCTCCACAGGGTAGGATGAGAGAATGAATAATTTCAAAGACGGCACACAATTCCCCCTCCACTTGTGCTCCTCACAAAATCTAGTGTGAACATAAATATTTTCATGCTGTTTTCAATTTAAAGGGTTAAAAATCTAAATATTTTGCAGACCAAGTATTTCTTTATTGCTGATTTAAAAAAAAAAAAAAAAAGAAATTACTAATGATATTAGAAGATCTTATCATCTCTAACTTATATTCCAGTATTTCTGCCAATTGATTATTCTCGTTACACACAGGCTACGCAGGATACAAATCCTGGTAAGTCCCAGCTTCCCAGTGCCACAACTCAAGGCTGCAGTGTTTAGACTGCAAGTCACACACGGAAAGTCTCCATACTTACAGCAAAAATCTCATCAAATGAAACCAGTCAAGGAGCCATGACCACCACTTCGAGTAGCACCAAAATTTGTTAAGCCACTTTTCCCCACAACAAAATGTTGACTCCAGACACTTTCCTACTTGGCTGTTTGCCTTCTTGTTCAATGCATGTGGGAAGCTGCTAGAGGGGATGGCAGAAAGTGTTTAAGCTCTGAGGCAATATGAGAATACTGATAGCACCCAGCTAAAATCTGTGGACTGCTCTATTCTCCTGCTGAGCCTAGGAAGGGCTGTCGGCAAAGTTTCTATTTTCTATCAGGAGGTACTTGCTTATTGAAGGTGGAGCACTCCACAAAAACAGGTTTCTAGCTGAATTTTGAAGAAATCAAACAGGTTTGTTGCTCAGAAAAAAAAAAGTGAGTGATCTTCATGCTTGTCTGCTGGGATGCTTCTCTGTTCCTGTGTTTGCACAGGCTGCTCTGGACCTGAAATATCCAAAGACTGCAGATCCTCAGCAACCTGCTCCGAACTTCAAAATCTATCTGGCTGCCACCCTGTGCCACGTGCTCTAGGGATCCCTGCTGGAGCAGGGGACTTGGATGATCTCCAGAGGTCCCTTCCCACCTCAACCGTTCTGTGATGCTGTGTGATTCTGTGAACTTGCCAGCATTCTCCCCTCCTCTCTATCCCCTACCTGCCTCGCAGGCTTCAAGGCTCCACAAACTCATGAAGGCTCAGAAATGCTTCAAAACAGAGACAAACAAAATGTCATTTTTAATATCTCCACGTGAAAGATGTGAGTTTCCTAGTTTGCAGAAAAGCACAAATCAGACTGTATTCCCAGTTCTGGAACTTATTTGAAAATACACATTTCGGGACTTTCTAGAGAAACCATTCAGCTTTCATCCTAATATCTAAAAGAATTAGGTGCCTGGAGAAGGAACAGCTGGTGAAAGCTTAATCCATCAATCTCCTATGAGGAGCTGTCAGCAGCAAGCGGAAGGAAATAATTTGAAGGGCCAGTAATAAGTATGACCTTTATTACAAGGCATCTGCCTTTCACTTGCTCCTGCAGTTGGCAGATTGGGAGTGGTTTTGGACTCCTAATTTGCTTATGGCTGGTCAAGCAATGTCAATAGCTGAAAAAGCAGAAGTGACCCATGTCAGCTTTAGAGATGGCTCTTACTGAATACGACCCTGATGAGAGGCTCTCTGTTCTGCTGGCCTCACTCTCAAGGCTACCTTCACATGACTCTTCAGCCTGTCTACCATTATCCTTGTGCTAATGGATTGGACCTTCCTTGGATTAAGACCTCCCTTTAATATGGAACAGACAGCTCTTCTGAGATGTCCGATGATGGTTTAATGAGATGCATCCCATGAGATGAGAACCAGCCCCCCAAATATTCCTCAATTTAAAAGAGCAACATGCATACTTCAGCTCCATCTCCTCAAACCTCCATGTTCCTCTCCAAGAAACACCCACTCACTAAACTCCTGCCATTCAAGAAAAGTGATACTATTCACTAATAAGAATTTCGTTGGAAATTTGGTGTTTGCATTTTGCACTGCAGGGTTAGTTGTGTCAGTCACTCAGGCATCAAGATGATGTGATTTTCATACCTAACTACCCTGTCATTAGTCTTAATATTTGCTATTAGTTGACTGTAAACATCCTGCAGAATAATAAAAATGCTAAAATAGAACATGCATAATTACTTCCCTGAGATAATGATTTTCAATACAGTTGAGAATTTTCCAATATGCTTATAAGCAGCTCTAAAAAATCAAAGAGAACGTGTAATAACTTCCTCAAGCTGGAAGGGAGCCTAACTTGGAAAAACAAACATTCAAGGGAAAAAAACTGATCACAGCACTGTTATTAACTAAAACAACCAAGAAAGAGTCATTTGCCCTGAAAGCAAGTGCAGGAACAGGGCTCTTGCTCTGTTACTCTCCTTATGATGCCACCCAGCTCTGCCAGTGCCCCGCTCTTGCCCTGCACCCCCTGCCCCCCTGGTCCTATAATGTCCTCCCCCTTTCAAAGCACCACAGCATCTCTTTTAATTGGAATGTCATGGAGAGGTTTCTGTGAGGGGATACTGAGAGCTGAGGTCCCCAGCTACTTCCCTTGCTGAGGGAGCAGCCCTGAGCCTAGGGCTGCAGGAGAAGCTCCCCTCACCCCATGCCCTTCTCTTTCTGCACTGCTAAACCACAACGCCAGCCAGCTCCTTAGTCTTGCCTCTGCCCCATGCCTCCCAGTGGCCCTCAGCTGCTCTCTGGCCTGGGGTGCCCATGAGGCAGGCTGCACTTAAAGACAAGGACTCATTTTGCTAAGCTAAGTGGCACCTGCGGGGCTACAGCTGGGCAGAACACGAACTGCCATTACTGACAAGTAAGCTCAGCCAGGACGACGGGGAGCTGGGAGACCAAATAGAGACAGAGTCTTCCTCCACCGGCATGAACAGGCTGGTGTGCTAATACAGCACTGGGGTGGGGGGGCATTTCTGCAGCACAATTTCCACTCCCAGGGAGACAGCTGAAATAGCAGAGACTAAATTTGCTCTACAGGCTGCACCCCTTCTTCTTTACACTCTGGTCTACTAGAAAATGTCTTAGCGTGGTTACACATGCACACTTCCACCTATGCAAGGACCTACATGGCCGTAGATCCCTGCCTCCCAATACTCATGTCCTAAAACACAGGTGGGTACATATAAACACATAAGCCTGTATGTTCAGGAAAATACAAGGCAGGAAAACTCAACCAAATGTTACATGTTTAAACAGCTCAAAATTAAAGAGTTGCAAGAATGTGGCTTTGCATTAATGAGAAAGGAGGGAGGCAGGGGGAAGAAGGAGGAAAAAAATTCATATTTAGCATAACTACTGGGATAAGGATTTTTCAGCGCAGCCTAAGGAATGAGGGCTTGAATCCCCTTGGGTACACACAAATGCAAATATAGATATACGCATACACACATCCCAGCCTGGTAAGTCAAATTGCACATAAGAGGTCAGAAAATCAAGCAAAGGATGTAGTAAAGGCCCTCCTCCTGCAGAGGTACACAGTCCAGACCTAATGACTTGTGAGAGGCAACAAGAATCGATCACGATGAACTCTCCTCCTAGCTTTACAATACAGGGGCCCCTACACCCTCTCCTGCCTGTGCAGCCTCTGCATTACTTAGCTGCCTAATTAAGCAGTGCTGTAAGCAGCATGCCTGGAGCTGGAGCAGGGTAACACCGCTGTCAGCAGGAGGAGGAACAGGCCCTCCCTGTACATAGGACTCTTTGATCTTGGTTTGATTCTGCAAGTGGCTTTCTGCTTTGATCCTGATGCAGCGCGCTCCCATCAATAATAGAACAGATGCTCCATTTCTGTGTCACTCTCTCAGGGAACCAGCCAGCAGAACGACGCTTCGGCTACAGAGGCTCTTTTAAAGGTTCTTTATATTCCCAGGACCAAGTAAGCACTCTAGCTGATTTAATTTCTGATGGGACGCTCTTGGCTTTCCAAATAGCATGCTCAGCTGCCTCCCGCACCCGCGAAGGAGCCAATGCAGATGCTGCACACGGTTGTCAGAGGTGTCCACGCGAACCATCGGCTGAGATACAGAGCAGCGAGAGGCTCTTCGCAAGGCTACATTCAGCTTAGTGGTGCTGACCACAGAGACACTCTTTGCAGAGCATTTCATACTACCAAGCTCCTGCATTGACTCACCTTCTGGAAAGTGTCTCTCTACTTTAGAAGTCTTCCTGCAACCACCGACAAGCCCGCAGCCTTCAGCACCTGCTAGTGGTGAACTCCTGATACTTATGGCATGAGGAGGCTGGGTTTGCCTGTGTTTGCTTTAACAGACACAAGGGTAGAGGTATGCTCTGCTCTGCGGTGCAGGCGAGCCAGGGGAAAAAATATGACCAGGGGAGACAGGAGAGTGGGAGGTGTGAAAGGAATGAACAAGAATTAAAGAAAACAAAACCAAAAAAGAAAAAAAAATCCTCAGTTACATCAATTCAGCATCTCCAAACCTCCAGGGAAAATGCGCAGAAATGTGTGCAGCTGAGGGCAGGACGAGAATAAGGCTTCAATCTGTTTTAGTCTGCATCCAAAACCCAGGCAGTGACTCTCTCTGCCTCAGTGCAATTAGCAATCCTGTCGCCATGTGCTGAGGAAGATGCCTTTGGCAGTGTAACATTTTGGGTCCCTCTTTGGAGAAACAAGAAAACTAGGATGAGGTCACTCAAAAACTCCAACAACAGGATAGAAACAAAAGGGTCAACCCTGGGAGCCCAGGCAAGCTGAGGGAGAACCTGCGGAGCAGTCCGTTCCCTGAGACGCAAGGAAAACTCCAGTAGCTGTGCCTTGGTCTCCCTCACGTCACTATGTTTGGGACTGAAGCTGCCCCCTGTGTAAGGAAGAGAAAGAGTTGGTCTCCTGCGCCAAGTGACCTAATGTACATTGCAGATTCAACACACTGGGCACCAAGAATGCTCTGCCCAGGAAAGAGCAACTCACAACTGGAGGAGATGGCAACAGATGCAAGGAGAACCTCAGTCGCACGACCTGCTGGCACAGCAGCCTTTCAGAACCCCTGAAGGAGCCTCACGTGCAGCTGCAAGAAATGGTAACACTGAAGGAGAGAGGAGACACAAAAGGGAGGCTGTCCCTGCTCTAGCTGTCCTATGAAGGAGCAGTTCTGTTGCTTGGAAGCAATCTTGGCCTGGTGGTCAGAAGTCCATGACTGGCTTAATGAAAGGAATCCCTCAGGGCACTGTAGCACTTCTGCAAGCTCACAGCAAGGACCAGGCAAACCTCAATCCATAGGCACGCACAGGGGGGATAGTCCCCACATCCATGTCTGTGAGCACTTCATAGAGCGTGAGGAGCCTTCTCAGGAGGCCAGTTTCCATCAAAATAGACAGGAATTCTCTAGAGTGCCTCATGGCACAATCAGCTCTCCCTAAGCCACCCCCAACAGAAATTCCTCTAATTTACCCTTTGAAACGCTAGACAATGCCTGTACTGCACAGCACGGCTTAGCAGTCTGTTCTAGTACTCCGTGGTTCCTATTTTCTTGTGCCTTCCAGTGCCTCTTGGTCCCTGTCCTTCCCTCTCTGCAACTCATCCATGCAAACCAGACTGCTGACATGGTCCCTTCCCCTCTCCCAGTCCAGCACTCCCCCACATTCTTCATCATCTTCACTGGGGTGACAGCTCAGTGTTGCAAAGAGAAGTTGCCATCAGTCAGCGTTTGGACATATCTCTCTCTGAAGCAGCATAAGACTCAGGCTTCAGACACAGAATATCTCACTGGGACTAGGCCCACCCTCTTACTCGGCCAAGGACAGCCAGAAGATCCATGTTTGTTCCTTCTGCTTTACAGATAAAATGCAATAGTAACCTGGTAGTGTATAATAAAATAGTGTCCAAATCTCTTTGTTTCTCTCTTTGTTTCTCTCTCTCTTTTTTTTTTGATAGCTTTGCAGGACCAACTAGAGAGAGGACAGGAAAACCTTCACATTTGGTGTAATTCATCAAATTCACCTTCACATTTGATTTAACACGAATGTTAAATCAGCTTAACTTCTAAGCACCTTTACCCCTAAAGAAGTCATCAGGAAGAAATGGTGGCATGTAACCATTTCTCAAACACTGAGACTCCCAAATCAGCAGATTTACCTGCCCCCTAGTAGGAGCAATCTAAGGAGTGTTGCCCACTCCAAAGGATATAAAGGCTAACAGACACCAATCCAGGTAGTAACAGTGACAGGGATTTGAACTCCATCACTCCAGCATTTCTTTTTGAGTACTCCACCGTCTGATCAGAGACCTTGGCTACCTGTAGAAGTATGATGACCCTCCTTCCTCCTTTGTCATTTATAATCTCATCTGTCCTGGACAGAAAGGTAACAGAAGAACTTGTGGCTGACCCTTTCTGTTCTGGACTCAGCTGCTGGCCTTGTGAATGGCCATCACCAGCACTCCTGCCACCTTCCCCTTTACTGATAGGTCTCTCTCTGCAGGCCAGCTGGGATGAGAATTTCGAACAGCTCTCTGACTGAGATAACATGGAGCACATCTCCCTGCCCCTGACCTCCCCAAGCTGCAGCTGTAGAGGTGATGGAAACTGAACTTCAAGACTATAAAAGAAAAAAAAAAATTGTTAGATGTACTTGCTCCAAGAAGGGTGTCTGTTCCCTCGCAGGTCCTTGTCAGAGGAGGCAAGATGTCTTTGTTTGTCAATCTTACCCCACCATGCTTAGGGCAACAGCACAACCCGTGCCCCTCTCAGCATCCTCCCCTCCTGTCACTTACGCCAGGCCTACTCCCACCTTACTACAAGGAGTGTCATCCTTCTCAAAGAGCTCCCTGAGCAACCAGGGCTCACAGGCAAGACCTCTGGGCATGCAAAACTTGCAAGCTATGAAGCAACAAAGCCAGCAGCGAAAAAATAGCATCTATAGTGACACTGGCGATGAAAAAAAACTAATCAACTGCCATGCTCTGGGGCACATGTGAATCCCCTCTCCGTGGTGTAGTGTTGCACAATTAGGTCCATTAGGGAAGGTTTAACACTTCCTTCTGATGCACGCAGCACTGGCTGGAAACGCAGAGCTGGCAGGCTTTGAATTCACGGCATTTGCAATGGACTCGAGAAGCAGCTGCACTACTGACGTTGGGGGATGTTTCGCTTTAGCAGATGAGCAGGACCAGAGGGGGCCCAGAGGGGAGCAGGAACTCGCTCAAGTGCTCACTCATTTCTCCCCCCACTTCAGACACAGGAGGAGTGAGTGCCTAATTCAGCCTCGTCTGTGGGAACACCTGGGGCCACCTTTACCCATTCCTGGCTGTGTCTAGCAGAGGTGACATTGATGGCCCATGCCCCAGGACTCTGGCAGGCAAAGCACAGGCAGCCTATCTGCCCACATGTGATGGCTGAATGATACACATGGAGAGCATATAGGGAATAAAGAGTCCTTCTGACAGGATACTACTCATTTTTTTTCCCCTCCTAAAGATGCACAGAGCAGTGTTTTGCAAACTGGAGGCAAAGAGGAGAGTCAAAGTGCAGCTGAGCGCAAAAAGATGTCTCCCTATTGCTCGTCTTTTATGCAGCAGAGATGGGCAGACACAGTCCCTTCTCCCCCAGCACTGTGATAGATCAGCTCTACGGACTCCACTGCAGCAACTTGACCAGCTATCTGCTTATCTGCTGTTTGCCCTGACTCTCAGCACAAGCAGAGAAAGCAGAAAGGGAGATGTGCCTCCATCTCACCGCCTGGCATCCCTAGAGAAGAAGGTGTGAGGCCAGGCAAAGCTGCTATGATGTGAATACGAAAATACAGGTGGCTGACACCATGTCCTGTTCTGTTGGGTGATACAAGCGAGGCATCATCCAATTCTAATGAACATCTGGGGATGGGAACATTTTAAATCACTGTACCCAACTGGGTAACTGCTCAGTGAACTGCATCCCTACAGTCTTTAACTGATGTGACTTGGGAAGGAAAACATGACAGAAACATATCCATAAAAACATATCTAGAGTGGGAACCTCTGCTTGAGTTTGCAAAGAGCCTGCAAAACCAGCTCTGAGCTTCAGACTTTCCCATTCATGTAGCTCAGATGCCAAAAAGAACTTTCCACATCCCTCCTCTACATCACAGAACATCAAAAAGGAGCAGATATCATTTACAACCAAGATTTTAATCTGTATTTCCTAAAATGGGGAAAAGGTATAAAGGTGACTCAGACCAGCTAAGGCACAAACTGGCTTTATTTTCCCTGAAGCAAGTCACAAAATCTCTCAGGAGCCACCCTCTAGTAAGGCCAGCCTTGAGAGCCCCCTCAGGCATCCTCATCAGTATCTAATCACACCTGAAGCCAGCAGCCTACGGCATGCAGTGTACATGGTGAGACTGTCGGGCATGAGATGAGAGCTGTGCGAGAGTTGCTTACCCCGGAGCAGCAGTCTAATTAGAGCTCTTCCCAAGATCTAAAAGCAAAAATAGCCTCGAGTCCCCCCCTTTTCCCATCCCGCTTCCCTGCTGATCTTCTCCCAGCACAGCCCAGTCAGCAAAGCCGTGTCGCGCTGCAGATCAGCGCCGAGCGCTGGGAACAGCACACAGCCTTGCTGACACAGCAAAGTGTCCTCCTTCGGGAGACGGCATCCACCGGAGCCTCTGCGAGAGACGTGTATCTGCTCCCAGGACTGGGAAGCAGAGAGCCAGAGTGGGGAAGAGGAAATTAAAACAAGGCTGCAAAGCTCTACTAAGACACTCACTCCTATTTTCTGTTTGCCGAGCCATAAAAAATACATTAACGGCCCAGCAGCTTTGTAAATGATTTATGGTCAAAAGAATAAATTTCTTCCTCCTCTCCTAGTTTAAAAGGAAAAAAAAAAGAAAGAAAAGCAACATAGTGATAAACTGCTTAATAAGGCGAAACAACATGAGGCTTAAATGTGGTCAGCGGTATATTGGGTAGGAAGGATTGAACCTATAAAGAATAAAATTAAGGCCTGATAAAGGGAGCTGGTACCGGGAAGGCAAGATGAATAGGGAGACAGGCTGGGATATATGGCTTGCATGTAGTGCAGCTCAACAGGAAAGGAGGTAGGGAAGAGGGAGGCAGAACTGGTTCATCAGGGATCTCTAACACTAAACGCCTTCCAGAAGGTGACAGGAGTTTTAATATCTAACAACTCTCCACCTCCTGTCCTCGTCACGGGAAAAAACGCTGCTGAAGCAGAGACTGCAAACTCATACCTAAAATCTAATACCTCTAAGATGTACTTACCTACCTCTTACGCCTCCAGAAACAGGGATCTGACCAGCGTGTATTCCCCAAAGAAATTTCCCCATGATCTCCTTACAGGACCTTGTCCAACGATCCACAACCTTCATCTAAGGCAATGCCAGCAAGTCGGATATCCACTTTCCAATTCCGTGTTTCCTAGACAAAATTCCTCTATCTCACGGAGCACACAAGCTTTGCAAGTAAGAAGGTATTTGGCAGGTGTTTTTCCATGTGCCTCTTACATCCCCTACCTATTTCACTGCTCAGTGGCTTCTCTTATTCTGCCTCTTCCATGGCCAACAGAGTGCCCCACATGGAGCCGGGGCAACTTGGCCAGACACTTGATGCCCCTGGCTAATATGAAACATTCCGGCAATTCTACTGAAGGCAATTAAGCCACTGGAATTAAAAGACTTTATGCTGAAAAATTAAGCACATGCTTAAGTATCTTGCTAAATAGGGCTTAAGGGTCTAATCACATTTGCGTTCATTTTGGTAACAAACCCCCTGTGGCCCACTGGTACAAGAGAGAGAGACCTGATGTAGGAACGCACACATCCATATTGCAGCTTCCCCGGCTTATAAAGGATGGTAGAACTAAGCCTGATAAAGAGTGAACAAAAAGAAATAAAGAAAGAGGTTTGTGTAGTCACCACTGCCTTCTAAAGCTGTCAGACCCCGTATCTGAAACATTATTCATCCTCAACTACTTTAGATGCAAAATTATTAAAACTATTAAAAATAAACAAACAGCTAACAAAAAAAAAGTCTTTTTCATTTAAATTGAGAAGAAAGGAAAACCCAAATTTGTCTTCTGATCTGGCAAATGTCAGGTCAGTAATTGAATGTTTCAGATTATGAGTTGAGATGTGTGAAAGAGGTTGCAAAAGGACAATTTTCCTCTGGTGGGGGAAAAAAATTCATTAAAATCAAAATAGGTTGTAAGAATATCAACTTTGATGACATTTTCAGTGAATGGAGGCTGAATGAATTGCTTTGCCTTTCCTGTTTAATTATGGTAATACTGGCACACTTCAGTTCAATAAGGTAAAACCACTTTATTCCAATTCACTTAAACTTCTGCCATTTGTTTAGACATTGCATAAATTCTGACTTCATCTATTTTTGCTCAGTAATGGGACCGTGCTATGCAGACACACACACACACAGACTTAATACACTATGACCTTTCAGCAGCAAGTGAACAAAATGTCTTGAGAACAGAAACTTCCCTTGATTTTTGGTTATAACTCACTTGAACACCACAGAGCAGGTCAATGGCAAGACAAGACTAGGACTTTCTCACCTGATTCACAGTCCTCGCTCTGCCTATTAATCACGCTCCCCACTGCTGCACCAAGTATTAGTATTGATTTCAAATTAACCCGCACATTTCCTATCGAGGTAAGAAAAAAATCACCACATTCACTACGTTCAGCTCTGCTGGAGGCTGATGGGAATAACCCTGTCCAGAGCAAAAACCTGTGGCAAGAGGCCCAGCAGGGCTGGCTCCTTGGGGCCGGTGAAGTGCTTAAGGATGCACCAGACACTCACGAGACACTTCAGAACTTCCAAGGGGTTCTAAGAAACCACAGAGCTCATCCTAACGTGTGTGAAATGCAAGGAGGAGTCTCTCAGTGAGTGCAGCTGCTGCTGTTGCTGCATCTCCCTCCTCCCTACCTTCTTTCCTGACGTCAAGTCCTGCGAGTCAACCTAGGGTAACCAACCCTCGCAGCGCTGTCTCATTTAATCCTTGCCCTCTCTTCCTCCTGTTCTCTGGTGCTCTGAATTCCCTTTTTCAGGATCTACTAAATTTAACAAACATGAAGCTGCTACGGGCCTGTTGCCTTTCAAGGTAGAGTCTCAGGACAACAGTAACTTTTCCCTTTGTATCACATGCAAAGAGCTGCCTGAGCCCTCGTACCCAACCACACAACTCCTCTTCACCACTAAAGAAGAGCTTTTTCCTGCACAGCTGGCTTAGTTTTTCACACAGATGTTTCCACTCCTGTCAAGTCCAAGAGTACAAAAAGCAACATTAATATGAAAGAATCAGATCAGACAGTTGCTCTAACGGCGATCTGAAAATTCCCCAAGTAGAGTCTCTACGCTGAGTTTTTTCTTTTTTCTTTTACAGCACTCAGAATAAAAAAGAAAAAAAAAGTAAAATAAAACAAAACCACAAGAAGCCCACTCAAGAAATTCTGAGCCTTTTGGGGGTAAATTCCCCTTTTGGAATTCAAAATGTATAAGTTAATCTTTAATGTTAAGCCCTGGATTAAAAATTCATTCAAAAAATCTCATCGTTTGGAACATTTACAAGTCCATTGCATTATTAAAAGCTCAGATCCATGGTGCTTTGTATAAGGAAGTCTCTCTGCTCTCTTTCCTTCCTCCTGAAGCCAGAAGCAGGTCCTGGCTGCCTTTCCCGTTTATCCTTTTAGCTCAGACATGCCTTGTTGTGGCTCCCCAGAGCTGGCAAGCTGGCTTGGAGGAGGGCTTCAGGGTCCTGTTTCGAAGTACTGCCCCTCACTCTGCGGTCCTGGGGAGGAAATCCTAAACTGGCACCAATCCTGGCCTCATTGCGATGAGTGGGATGATTGAAAACAACATTTCTCTGCACAGTAGGAGTGGTGCCAGGTCACTGCTTGACTCAACCTGCCCAGTTGTGCCTTTTTGAAACCAGATGCTGCCCGCAGGCGTCAAAACAAAATCAGTGCCCCAGCACTGATACGAGTGCGGGACGATGCCTGGGGAGGCCTGTCCCAACCCTGGGGCAGCTGCTGCCTGCAAACACCTCAGTTTGCAAACTGATCTCTCGCATGTCGAGGAGAGGAGCATCCATCCAAGATGCAATGTGAGCTGTCACAACTGACCAGGGCTTTTCCATCTTTATCAAAGCACCAGACAATCTGTGTTGCATCAGGGAAGAAATATTCGTTCTCAAACCACCATGTGCCTGCTTGCTACAAAGGCTGTCACATAGAAACATGGGGTGCTGAGACTGGGTCCTCAGGGTTCACTTTGTGCTTTTAGATGCTGACTTTTTGCCCGTTCTGTTCCTGGGGAGGGGACACGGAAAAGGCAGGTAGCATATACAGATGCCTGCAGGTGTTGAGTTTTTCTGCCCATTTGCTTTGCAGACATTTGCACACCTACATGCTGCCATCTTATAGCAGGAGCAAGCTGCAAAGGCTGAGGGGGAGGTTTCCGATATGAGAGCCAGCGCTACCACGTCATTTACTGATGGGTAACATTTTCTTCCTAAGCATCCTTTTGGCATTTTCCATGGAGCAGAACGCACAGGCACGATGCAGTCGAGCTCCTCCACCTAAGCCTGTCCCCGGGGGCTGCCCCGACCTGCAGCCAGCTGGGGCACTGAGCCAGCTGAGCTACCATGCGAGCCACGAGCCATCCCGAGGGGACTCTCAGGTGGGGTGTCCCCTCCCAAGCACGTGCTGATGCCTCTCTGGCTCTCTAGCTCAAGGAAGAGCCCCAGGGGTACCAAAATCCCCCCAGAAGAATCCAGTCCATCCCAAGCTTTACAGAGGTACCTGTCAGCAGGAGTAAAGAAAGAAATAGAAAGCACACTGAAGGGATTAGGCACGTACAGGTTGCATGATAAGCCCTTGTTTATCATAACTTTTCCTGCCATATTTGCTAATGGCAGTAATAATAATCTCTGAGGTAAAATCAAGCATTGGCGTCTCTCCCAGATTTTCCTCTTATTCATCATGAAGTCACTGCACTCAGCCTGCAACACCAATACTTCACCGAGCCCTGGCTCCGGAGCAGGGCCCTGCCGAGGAAGTTTCGACAGCTTCTTGGTGGAAGGTGAGGGGAGAAATGCACAAGGGGTGGATGGGTGCCCTTGATCTTAGCGGAAGGCAGCAGGCGATGAAAAAAAAAATAGTAATGTATTTACGAAGAGAAGAAAGTAAAAAAGCCACAAATGCAAATAAATATACAATCCATGCACCAGTTTATCTTCAACACAAACAGTCTGCTCCCACTCAAGATATTGATAAGCTTCCCCCAGCAGGATCCAAGCATCCCTGGCACCAAAAAAAAAGGCAAAGAAAAATAAGCTCATGCTGCCATGTTGTGCATTGCTACAAGTGGACCCGGACTCTGGTCCTCTTGAGCCCATTTTGGTGGTTCTTCTCCCAGACCAGCTCTTCCTCCATCAGCTCAGTCATCTCCTTCTAAATTCACGTGACTATCAAGTCGGATTACAATTAAGATTTGGCAAATATGGCAAAAAATATTCATGAACATCTGTTTGAATAATAAACTTAAATGTGCTTTGACAGCATTTACCCTGACCTGTTTTCCTTGCCGTCCACGAATGTTCACGCCAGCTCTCCTCTCCTCCAAGACCTGACTGTGTGAGGAAAAGGCTGTTGCACACACTCGTGTGAACATGAAGATTTGCACACCACTTGGACTCCACGGAAAGCAAGCAAGACGAGCGAGCCTCATGTCGGAAGGCTCAAATTCGTGACATCAAGGCCTGCTCTACCAGTGGGAAACCGCTCCAGCAACTTGCCTCCAGGGATGCAGCGAAGCATTCCTCCCACTCCCGTTCCCCCTTGGATCCACCAGCGCAACTGCAGGTGCAATAGCTCACAGGGGGATCCTATTCAGTGGGCAGAAACAAGATTTTTCCTAACGTACATCATGGTGGCAGAACAGGGTTAAAGGAAAGGTACCCCTGCAGTTGTGCTTGCAAACTGAAATGATGGTAACCACCACTAGGGGAAGGGGAACAGGGGAAGCCTCCAGCCTCTCTATCCATTGCAGCTGCTGTCGGGCCAGTACCTCTGACTGCAGCTTCGCTAGCTGCCTCCACTCGCCCATTTTTGACCTGGGGCAGTGCCCTCCCATCTCACCAGCATTTCTGAGGAGCTTGGCCATGCGGTATTAAGGGAGGGCATGAAAATAACCAGAGAGACCATAGCCTGAGGTATACATGCTGCCTGAAAGAGGCAAGCACCCAAAGCAATTGTTTACAAGCTGCAATATGACCCTGGGAAAAACATTTGTTGAAACTCAGAGAGCAATAAATTGAACTCTATGCACTTGATGACCAGCCAGATAGAGACCGTGGAGTTATAATTGCATGGTCTCCAACTTGAGAGAGGTGGAAAAGTTGTCCACTGGAGGCCTCTGCAGCACCGGTGCAAGAGCCCAGTATCGCCACAGGTATTTTGGCTATGTCTACACAGGATGTGGAATGGTTAGCACAAAAGCACAGAAAGGCAGGAGCCATCTTCAGGCAGGAGGAACCAAAAGTTTGAGAAAGACTTGCCCTACAAAGGTAAATCCTAAAACAACAGAAGCTCAGAAGGAAAGGTATAACGAGGCTTCCATTGGGATGATATTTATGGTAAACACGGGCCACAGGGAAGGAATCTGACTTTCACAGAATCACAGAATCATAGAATGCTTAAGGTTGGAAGGGACCTGTAGAGGTCATCTAGACCAACCCCCCTGCTCCAGCAAGGACCCCTAGAGCATGTGGCACAGGGTGATGTCCAGGCGGGTTTGAAAGATCTCTGGAGAAGGAGACTCCATCACCTCTCTGGGCAGCCTGTTCCAGGGCTCTGTCACCCTCACTGTTAAGAAGTTCTTTCTTAAGTTCCTGTGGAACTTTTGATGCTTTAGTTTGTGGACATTTCTTGTAGTCCTATTGCTGGCCACCACTGAGAAGAGGCCAGCCCCATCCTCCTCACTCCCTACCTTGAGGTATTTATACACACTGAGCAGGTCCCCTCTCAGTCTTCTCTTCTCCAGGCTGAACAGGCCCAGCTCTCTCAGCCTTTSCTCRTAGGGCAGATGTTCCAGRCCCCTAATCATCTTTGTRKCCCTGCGCTGGACTCTCTCYAGCAGCTCCACRTCCCTCCTGCACTGGGGAGCCCAGAACTGCACACAGTACTCGAGGTGCGGCCTCACCAGGGCTGAGTAGAGAGGCAGAATCACCTCCCTCGACCTGCTGGAGACGCTCTGCTTAATGCACCCCAAGATCCCATTGGCTTTCTTGGCCACGAGGGCACACTGCTGCCTCATGGTCAACTTGTCGTCCACCATGACGTCCAGGTCCCTCTCTGCGGGGCTGCTTTCCAGTTTCCCAGCCTGTACGCGCGTCTAGGGTTACTCCTCCCCAGGTGCAGGAGCCTGCACTTGCCCTTGTTGAATTTCATAAGATTTCTCACTACCCAGTTGTCCAGTCTGTCCAGGTCTCTTTGGATGGCTGCGCAGCTTTAATGATAATCTGTATGAGACCACATGACGGCATGAGGCTGCCGCCCACCCAGAGGTTGCATTGATCACACAAACTGCTTTCTGCAACTATCTGCCCGGCTTTAATTAGTATAGGACCTACTGACATGTACTTCTACACTCATATAGATCTTTCAGATACCATGGTATGCTCAAGTCTTTTCCAACTCTGGAAAGTAGAAAAATACAGCACTGGAGAAGAGTTGGAGCACAGCATTGGCTCAGGCAGCATATGCAGCAATAATACATAACTGCATGGGAAAGATGAAGAAACCACAGGCATTTCCAGATAGCGGGACTCTAATAATTAAAATAAGTTTCAGTTAGGCTTTTGGCATAAACCCTAGCTCAAAATAATTGAATGGCATGGGTATAAGATTATTTTCTTTAACTGGTCCAGGGGATTGAGTGCTTTTTTCCTCCCACTGCATCTGAAACTACAACTAGCAGCTCCGCACTTCCTTGGCAGACAGAGAAGTGCCTTGGGTACCTGCTTGCGACCCTCACAACCCTGTGCAGCGCCAGCACTGCCCTTCCCCGGCACCCACCGTGCGGACAGGGCTCAGGAGGAGCGGGGTGGCCACATCAAGCTCCCGCTGCGGCGGCACCTTCCTCCCCGGGGCGGCGGAGCCGGGGCGCTCGCTGGGGCTGACAGCGCTGCGCGGCACCGAGTCAGCGTTTCGCATCCTCCGGGACGCGGGAAACAGGACGTGGCAGGGTGGTTTTCCCCTTGCTCTCTGGATGCTCGGGTTGTGACAGATTTCTCTGCGAGGGGCTACCCGAAAGCAGCATGGAGCTGGAGTGTCAAATGTTAACGCTCGGCACTTAATTTGTGGTGCAAATGCTGTCAAAGCTGATTGCATCTCTCTGCCCCTGCGAGGCATCCCAGGCCCTCCCGACTTCTGCGGGGGACTGAGGCTTTAAGGAATGACCAACTGTTAAAAGAAGCCTGCGAAGCGGCAGGATGCTGAGCGTATGCTCCAGTGCCAGCGTGCCCCGTCCTCCTCCCTCCCTCCTCTCTGTCAGCTCCCCATACGTAAACAGAGCGCCCAGCAGGGAATACGTCCTCGGAGCGGTAATTAATGAACATATTTGAAAGCCCCGGGCATCGTCATGCTGGAGGGAAAGAGTGATAATGTCAGCATCCGAGCGTGGAGCTGCCTGGATTGAGGGACAAAAGAGACTGGGCCAGAGGCTCTGCCTGGCTGGCTGGAAAGTGTCCCAGAATAGCAGCACCCTGCACGGGGACTGACCAAATTCATCTATTCCAGACACAGAGCTACCACAGGGAGGGAGCCCTCCAAGATGGGGCATGAGCCAGGATGAAAAGGGATCCCAAAAAACACAGCAGGCAGGGTTTTTTTTTTTGGTGCCCTGTGAAAGCAGACCATGATCACCATGGAGGACAGGAGGTAGGGAATGAGATAGAGGTAGAGAGATGCATCAAAGAGCTGGAAAACCTAGGAAAGAAGAAAATACAGCAAAATTACAAAAGAGGAATAAAATACAGTACAGGTGGCCCAGGTGCACCTAGGCCTCCTCAGGGCAGCACACAGACCAGTTCAGTGGTGGTTGAGGTTTTGGCCCCTACCAGCTGACTGGTTTTTGGAGTGCAGCTGTGGGAAGCCAGTGATGTTGTAAACCTCCCGTTTATCACAGTTTACCTGGAGACTGCTCACCACAGGCGCCGATACCGCAGTCTGTGTACCACTGACCTAAAAAGATGCCCCGAGGTCACCTCAACCTTCTGCAGCAATCTCTTTCTACAGGTTTAAAACTGCTGGGAGAGGCTCCAGGAGAAATGAAGGAGACCACAGGGAAGAGAAAATCATAAAACAGAAAGGATGCAGAGGGAGCCCATTTCACCCATGGCTCTGTAGCTCACTCTGCAGTAGGGCACGTGTGCCCATAGCAGGAGGAAGAACCTCCCCAGGGCTTCCAGCTTCCTTTTTCAACCCAGCATCCCACTATCCACACCACCACACAAGGGCTGAATCTGGGAATGAGCACTCCAGGTTGAACAGCATCATCTTAGATCAGGGCTAGCACAAGGAAGCCAATAGTGATATCCCGGACAGGGGAACAGGTTGGCAGCTAGGGACTCTACCCTTCGCCTTCTGGTCTAGGCAGGGGGTACACAGGGAAAAATACCTCCTACTCACTCTGTTTCTTGCACTCTTTCTTTGAACTGCTGCCATCCAAACTCCAACCAGTAGCCCGGTACTGAGGCATGACCCAGCAAAGCTGCTGCTGTGAAGGGGATGGAAAAGCTCGGAAGTGTCTCCAGCAGAGAGGGTGACCACAGATAAGGAAGCTCCTCTTGGGAGCCCTGGAGCAACAAGAGGCCTCAGATATCCCAGACTGGCACCAGTCTCTCTCATTTTAGCTCCTCTCCTTTCTGCAACCAGCAAGCATGACAGGAGGAGACAACCTTCCCCCACATCCAAGACCAGTGACCAGATCCAGGTCTCAAGATGAGGTCACCAGCTTAGCAGCCGAAACTTGCAGGGCTGGGATCAAGGCACGTGTTTACCCCAGGCGCCGCGTCTTGCTGCAGGTTTCCAACCCTAAACTCCAGGCAAATGCCTGGGCTTGTGGCCATTTTAGGTTCTTGGGAAAGTGACTGCCTGAGGGGATGGAAGCTAAGAGAAAGGAACACAGAAATACAGAGAGGAAGAACAAAACAAGTGTTTTCCTGGCCAGCAGGAGTTTTCCAGCAGTGAACTTTGATGAAAAGAAAAGAGAAGGGTTTTTCTCTCTTCCAATTCTCTTTTCTATCTTTTTTTTTTTTTTCCACGATTAAAAAGGAAATCAGGATCAGAAAAACTTAAAAGACACCCATCCCACTCCCCCTCTTAGACCTGGCCATTTTCCACAGGAAAAGGAGAAATAAAAAAGAAATATAATGAAAGGAATATAATTAAAAGGGCATTTTTTTTGCCAACACATGTACTTGAAGGAAGAAATAAAAAAAAAAAAAAAGGCAGTGCTGCACAAAACATATGAAATCCAGGCTCCGTCCAAGCCCACAAGTATTTGGCCTCAGCAAAAGGAAGAGTCAGACATGGTGTGAATACCCGCAGTTGCATCAGGTTTCTGGGAAGTCTCTCCCATTTGTATGTTGTGGAACTGATGTCCAAGCACAGGTCTTTGCAAAGCTACTGCTCTAATGTATCAAGGTTTTCCTTACAGCACAAGTCACAAAATGAGGAAACCAGAGCATGAGGAAGCCCTGGCAGGACCCAGGCAGCAGGCACTGCTGCTCTGTTTATTCCAGATCTTCTGCTGAAGAATCTCCCTTTCCCTGCAGCGGAGCCAGCAGGAGGGAGCAGAGAAGGGGAACTGGCACAGGGACACATCTTGCTGTGGAAGAGAAGACGCACAGAGGGCTCTTCAGCTGAACTGCTCCTTTTCTACCATCCGGGGCAAGTTCTGTTGCACCCCTTGGCAGGACACTTGGCATTCCCCTCATGCCTCCTGCTCCCTTGGGAAAACTCTACCATAAAAACTTTTACCCACCCCAATTTCTTTCCTAACAAGCCTTTTCTTCACCCCTGAAAGCACAAGGAGAAGCTGAGCTCTGATACGCTGCTGCATCCTCCTCTTCATCCCAATATGAATGCTCAGCACAATATGAAGCACAATGACCTACGCCAGCCTCAGCTGCAGACAATGGGTGTCTGTCTATTGACTTCAACGGAATCTGGATTAACATGTGTTTGCAAAATCTCCAAAATGAGTGCAAATTTAATGCTGTTAAAACAATGGCTCAAAGGTCAGCAGATATCTGAAGTTAAAGGTTTCCCTTGAAATTAAGTCACGCAGCACATCCTGCACTGCCCACAATTATATCTTCATACCAGAAGACAAAGGAAAATGCTGTTTATCTGAGAACAAAACCCAGGAATATAAAAGACTCCATGTTCAAAGCAAACAAAGAGCATAAACAGCAGCCAGCCACCTCTCTCTTCATCCGACACGCTGGTAGTGATAACTTGTTCACGGCAATGTTTTTTTGCTCTTGTGCTTCCCTTGAAAAATTAATAGACAGAAAATGTTAAGACAATGTGTGTAGAGCAAATAATACCATGATAACAGTCATTCCACAGCAATGGAGCTCACAGAGCAACACACTCTCCCATGCTGCCACCGGAGCCTCCTTTCAAATTCATAAGGCTTGGAGATGCTGAGGAAGGTGCCACTAAGATCAACACCCACCTTAAGCTCTCTGCCCCTACAGGTGAAGTCCTTGTGTGCATCATTAGCCAGACTGCAAAGAAGGAGAAATTGAAGCCACCGAGAGCATCTCCTGCCCTTATGCCAAGTCTCAGCACAGTACCACAGTTCGTCCTGCAGGCTCTCGTGGAGGGCTGGGGAGGAAACAGGCAGCCACTGCTTCTGCTGTTTGCTCATCTGCTGGACACTGCCTATTCCTACCAGAGCTTTCCAGGGACGTCCTGGCTATGTTCAGTTTGGCTGAGGCATGAGGTTATTTTTAGGAATGTAAATAAGCAGCCAAAGATTCATTTTTAATTTTCATTTAGATCTAGGATTTGTATTTTATTTGTTAATTTCACTTTAATCTCCTTGTGCTTCATTACTCATTGACTTTCACAGGAGGGGAGAGGAGAGACACATGGAACAGGGTGAGGAATAGGACCCAGTGGGAGCAGTGATGAGGAAGGTACTGAAAGAGCGAAGAGAGTGAGGGGGAAAGAGTATTGTTGACAGCATCTGATCCTCCGATTAATGTATTTCTAAGCAGATTAACTGAATCCCAACTGCTCTGTGCCAGGTTTCTTCTCTAAGCTTCTCTCTCCCCCATGCAAACAAAAAAGACATTTTCTCAGATCAAACAGGCAGAGCATTCGCTAGAGCTCCAGCGGGCTTTCTGCCCTCATGCAGCACGACACTATGGGGCACAGGAGAGAGGGACACATCATGAACTTTGTCCTAGGGAGGCCGAGTGACGTGAGGAGGTGAAGAGGTAATGGCTGGTAGTCCCAGATGTACAGGAGAACTTGTGACCCTACACCTTGCTTAGCCATAGTTGCTTTCCCCAACACCAGCACAAAAATGAAGAGGAGAGAATGGTGGCTTAAAGCACCCCCAAAGAGGTGGTGGGAACCACAGGCTCCTGCAGAGTCTCTGAATACTACCTGTGTACTCCTACTTTGCCACACCAAAACCTTCACCCTGACTCCTGACAAGAGAGAGAAATTGCCACTGCACCAGTGGCAGTCCCTAGCTGGCCAAAAAGACACAGTCTTGGATCATTATCCCCCCGTTAAGGATGAGGAAATCAAAAGCAGAAGAGGCTTATTCAAGGTTGCAGAGCAGCTCCGTGGGAAAGCCTCATTCACATGAGTTGAGCTACAAGCATCTTTTCAGGTCACAAGATGTGCCGTCTCTGAGGAGCCCTTCTGAAGCAGCTCCTCCAGCCTTGCTTCCCAAGAGGAGGTTTGTCATTTCTGCTGGCAAGAACCACACTGGTCATGGGACACAACTGCCAGTCCACGGCACTGCTGGAGCTCAAAGCAGTGTTATCAACCCATCTCTGGGGGGATCCTAGAAGGACAGAAAGACCTCTATACCCTCTGCTATACCACAGACACACTTATTGTCAGTCCTAGTTTCCTCCCGGCTTTCCGTCTTTGCCTGAGCGATAAATGGCTGAAACACTCATGACCCAAAACCATCCTCTTGGGTTGAGAAGAGCTTCCTTTAAATAAAAAAAGGAGTTATGCTTTGCATCCTACCAGGGAAGGATGAGCTCTCATAAGAAGCATCTAAGATAATGTGCCACCGTGGATGGAAAAGCTCAGAAGGAGCAGGAACTCCCATTTGCTCAGCTGCCTCCCATCTCCTGCTCAAGCCACGGTAAGATCTTTAAAAATAGATCTTTAAAAATTAAGTCAAAGACATGCTAAACCAAAAAGCACTGGCTTTGCCACATAATGATCGTTCCTAATATAAATGCTCCCTGAAAAGGCTCCACCACACATGACTTTAAAAAGAAACACTTCAGATTTTATTGCGCTGTACAGCACGGTGTTTTTCAACGGATGACTTTTCATTATGAAAATTATTTAAAAAGTTCTGTACTGAAAATGGATGGGGAGATTGTGAACTAAACAAGAATATACTGAGTCAGTTTAAGCTGTAGGGAAAAGATAAGAGTAAGGGAAAAGGGAGAAAAGAACAAATGAATTTAGGTTGCCTAAGGCACTGGAAGAAATAAGAAGAAATAAGAAGGGATTTACAAATTCATAGGGAGGAAAAGCATCACCAGAAAGAAGGTAGGTTCATTAATAAATGAAGACAAAGATGAAATTAATGGTTCAGAAATGGCTGGGCAGCTTTTTCTTTCTTTTTTTTTTTTTAACCTGCCCTTAACCAGAAAAATAAAGAAAGAAAGTTTGGACTAGAAAAGGAAGCAAAAAAAGGAAGCAGTTTTAAAAAAAAATTAAGGCACAGAACTAAAAAGAATTTGAAGAATTACGTGTCCACAAACCAAACAAGGCACACAGCATCCTAGAACTTAATCCAGAAAAGATAGCAGCGTTTTTGAAAAGTCTTTTTTCAATTCAACAGAATTACTTTAGGTTGAAGGTTAAGCAATCTATACATACAAGCACATACACAAGCGTATGCAAGATCAGGAGCCTAATTTGTTATGGCAAGGCCTTGACAAACATATTATCCCAGTAAAAATACCCTGACAAGTCACACTGAGCTAGCAAGGTTCCATAAAAACAGCCAAAAAGCAAACATAGTGAAGATTTCCTATAAGGAATAGAGCTGGCAATGTTTAATTCCAAGTCAATATCTATCCTTAATAAAATAATGAAACTAATATGAAGAGTCATTAAAAAGGTAAAGAATAAAACCACACACAATACACAACAAAATGTCTTTTTCTTTTTAATACACATACACTAGAGCCTAAAAGAAAAGTGGGAGAGGGAGCATTGTTAGGAATTGGGGATTTGACATGGCCTTACTGTACCCGCTTGACCAGAACCAGCGGTCCAACAACCAAACTAAAGGTCAGGGGTATCAGAAAAAAATATTCCTTGGTGGACTGGGAGGCGACAAATGATGTGACAATAGTGTGGTGTCTCTGCTGGTCTTATTAGCTAGCACCAGTGAAAGCCAATAGCAAATGTGTCTGAAATTTATGGGCTGGCACCCTATGAAGACATTGCAAATGTAAGAGA
The DNA here is from genome assembly GCA_003342815.1 of Eudromia elegans. Classification (NCBI taxonomy): domain Eukaryota; kingdom Metazoa; phylum Chordata; class Aves; order Tinamiformes; family Tinamidae; genus Eudromia; species Eudromia elegans. Next base: position 7,463,940 of record PTEX01000003.1, on the reverse strand, counting down.
AGACAGAGAAGCAGGCCATCAAACAAAACCCAACTCCTTAAAATTAAGCATGAGTGGGCAATGGTTCAAAAGCTGAAGTAGGCAGTAGCATGAACAGGCGAGATGATGATGATTGAAATTTATACTCATCAAAATCACTGCCTGCACCCAACAAAATAGAAAAATGCAGGTAATGTCCCTGGAGAGTAATAATCCAGAAGATAGATACTCAAGAGGGAGGCATGGAAGCTGTTCTGTTCTCTGAGAGACTTGAGGTCACAGAAAATAGCAAATAAAAAATCACGGTGCATTGTATTAGCAAAACAGGCTCTTGCAATTTTTGGTGGTGAGCAGAGAGCCATCCTATCACACTGACAGGAGGGAGGAAAGACTTCCAGCACCATTTCAATGCAATGACCCCAAGGATTCAATTTTGTCCATCCCATCAGTTTTTTTCCATCAGCAATAAATGAGCAGCAAACCAGAAAAAAAAAAAATATCACAGACGATTGATAAACAGGCCTTCAAGGATTTATGAGGAAGGCCAAGAAGGGTTAAATGTGCACAGCTTACTAAGGCACAACTCTAAGGAAGTAAACTGCAAAATATACTTGATGCATGTGAATACTGCAGAGTGGGAGGAGGTAATAACTAGGAGTTATGAGATTAAACTAGAAAGAAAAAAAAAAGGATAGACCTCATATCAGGAAATAAGTTGGCCTGGTTCTGCCTTTACATCAGTGTAAATTAGAAGCAGCTCTGCAGAAGTGAAAGAATGACCTAGGTAGAGAGGCACCATGAGCGCAGCTGGAGAGAAACTTTTGGAGAACCTTTCTCTCTTTCCTGGTCATTGCACTGTCTGAGACTTCAGCTCCCAATCTTCAGTAGTATTCTTCTTTGTATTGATTTGGCCCTTCTTCTTAAGGAAAGGCTCAGGGAAGACCTTATGACTCTCTACAATTGCCTGAGAAAAGGTTGTAATGGGGCTGGGGTCAATCTCTTCTCCAAAATAGCTACAGATAGGAGGAGGGGAGAAATGGCCTCAAGGTACACCAGAGGAGGTTCATGTTAGATATTAGGAAAAAAATCTATGTAGAAGGAGTGGTGAAGCCTTGGAACAGGCTGCTCAGGGAAGTGGTAGAGTCACCGTCCCCGGCAGTGTTGAAGAAACATGTAGATGAGGCACTTAGGTACATGGTTCAGCAGGCCTGGTGATGGATTTATGGTTGCACTCGATGATCTTGAAGGTCTTTTCCAATCATAACAACTCTATGACTCTATTCTAAAAGCAGAAAATTCACTCAGTATATCAGCACTGTGTAAAATTTAAACCACCAGAGAGATAAACAGCATTGCCAGGCATTTTAGCAGACTTGCTAATCTTGTGTCCATTAGCAATACACGTGGTTACATAAGCGAAGATATTAAGGCTGAAACACCATTATTCATTACCAATATTAAATGTGTATCGCATTAGCACATAGGGCCAACATGGTGACATACACAAATGTAATGAAGACCTCTCATCCCCAGGGAGGTCATGTTTCCAGATGGTTGTTCCCTGTATGAAGCACTGGGAAAAAGAGACAATTTCAAAATTCTTCTCAGCACTCCCATACCACAAAAACAAACCAGATCACTTCTGAACAAACAATAAGGAAAATGAACACCCTTCTCTCTCAGAAAAATTTAAATATGCCCAAACTTCGGATGGGCCCAGGGACCATTAAGTCCATGGAGAAAGATCCAAGTCTATTATGGATGACATAGCTAACGATGGAGAAAACAATAGCAAAACCATTTTGCTACCCTGAGCACCTTCATCTAAGTCACTGCAAAAGTCTGTGCTGCTGCAGATATGGAGAAGGACATATTACCTCGGACAGAAGGGTCCTGGAAAGCTCCTTGACTTCAGGGGAATTAATGTGGCATATTTCGCTACCCATCAGTTATTCCCTGCATGTTGAAGGCTCGCTCTGACACAAGCCTTCTAAGTCTCTGCCCACACACCGCAATAAATGAGCACAGCCTGCCTGAGAAGTGCCTTCTGCAGGTCAATTCACTTAATATCCTTATTACATTCATGTTGATTTTTTTTTTTTGATGACTAAATCCTGGCTTGCCCTGCCTTGAGTCCTTGTAAGCTCGAGCAGATGTGATGCGTGTGTACTGTCCCCATGTGTTTCGGGCAGAAGCAACCTTAAGTGTTCGCCCAGTGGCTACGTTACTCAAGTGCATGCCATGGTGCCACCGAAGCAAGCTCAGCCGTGTGGGGGCTAGGACAGCAGACCTGCTCTGCTCTTCATGCCTGCCAGAAGCACTCCAGGAACCGCAAGACTCTTAAGCAGCCAGTATAAAACCTTCTGTACAGCTCACTTGCCCCACCCAGAGGCATTTTCTTCTCTGTCCAGCAAATACTGAAGTTCTGCTGCCTCCCAACTGCACAGGAATCCAGGACAGAGAATGGCCATTTTAATGTATTTAGCCCAAGAACGGCAAAGATAGCAGAGAGAGAATCCTACAGACTCTGACAATTACCAAGTCCAGGCCCTCTGGAGCCTTCTTCTTCATTCTCTCAGAGTTATGGAATTGATCTGGAAATCACTTTATTAATGTTCTTCCTTTCCCTTTCCTTCTCCCCATGCAGCAGCATCATTTATTAATTTATGATTAAATGAATTATTGATCCTCACTGCACCTGCAGTATTTGCCATTGTCCTTCTCCCCCAGGGACATCTCAGACTGATGGGAAAATTGCAAGATGTCAATGAGACAGGAAGGAGGCAGAGAGGTCCCTCCCAGCACACGCGACCTCAGGCAAACGCGCTCCCCACTGGATGTGCTTCCACTGAAGTGGAAGGACACAATGTACCAGGGCGCAGAAGTGAGGCCACCTTTTCAGATGGCAACGAGTAAGAGAAAGAAAAAAAAAAAGAGAGAGAAAGAAATGAGAAAAAACTCTAAGGAATGAGCAGTAGAGCTATTCATAGGCATTCAGCATGTGGGGAAGTATTAAAAGAGAAAAAAAAAAAAAAAAGAGAAAAAAACCCCTCTGACTCAAAGTAGAAGCTTTTGTTTTTATTCAGAAAAGTCAACTGCAGTTCTTTGAGTACATCACTGAACAAAAAAAAAAAAGAAAAAAAACACCTTCCAGGCTTTTGGCTTTTGCCTTGCAATTACAATCAACAGATGGTGATTATTGCACAGGCTGGGGCATCTGGTCAGCTCCTAGCCAAACGCAAATAAAAGACCTTTGCACGATTTTGTTGGGCATTCTGGTCCAGAGACAAAAATGATGCTGACAGTTTAAATAAATAAATAAATAAATAAAGAGAAAAGGCATTTCAAGTTCCCCTGTTTGGGGAACTTTCTGAGAGAAAAGGGTAGGAGGAAGGAAGGAAAGGAGAGGAGCAAGCACAGTGTTTTTACAGAAATACAAGGGACACAGATAATCAGAACCCAGCAGCCATAAAACCAACAGGAATTGCTAAGGCAGAATCTCCTCACCATGTATTAAATCCAAACCTTGACTCTTTACGGGGCTTTACAGCCCAAATAAATTTTCATCCTTTTCTTACAGCATCTAAATCTTGGCCTTTCTTACAGCACATTTTACCAGTGTGACCCCCTAGGAAGCGAAGCAAATTTTACAGAATGCCAGAACGGGAGCAACACATCAAGGCGCTGCCCCTTGTTTTCGTCAGGCAAAGAGGGAATCCACCCCAGTACAGAGAAACACCCTCTCGCTGTGCAGCTTCCCAGGCCACAGGAGCTGCAGTTCTTCGTGAAACAACCATACGGAAAAGCTCCTCATGAGCATCACCCTTCCTACAACCCTCCCCTCAACCTCTGGCCGCCTCTACACCAACCGCTGCGCCCTGGCTTTGTGCGTGTGACCCCTATCCAAAGAGGGGGCCGATGCCACCGCAACAGCACCGGAAAGATCTAACTGCAGCGGCAGAAGTGTCCCCTCCGCCCCCGGAGGTCGGATGCATACAGCTGTGTGGTAGAGAAAGGCGCTCCCAGGGCAGGAAGGCTCTAGGCACGTACATGTGCAAACGCCCCCAAGAGAAATACAGGGACCAAACCTGCCACCCACACAATCTGATCTCACTCCATGCTCAGGTGAAGGGATAACTGATGAGTGCTGCTGGCACTATGAGCCTCAGGAAGGATGCATCTCCTCCAACACCACATTTCCCTCCTAACTCCGCTCCATGTGAAGCGGCTTCCAACCACCCCACTACCCCTTTGCTATTTGTGGCACTGCAGGGCTACCTTGCACCCTCTGCAGCTGCACTTCAGAGCTCTAGCGGCTGTTTCATACTGCAAGAAAACGTTGAAAAAATAAAGTTACCAGGCCAGAGAGTCACTTTGTTAAAAAAAAAACAAGACAAACTCTTTCTGCTGCTGCCTTACACGCGCCTCTGGGTCGCTCAGCCATTTGTCAAGTTTCAGCAGCTCGGCTGGTCTTAAGCGCCTGACTTGCACCGAAGCCGTGGCCAACCGTGACCTCGCAGCCATGGCCATGGGGCACGCAGGCGCCGCCGTGAACCCTGCAGCGCCGGTGCAGAATCCTAACCTGCTGCTCACACTCACGCAAGTCCTGCTCACGTGGGCAGCAGGAGAGAGGAGAGGAGGATCTCCTCCAGGTTCCCCACTACTGCAGCTCATACTACGACACACCATTGAGCAGTTCAGACTCCCGCCTGGGGAGAACTGGCGGAATTTGGCCGTTTCATTATGTGCTCTGCAGGACTACACGAGCAAATGGAATTACAGCCTTGCCTTCTAGCTGAGGAATGAAAGGGACACCCTCCGGCCCAATCTATACAGTCACATCATTAAGGCAATGGCAAAACAGGGCCCAAGCAAGGGCAAGGGGCATAGACTCATAATATAGGAGTGAATTCTCTGTAGAAAACACACAAAAGCTGTGGATGAAGGAAGGAAATCACATTACACCCTACGAACAAACCTGGCTCTGGAATAAAAGAGCAGCACGCTACCCCACCGCCTCCTATTAAATTGATGGACGACACTGCTGTGCCCAGGACTTCTCAAGATAAAAAGGCTCATTTCCTTAGAGAGCAAGGTTTCGGCCTTCTCGACCTTACCGGGCCTGCGAGCATTTAGCCACTTTAATTTCAGATTAGCATCTCGCATTTTCCATACCTAGGGGATTACTGTTTTCGCCTGTGCAGCAACTGCAGTTCATAAACGTATCGGTTACCCTCCCCCTTGTTCACAAAATCAAGGCAGATCTGACCAGATGGCACATGCTCCCGCGCTCTGTGTCAGGCTGCATTAATTCAGGGGAAATGAACTCTCCTCCAAAACTATATTTATTTCAGGCACTGCCATGCCCAGTTGCTGGGCTGTCCTCAGGAAAACCTGGAGCCAGCTCTTTTCCATGAGTTTAGCAGGATCAAAAAAAGGATAGCAACGGCCTTGCTGGAAGTCCAACATGCCAGGAGGAAGGAGGACCCACAGCCTCCCAGGAAGCTGACAGTTTTCACTGCCCCTTCCCCTCAAGGGTTTCAGGCTGTTTCCCCTAATGTTCAGTGCCTCTAACTCTCAAGAAGAAGAATGTGTTGCAAGATCTTACAGGACCAGCCTGTTAACATCCTAAGTCAGGGCTAATAAAACAGCTCAGCTTTGCCCTGGGTCTCCTTGGAAGACAGGAAGAGTGGAAAAGGGATTCCCTGCAAGGCACCTCAGATGGAAGGCCAGCTATACCGCCTCCCTCATAGATATTGGCCCTCCAGCTCTCAATGCCAAGGGGATGTCTGTCCCAAGGACCTCTCTCTGGTGTTTTGTACAAGCCTACGCTGTGAGGGCCTGGGGGCTCAGCGAGATCCTGTGGGGTTTGGTTCAGGAAGGAGGACAGCTGGGAAGCTCTACACCAGAGCGCCCAGCCATGGCATTCACATGCAGCATCCTCCTTGGAAGTGACCCGAGGCGTGCATGCTCTGGCTAGAGATGATGGAGAGATGGCTTGTTCCCCTAGGAGACTTTTCCACAAGGATCTACACACCACCTTTCGGGAGGCAACAGGCTGCACAGTAGAATCAGGAAGGGGGCTTCTTGCATGCAAACGTAGAAAGGCAAAAGTGGTTCTGGCATCTGAATAACTTGAATTACTACCCAGATCCATCTCTGCAACAGGGTCACTTCCTTGGGGTTTGGACAAGGCATCTTACCTATTCACAGCATGGGCCATACTGCCAGTTGACAGTCCATTTCCCACATTCCTGCTTCAATAATTCTCTTCAATGCTGGAGACAGTATAGTGTGCATGCTAGGAAAAGAATCCAATTGGGTAAGAAAAGTCTTTGTTCCTCCCTGTAAAGTGTTATTTACCATCATATACAGCACATATAACAACACCTAAGTGCTATACTATAATTAGCAAAATCACACAGAGAAACTGCTCATGTGGATAATGATACTTTACATCCTCCCATGTGGGTAGTTCAAGGTTGAATTAATTCGTGTTTGCCCAGCTTTTCAAGATCTGTGGTAGAAAGGCTATTGTTATGCAAATAATTACTAATAATGACTCCTTCTGTGCTGCTCCCCATTCAATGCACTCAATTTCTAAGTCAAAGAGTATTTTTCTCCTAGCCTCCAGACAAACAGGGTTCCACAAACAGAAACGTTGATGTCAATATACCAGGCAAGGGAGGGCAGCGCCACAGCGAGGGTATTTTTCTGAGACTCAAGACTCAGCTTCTGGATCCTCCTTTCTGTGCTAAAAGCAGTATATGAGACCCTGGAAGACACTCATCAGAGCAGTCACACATCCTACTCCAGACACAGTGCAGAAGATCTCAACGCAGAGATGGGCCCAAGCAGTTTGAGAGCACATAAAAACAAACCCTCTTGTTCCCATGCTGTGCAAAGCAGTTTGCGGTTTGCACACATCAGCCGTACTGCACCATTTCCACAGGGGAAGCAGCCATCTGTGTAGCCGTGCTGATGCATCCCAATCCCTCAACACATACAGCGTGAGGCAGGCCCACTTCCTTGGGTCAGGCGTTTCTCAAACAGAAACACACAGGAGTCAGCATGAAGCTACAAACCTTTAGATCCTCTAGGACTAACCTTTAGGCCTAGAAGGCCTTTAGATCCAAAGCAAAAGAAGGTCCTTCTTCACCATTTCATTTATCTGCTACCATCCTTTGAAAGTAGTTGTGATGAGCAGACACTCATCATTGCCACAGATGACCCTGCATTCAGATGCAGGCCCTTCCAGGCCCCTGGATGAACACACATATATACACATGAACACACATATATATGCATGCATGAGAAATACAGCCTCAACCTTCATAGGCCTGCAGATTTTCACCTTGCAGTCCACCCACAATTACCCAGGACCACCAAGAAACAGACCAAGATGCTGCAGCAGAGATTCCTTTAGCTACCAGGAAGGAAAGTGCGTGCCTGAAGCCCTCAGGAGCCGTGTGGTTCAGAACGGATGTCTGAGGGATTCCCTTGTGACTTTAGCAAGCTGAGAACAAACACGTCAGAAGACAAAAAGCCTTTTTGAAGCATGGCACATTTAACCTAAGCAACTCTCTTTTTCACTGTTTGTGAAAGTCAGTTCTCTGCAAAAGGTTTCCAACCACAAGGAGTGATGGAAGGAAACATATTGTTGACATTTTAGACAGGCCTCAACAGTTTAATTACATATGGATTTCCATTCTGTTCTAAAGAGCCTGTCACTGGGCCGCTTCCCACAAACAGGTTCATGGCACTGCAGACTGCTGGAATAGACCACTTCAGCTAAGATAAGATATCTCTGATTAATGAGGATGCCTGAGCATGGCACTGGGACGGGTCTTTAGACCACATTCTGTTTGCTAATCAGCACTCTAGGACCAGATGAAGAATCCAGCTAATAGCCTTAAGTGAATGCAAATCTTGCACATTATATGAGCACTACCTACACAGGCACAACACCTTACCCAGACACTTGCATTTGTCGTGGGCTTTAAAGAACTGTAGGCCTTTTAGTGAGATGAAAACATAAGAACAGCGCTGGAGAGAAGTTAAGTCCAGGCAGGTTGCAAACATGATGGCTTCAGTATATTTTTCTTTCTTGGACCCACGTATCTAGAGCATCAGAGAGAACATTTTCTTTATATGCAGTAAATATTCGATTTTTTTAAATGGTGGCAAAGAAAACAGAGCTGAGGTGCAGGTCAGTCTAAAAGGTAAAGCTCAGGATTTTCAGTGTCGCCTCTCAGGTAAGGATGCTATGAGCAATCATGGACTCTGCCCATAAATTGCAGAAATGATGCAATTGCTAGGGTCATGACAGAGGACAGTTACTTCCCTGGTGCTCTGGCTAAACTTTTCCTTCAAGGAGGAATAAAAAGCCTCTTGGGCAGCAGATATCTGAAGATGGACTTCCTGTGACTGCTGCTGTGCGGTGCCTCTGGTGCCCAACAGCACCAGTTCCTGTCTCCAAGTACCACAAGCTCCATTTCTGTCTTTAAGAAGATCCTCATGAATGGCTGATCTTCAGTGACTTTTTGACCACTACTGGTTCATTCTGCAGAAAGTGTCTCTTCTGCAGAGGCCTTTTTTTTTTTTTTTTCCTGGAATATATTTGCTATTTAAAGGCTGGATCAGCGCTCTCTAGGGCTTTCCTTGGTAGTGGACGGCCATGTAGATGCAGCTCCCTGCTGGGCACAGGCCCTCACCAAAGCATTCGAGAAACAGAGCAGCAGGCTCTTCCTCGGATACAATTTGCTGCCTGATTGTTCGCTTGTAAGACTGGCCCTCAGGGATAGTTGAGACATATGACTTCTGTGCAAACATTACAGGTGTTCTCTAAGCTGAGAGTTGCTCCAGACCTAATACAACTTTGATGTTATAGGTAACACATGAGCAGCATCAGGAGAAGAAACACTAATTGGATGACTTATGAGCCCTGAAAGGACCAGTAAAGAGACGAAACAAGAGATCCCTTTCTAGGGACCTGGCACATCCCCTCACAATTGCTATGTAGGCTTTGAGGCTAGTCATTGACCAGCAAAGCTGGGATCTACCTTGGTTGTCACATATAGACTCCACTCTCACCTAGGCATATTTCCAACTCTGTCGGCACTCAGAAGACACAAGTCAGGAAAGATGTTGCAGGATCAGCCTTTGTCACAGATGAGATGATTTGCATGTAACACTCACAAATTATTCTGTCCAATGATATGTCAGCATATAATTAACCCCCCAATTTAAAGATTGCTAAATTGAGACACAAAACACCGACCTGACCTGCATGTGATTCCACAGACAGCGAAGGCCCAAGACAGGAGCAGCAGCTCTCCCTAGCCTCTCAAAAAGCACAAGTAAAGACCAACTTTCTTGCAGCTCTGCACTATCCTTTCCAAACTCCTCCTTCAGTCTATAGGTTTGGGATGTGCTCTCGGCATGTCAGCCCACTGCATATACCATTCAGCATGGGCCAGGCTTCACAGGATGCTTCTCATCTGTTTGTTTGCTAATGAATATTATTTTTGAATAGTAAGAAGTGGTGGAAGAAGGTTGAGGGAGCCCAGAGTGAAGGCTGCCGCTGTGCTCAGTCTCTATGGAAATAATCCACAATGCTAATACGTCCTAAAATGGTAATAAAGCCTGTGTTCTCTTATGTAATCCCATAGTAAGAAAGAGCTCTGTCGGCTTGCCTGACAAATGATATCTCTGTAACCTTGGAGGGGATTATTACCAAAAAACACAGGACAGAAAAACAAAGTGCACACACCCCCCACACAGGGTGCACACAAATCCAGCGGATGCAGTGAAAGGACAAACAGCTCCAGTCGGGCCCCGTGCATCAGCCCTGCATTATTATGTCTCTGCCACCAGGCAGGGAAAGCACCTCCTGGTGAAGAAGCGGCCCACACCCGGCTCACAGCCCCCCTCCCTGCCCACGCTCCTCTCCATCTATCTCAGCCCTAGGAGCAGGGAGAAGGCCGCTTTTCCCATTCTCTGCCTTGCCCGCCCTCCCCCCAAAATGAACATCCAAAGCCCCGGCAGCTGGCCAAATCCCGTTTGCTTGCGTCACCGGCACACGTGGAAGCACATCTGTCCTGCCCAGCGGTGATGGAGCCGGGGCTACGTGCGCTTCCGAGGAGGATTCATGCCCCTAAATCCAGCAAGTTGTGTGCTAGCAAGGGGGGCATCACACTTTTTTTTTTTTTTTTTTTTTTTTTTGCTCACAGCTGAAGTTACCCAGTTTGGTTTAAAGATGCGCATGTCTGGGGGTGTTTTGAAGGCCAGGGTACGCTCATAGTAGAGCTATATCCCATGTTTCTCTGGCACAACCATCCCCACATTTCCTCCTCCAGGACACAGCTACCAAACAGTCTGGAAGCTGACCCCAAGAGACAACTCACACATGATAACATTAACGCCAAGCCCTTATCTCCCATGCCAACACAGGATGGTGGCTGCCCTAGTATCTCTTTCCCACAGATTAAAGCCTGGGAATGTTTAGCAGAGTGCCAGAAAACTTTCTCGAGAACAAGAGATGACATCAGATGGGTTTCTGCGCCTAATTGAACACTCACCCTTTCACGATAGGCTGAGCTTAAGAGTCTTTTAATGTTTCGCAGGCAGCAGGAGATGAATGAATAGGGAGTCTCCAGGCAGAATATTTCTGAAAGCAGGAGAAACCAAATTCTGAAGAAAAGCTAGTCCTAGCACCTAAAGAGAGGATATCGTGACTCTTAAAAAGCATGTCAAATTAGAAGTATGCAATTTGACTCCCTGGAAAATAAAGGGTTACATTCATTATTCAGAGCAGTCACACTTTTTTTTTTAATTAATAAGCCTGTAATTGGTATTGACTTAAACAGACTGATGACAGTCTTATGATGAGCCATTCCCAGCCAAGCTTCCTACTCAATTGCCCTCAGGTCAGGAAAACAGTGAACTCCATTATCTGGCACTAGCTTTCTACCCCGAAACCAATCTCCTTCCCAGACCACCCAGAGGTCATGTTACGCAAGAGCCGCAGCGATGCACCCACCTCCACAACCTCCCTCCAGAGCCTCCCGCCAGCACCTCGGTTATGCTGCGAATCGGTTTGGCGCTCCCAGCTGAGCCGCAGCCCAACTTTCGGAAGAACAGGACTTTCCTGAGCACTTATTTCACTGGGGGAGAGTAAGGCTGAAAAGGAGATCACCACCAGAGTCAGGGCCACCTGAGCCTTCATGCACCTCCCACAGCCCCTTCCCTCTGCAATGTTGATAAAGAAAGCAAAGGCCAATCAAACTCCAGGCATTTTCTTTTAGAAATCAGCAAGAGCACATCTTGTTCTTCTCTTCAGACACAGGCTCAAGTGGTGGAAGCCCTCTCCACCAGCACAAGTGTACAAGTCATGGTCAGCCTTCACCACCTCTGACATAAATGCAAAAAGCCCAGCTTGGATACACTGCTCCAAAGTGCAGGGAAAGGAAGAAGAGCCATGCTGAGAAAGGGCAATGCTGTCTCTGTAGCAGCTCAAGGTATGGCCTCATCTAAGACTGACCACAGCTAAAAGGAAGGGCTTGGGTCAACACTTGTGGCCCCACAGCAAACCCCAGGTGAGACTGGCTTCCATAAAGAAAAGCACCTTCCACCATGGTGCAGAGTTTGCCCCGGCACTCCTGGACGCCCTGAGCTAGCAGCATGTGGGCCTGTGGCACGACTGTCTTGCTCCCCTCCACCCCCTAGCTCCATGAACAGACAGGAAAGACCCTTTTCTTCGCCAAGCCTCAACACGGTGGCTCACAGGGCCTCCTCCAGCACCCTCTGGATGGTTTTCCAGGTTTCCATGGTTTTCCAGTACCAGGGAGTAGCATTAGAGGGCACTGCGCTGCCTGGAAACCTGCAGCGGGTCCCCCGGGGAAACAGCCAGCAGCGCAGCGAGCGCGGCCGCAGCACCTCGGCCCCGGTGGCCGGGCCGTCCTGCAGCAGAGCCGCGCGGCCAGCCCCACCGGAGGGTCCGCTCCGACCGGCCCGGGGCCTCCTGCAGCACAGCAGCACAGCCTGGAAATCCTGCAGGGGCTGCCTTTCGATTAGCAAAGATGCCAGGGTTTAATTAAATAAAGGCGAAGCTGAAGAAGGCAATCGGGAGGATTGCCCCGTGCTCTTCTGTTTTGTAATTCAATTTATTTTATGCTGTCCCCACACTTTTGGCTTTTTGTATACCAAAGTCCTCTGCATTGATCACTCAGAGCTGCATTGCAGAACTTGCCAGGGACAAAGCTGGAAGCGCTGGCTGTTGGAAAAAGGGCAGCTGGAACTTTTCACAGTGGGGATGCATCAGAGGCAGTCTGTGTCTCCAGCAGAGGAACTTTTCTGAGATTTTGAGCACCAAAGTTCCCACTGACCTGAATCAAACAACACTCCTGATAATCAGGTGCAGAAGGAAGAGCACCAGCAAATAGGCTGTCCTGTTTCTAATGAAGTTGAGCCGGCGAGGAGCCACGCACAGGCACATGCATTGGAGTGAGCACATAAACCAAGAGGTTTATATCTCCGTTCGGCACCCCTGCAAGCACTTTGATTTGTTGCACACACACAAGTTAAATTTAAGATGCTAGAAACCAAAATTACAAAACAAACACGAGATTTTTTTTTGCTTTCAAAAGCCAGTTCTGGTTGCTAAGTGACTATAATATACTTCTCTATCACTTCACTTTTAAAACCCACGCGCTAAGAGGAAATTGCTATGTTAGGACATCAAGAATGTGCCCAAGCAAGATAACGATCCCTACATATGTATTTGCACGGCAGTCCCACGCAGAGACCCCAGGAAGACATTGTCTTCAGTAGTGTTAAGTGTAACAGTCCTGCCCAAGGAGGTCGTAAACCATCTGAACTGGGGCACAACAAGTTGGAGTAAGAAACCGTAGCAGAGAGCTAGAAAAGAGAGGCAAGGAAACAGTCCTAGGAGCAGCGAAGGGAGGACCCACCAGGACCAGAAAACAACTAAAGGAAGGTGTCTACAGGCAGAGTAAGTAAGTGGATAAGGCCACAGTAAGTTGTGTTTGGAGAGCTGGGGAGAAAAAAAAATAAAAGGAAAGGCACAAATGGGCTGAAGTTATAAAGTTGTAAAACCAATGGCAAAATTTTGGAAGAAGTGAAGGACACTGGAGGAGCATCCAGTAGGGAAAGAATACTCACAGTGAGGATGTAGGCCTAGAGTCACAGGGGCAAATTTTAAGGGCAGGAAAAAATATATTGAAGGGATATATCTCAGATATATTGAAGGGAAAGATCTCTAAGAAGTAAACTGAGCAGCTGAAATAGCACAGATAGGAATAGCTGCAAGACAGCAGACACTCTAGTTCTGGTTTCTGTAGCAATACATGCAAAAATGTTCAAAATGAAAGTGAGCAATTCCTCTGTGCTTTATCAAGCATAACTTACTGGAAAATACAGAAAAATTTTACTTTCCTTCTCTAATAACTCGGAGATCCTTAAAAGGGACCATTGATTTTATTTTCTAAATACCATCTTACCAGAATGCTTGTGCATAAGAATTATCATCAGCCAATATATCCGTTAGCTGACTGTGCGTGTGGATGAAGTCTTTCAGCTTGCTGAGTCTCAGGCACGCAGGCATCACTGTCTGGAATAAGGTCCACGTTCAGCTATAACAAAGCCTGTTGTTTTGTAAATACCCTCTTTATTCACCAACCAAGGCTACACTTTCACGCATGACTCCCCTACATCCCCCTCAAACTGGAACGTCCCGTTCAGAGCCAAGCAGAGGACAAGGACATGCAAGCACAGACACCCTAGCACCGGGCTTCAGCACATACACACACAGCACATGTCTGGGAAATGAGTCCAAGGTTGAGCCACGAGGGCTCTACAGCACATGGAGATATGGGCCGAGGGATTTCTCCAACACGGATGACTTTATCGAAAGCATTTGGACCCAGAGCTAGAGTCCAAGCTCAACTGTGCACCAAAGAACCACCACAGAGAGTGCAAGAGAGTTTGCACAGATAATTCAAAAGGAAAAACGATCAAACGTGATTGACAATGAAATTAGAGAGGCGGTTTCACTTCTAAGGAAAAAGATATGATTTCTGTCTACATATGTAACACTTAGATCATTTAATGCGATCGCATTGTGAGTTTGTGTGGGTGTACATCAGTAGTTTGTCACCCACACCATTTTCAAGTCTGCTGGTCAGAATATTTAACAGAAAAGTAGACAATGCAAAGACTTAGGCTCCTCCAAGTCGTGTGACATTCAGGGCATTCAGAGCAAGTTTGTGTTGTGGCAAAAGGGCAATCTCAACAGACACATAGTTTGTCATGCCAGTCAGTCCGTCACCGCAGGGTGGGGTGCTCCACATGTACCTTCTCACCTGGTCAAACAGCAAGAGCAGAAGGCAAAGGTGTTTCCAAAGGTCAGAGGAGATATGAGAAGGGGCAGAGTGGTGCTGGGGGTCATGGCAGGGCACAGCGAACTGCGACAGGGCAGAGGGTGCCTGAAGACATGGGGGTTCTGCAAACACTGTGGTGCCTGATCCTGGTGACCAGTGACACTGCAGGAGCGCTGGGGACATAGGAGAGGAACCTGCAGACAGCCAAGCTCTCAAATGAGCTCTTCTTTCTACAGCAGCAGGTAAGAATAACATTTTCTTTGAATGTCTGTGAAGTAGGGGGATGATATCAGTATGGACACAAGTCAGCCGAAGCAAGCTAACCCCAGGCATACTCACTGACTGCACAGTGAAGTTAGCTATACATCTAAGAGGAGCACCGTCTTCTTTCCTCTGGGTGTTGTCAACCAGCATGGAGAAATAAGAGCCCAATATACCCCCAAATTAATACTTTTGGTACTTTTGCTCTTCACCGCCCTGCCCACATGCCCTGTCTCTTGTCTCTTAGGAATGTCCTAACTCCTTTCTCCACTTGCTCTCTCCCGTCTTGCAGCTCCCATCCCCTCCCGGGGCCATGTGGTCTCCCCCGCAGCACTGCTGGAGCATCTCTGGCATGCTGAGGGTTCGGGGTGGGCAGGAGATGGTAACCAAACCCGACTCCTCAGAATAGACTTGTTCCCCCCTCCCCTGCTTTCCATCCTCCGTCTCCGGTAATCCTACCCCAGCCAGGCAGCGGCTGGAGGCAGGAAACGGGGCAGATCTGTAGAACTGGAGACGCTCAAGACTCTGGGGATTAACTCTACTCATGAAGAGCAACTGCTGCTCTAGTCCCGCTCCCATCCCACCCAAGGAGAAATAGCCAGCCCATCCCCAAACCTCCAAAACAGGTGGAAAAAGCGGGGGTAGCCACAGCCTTCAGAGGAATCTCCAAGCACATTCCCAAGGGCTGGACATAAGCAGGTACAGCATGGGGAAGCCACTGGGCGAGACCCTCACAGAGGGGTGAAGACAGCAAGCCAAATAAAGACAAGGAATTTGGCGCCCCAGTGGAGATAAAAATACACCAACTTCGCCCCTGCCTTGCTCTCCAAGCTCACCAGCTTCACCCTGCACTTCCAAAGGGGTTTTAAAAGATATGGCAAAGATCAACAGAGTTGTTATGCATCAGCCAGGCTAAGAGCTGCCAGGAGCTCTCCCAAAGCACTAGCAGCGAGGGTTCACACGTGTCCCTTGACTAACACAGGCTTTGCCTCCTCTGCACTTTGGATGCTGATGACCTGAACGTGTCACGAGGGCTCTTGTCACTTGCCAGGCCGCAGGAAGGCACAGACAGCAGTATAGGCTCAAGGCTCCCAGATGGGAAGAGAAGACCAGCACCACATGCAAGGTCTAAGGAGATGACATGCAAAGTGAAATTGGTGAACACGCTCTGCCAGATCCACGCAGTCTCTCAGGTTGGGTGTCTTCACAGCTCTCTGGGAGCTGCTGCCAAGAGGCAAGGGTGGGGGTGAGGAGACGAGGGCAGCCCTGGAGCAGAGAATGAGCTCCATGGAGCCTGGATGGCAGCCAGGCGCCTCCAGAGAAGCACAGCTGAGAAAAGAGCTTCTGTCCTAGAGCATCCTGCACTGGGCGCTGGGCAAAGTCTCATGACCAAGCAGTGGGTGGGTCTGTGTGTGAGCCAGGGCACGAGCAGGGACAGAAACTGTGGGAGAAATTCCTGAGCTGGAGCAAAGACTCCTTGATCTGAACAGCTTGGAGTAGGGGGGAAACAGGGGAAGGATGGAGTCACAGAGAGAAATAAGAAGCAACAGCCACCAGAGAGGAAAGAGGCTCCAGTTTTCTGCGCTGCTGAACTGAGTTAGTCTTCTGTGAGACCAAGGATGTGCCAAAAAAAAAAAAGAGGCATTTCTATTACAGACCACATGAGAACAAAGCAAGGGCACTATGTGCACACATCATTCACAACACGTTGCTGCACCGTGAACAACAGGGCACAAAGCAACACTATGATGGGTCCACGGCAGAGGGTCTATGGAGACCATGAGAAAGATCAGACTCAGTATTAAAACACTGGGGTGGTAATGAGACCATGAACAACAGCCAAAAGAAAAAGCCATAAGGCTATAAAGAAAACTTCTGTGTCACTTCACAGAATCACAAAATACTGAGGTTGGAACAGACCTCTGGAGATCATCTAGTCCGAAGCCCCTTCTTAAGCAGGGTCACCTGGAGCACATTGCATAGGATCGCATCCAGGCGAGTTTTGAGTGTCTCTCTAGGAGACCTCCTCCAGTGCTCTATCACCCTTACAGTAAAGAAGTTTCTCCTCATGTTCAGATGAAACTTTCTGTGTTTCAGTTTGTAGCTGTTGCCTCTTGTCCTGTCACTGGCGACTGCTGAAAAGAGTCTGGCCCCATCCTCCTGACATCCTCCCTTAAGGTATCTCTACACATTGTTAAGTTCCCTTCTCAGTCTTCTTTAGGTTGAACAGCCCCACCTATCTCAGCCTCTCCTCATAGGGGAAGAGCTCCAGTACCATCTTTGTAATCCTATGCTGGATTCTTTCCCATAGCTCCATGTCCCTCTTGTACTGGGAGGTCATAACTGCACCCAATACTCCAGGTGCGGCCTCACCAGGGCTGAGGAGAGGGGCAGGATCCCCTCCCTTGACCTGCTGGCAACGCTCCTCCTAATGCAGCCCAGGATACCATGGCTTAGAGATGACACCCAGGATGTCATGCTGAGCTGCTCCATCACCTTTCCAGGGACAAAGGTGAGGCTAACTGGCCTGTAGATTCCTGGGTCCCCCTTGACCTTTCTGAAAACTCGCATGGCATTGACTTTCTTCCAGTCTTCAGGCACCTCTCCTGTTCTCCATGATCTTTCAAAGATGGTGGAGAGTCACCTAGCAATAACATCCGACAACTCGCTCAGCGCTTGTGGGTGCATACTGTCAGGGCCACGGATTTATGGGTCTACCACAAATATGTATGCATGATTTGGCAGAAGATGGTATACCTTTAGGTAAGTCTATTTAGGAAAAGAAAACCTTTGCTAATGTGGCAATAAACGTCATCAATACAGATTGCCAGAACAATTGAGTTGCCTAGAGAAACCAACACCTGCAGATATCATGATCAATAAAGCATGATTCTTTATGTGCCTCAAGAAGAAGAAATGTTAACACCTAGATTGATCCCCTTGCTTTGCTAGGACTGTTTTAATTTGGAGATAAGCACTCCTTTCCACAGATAGCCCTACTGGAAGCAGGATTATGCCCATATTTTAACATTTGTATCCCACATGCCACTACAAATCCTATGGTTTAGAGGTAGTAGAGTGGATTGGACAGGTCCAGTGTGTCCTGCAACACCCTGATATAAAACCTGTGGCATGGGGTCTAGGCACTGATATGGTGATGGGGCTATCAGCCATTTCAGTAACATGGAACAAATTAAATGCAACGTGAATTATGCATTCAGGGCAGTGGTATCTATGTCAGCTCCTCTGACATTAAGTCAATTTAATTCAGTTCTCTCTTCAATATTTCCCTCCAACCATAACTATCAATGCCTTTAAATTTTGCAAGACATCTCTTAAACAGAGGAGCTGTCAGGTGGCTGTAGCAGTTGAGCATGAGACAACAGGTCCCTTCTCACTTCAGCATGACGTGGGAGGCAGTTTAGAGCTGAGGAAGCAGCACATATTCTGGATAGTATTGCTCAGTGACTAAGGAGTTAACCGCTCTAATGCTTACACTTTGGGCTTTAGATCACACCTCACCTGACTATCATGTCTTGTTTGCCTCTGAGTGCAACCGTCCTAGCCTGCTGCAAATTCAGAAACACTTCATCCCTCAAATTCAGGATCCCCTCTGAGCATCTTGAGTCTTTGAGATTTTTTTTAAAAAAAAGAGAGAGAGAGATATGCAAGTATCACTGAATTTGTTTTTTTGAATCTGACAGCAATTAAGGTCATAAGGATGTCAGCAGCCAAAAAGCATTATAAGAGACAAGATCTGGAACAGGTAATGGTCTAATGGTAGGGGAAGTGCGAAGACGATAGCTGATCTGAGAGGAGACAGGAAGGGCAAAACAAAGCAGAAAACAGAACATGACAACAAATCTTGTCTAGGAATATCATCTACCAGGGGATAGTAAATCCTCAAAAAAAAAAAAAAAAAGTCCTGTAAAAGATATATAAAAATGCTGATTTGGGAAAATGAGTTTCTCAAAATAATTTCTGACCACAGATCAATCACTCAACTTAAGTGAGAAACTGTGGCAGCAGACAGGTACTGCAACCCCACCAGAAGTTCTGATGATGAAAAAGATATCACACACACAAATCAATACATACAAACACACACTCACATTTGCCTGTGGAGGAAATTCCTTAATACTTTGTTGCTGCCCAAACCTTCCTCAAGGCAGATGGAAAACAGTTTGCCCTCCTATGTGTAGTGTGTGACAGGCTGGGATGTAGGACTGTCAAGGAGGCTTCCTACAAAACATCAGGCTCTTGCCATCTTGCTGGAGGCAAGATGCCCCATGGTCTCATACAAAAATTCCCTTTTCCACCCCAGTCTTGACTATAAGTTCTGCAGACAGGAGACAGTTGCACCCCTTTCTTGGCAGCTTCCTCTCAATAGAGCTAGATAAACTCTGTGCTAAGCAAATGACCCAGGGATACAACTCCAAGAGGCTGTAAAGCAAGAAAGAGAGCCATTGCTTTCCCACATGTTAAGGTCTGAGACCTCCTGAACTCCCAGCACATGGCCAGGGAAAATTTAAATTGGAAATACACACAAATCTGTCGGTGTATAACCTTCTGCCAGATAGGATTCTGGTGAGATTTCAGGCCAGCAAATATTCAAAGACTTTAAGACTATGCAATAAAAGGATGACAGATCATCTCCTTCAATCTTAGTATTTAAACAAAAATGTGTAGCATAGACTCAGGAGCAACTCCCCTAGGAGAGTCTGACTGAGCATCTACAGTGGGGACTGTGTCCTCAATGACAAGTCACCCAGGTCATCAACCATAGTGTAAAGCACTCCCAGCATAACTGATGTGGCTGCAGGAAAACCATCATTTGGTGTGATGGTTTCACTCTAATACGGGAAGTCTGCAGAGCAGGAGCTCAACAGGTACAGAATCACCCCATTTTTCACTCAAGCTTTTCGCAGTGCAGTGCTGCTCTGCGATTCAGACCATGGAAATCTTCAGAGCTATTTACATCACACGGTGTGTGCACACAGGAACCGGGAACACAACCTCGTCTGTGGCTCCTACCTCTCCCAGGAACCACCAGCTTCCTGCTGCCCACGTTGCTGCTGCTGCTGCCGCCACGCAGAGCTGGGGGAAGCCAGCTGGCTAGCAGTGCTGTAAACCCAAGTGCCAACAGAGCAGACCCATTCAAACACACTCCACAGACAGCAATGCTGTAATAAATGCCACTTGCCAGGAGAGATTATTAGACCACCTAATACAGTTGGGAAAAGGCACCCAATCCATTCCAAAGCAAGCAAGCTTCATGTTACAGGCTGTGAAAAACAACTGCAAGCTGCAGGCTTCACTGGAGCTCCAAACTCCAAAGCAAACGGCTGCGCGGTTCGATTTGCACAGGTGCTTTCCTCTGGCAATCAGAGAGATGAAGATTGCCCATTCATCTGATTTGCAAGTTATGTAATCACGAGAAGAAAATAGGTTTGGGTTTTGTTTGTTTTGCTTTAATAGAAGTCATGTAATCACTTTAGGTTTAAGCTCCAATTCAAACTGGACTATTTTTACATTTCAGGTCTGATCTCTCTGGAGAGATGATGAATCCTTTCGCCTGGCTTAAAAAAAAAAAAAAAAAAAAAAAGGTTGTGACAAACTATGAATGCCAAAGGACTAAAGGACTACACACAGTGCAGCATGTCCCTTCTCATCCTTACCCCTGTGATGCACTCGCTGTTTGTTCGCCCCACAGCTCCCAGACAGACATTCCTGGAAACTTGTACTGTAGCCTGAACTGTACAGCCTGAATGTTCCTCAATTACACTTCAGTTCTCAATCATTCTTTTAACTTTCTTGCACCTGCAAATCCCACTTTCTACTCCTCAAAGGTAACCAGTTCTGCATTTCACCAAGGCTTGGAGCTCACTAGGTGGTTCTGGACTTCTGTCTTCAAAATCTAGCAGCCCTGGCTTTTCAGATATGTCTTTTGACATTAACTGTCACTGTGCATGGCATGTTACTTACCATCCTAGGTACAACACTGAGTTGTCAGGTTTCAATCAACTGTACTGACAAAAAAATTTACACACTTTATCCAAACTATATCTGATGCACTACACTGTTTCAAGTCCATACACAGACAAGTGTGGGTCTTCTAGAGCGGAAGAGGCTTCTCCACAATGCTATGGTTGTTCCACACCACCATCCCATTCCTCCCTCTGCATCCCAGAGGGTCTTCTGCTAAAGCCACCACAAAAATAAAATCTGTGTATAGACAGGTCTCAAATTCCAGGAGTGTTTACAAACTGATTTATTGCTTCAGGCCCCATCAGTAGCTGTTTTCACTACTTGTTAAACAATTTGGATTTCACTCAGGCACTTCTCAGGCAGAAATGCCCATCATGTTGGCAGCAGGATTAAAATGGCATGTGAGCAAGCCAGGGTGAAAATGTCCCCATTAAATTTTCATCTTTCCTCCGGCTACTCTGCCTATAGATCTACACAGGTATTAAGACAGCTCTGTCAACTAAAAGCACTAGCTCCACTTCCAGAAGCAGCAGAGCAGCCAGCGTGGCGCTGCGGAAGGAAGTGACCCTTGTTGAAGTGGCTGTGCTCCTGTCGCACCGGCACATCACTGAGGCCTCCATGGGGACAAGGTCAGGTCCCTGGGGACTGGACACACAGCCTGAGTGACCCTCCTTGCATAGCACGTCTAGGAGCCGCAAAGCCAGAGAGCATTTTCCAAGGCTGTTCTTTGTGCTGGTTGCCACTGGGACACCATCAGTTCGAATCAAAAACACTTACACAGCCTAGAGCATCCTCAACCCTCTTCAGCAGAGCCCACGGAGGTCACACCATGCTGGGGAACATTGCCTCCTTGAACGGGCATCTCACTGAGAGCTACTGAGACAGAACATGGGAGACACTGTTACTCCCATGTTCTGCCCCAAAGCCCTCAAAGACAGACACAAAGATGATCCCACCTTCGAGTTTGCAGGGCTTCCTCACTCACTCAGTCTTTTCTTCTCTCACACTGCATTTCCCTTCAGCCCTCCCCAAAGAAAGACACCAAAAGAGATACCAAAGGTCAATCACTCAAGGGTGCAGCCACCTTTTCTTTACTGTCCTCACACAGCTGGGCTTCCCACTGGCTTGGCTTCTGCGCTCACTGAACTAGGGGCAAGCAAAAGCCTGCAATAAAGCACGGAGACCTTCACGGAAAATATTAAAATGCTGCCCAAGGTGAGTTTGTAGCAAGAGGCTCCCTTTACTAACCCAGAGCTGAGACAGCAGCCTCATCTGCAGGAGACCATGCTGTCAGAGACCTGGGCTTTCAGGCCAGAGGTAGCTGAGGACTAGTCCACTTGTCATCATTAAAAATCCTTTTTTTCCCACAAGATTAAGAGTGATAAGCCCAGTCTTACAGCTAAATTCCAGTCCAGGTGATTACATGTTCCCTATCTTAATCCTCCCACCTGGACCTGGGCCTGCCTGGACCGAGTAATATCAAGCCAATATTCACTCAGTAACCTACATCCATTTTCCAGAGGCGCCACAGGAAAACCAACAAGTCAGGCTCAGGGAAGACTATTCAGAGGAATTTGAAACCAAATAGAATTTGACAAGCACAGATAAGCAAAAAAGTGTTTAAACTGTCTACAAGACAGAATATTTTTCCTAAAGAAGTTAATGAGGAATTTAAAGATTTGTGTGCATTTGATTGCATATGCGATCAAACATCCTATTACTATAGATCCAGCATTAAAATATTGCTAAGGATGCAGCTTTACAATGCACACTCCACACAAGGGCCCATTAACAATGAGAACTATGTAAGAAACAGACTTGACCAGATGGCAGAAAGATTTTTTGCATTTTCCTCATCCTATAGTTACTGATGGCTCTGCACCATCGTCATAATAGTTTGTCCTCCAGCTGTAGAGCCATAATTGCATTTTATTTTTGTATTTCTTTGCTATTCTGTGCTAAGCACAGACCTCAAAATGGCTGCTTTTGTTCCATGTAGGGCACTTCCCTCCCTGCACTGACCAACTCTAACTTCTGTTGTGACAACCCATTTATCTTCCTTAATATTTGTTTACCCTTTTTATTCCATCTATTTCCTTTGACATATATTTTTAATTAGACACACTCCTCTACTTTCATTTCCAGCTAACACGTTTATTTAGAAAGCACAGTGTTCTGCGCTTTGAAGCATCTGCGTTGGATACTTAAAAGGTCAAGCCAATTTCTTGCAATAACCTTAGCCTGGCCAGGTTATCAGTCATACATCACAGATAATATGATCCCTAAGGAGCTCATTTGTATTAAAACTGCATTCAAATCTTTTTGGAGAAAGGAGAAAAGGGTTTGTAAACATACAGCAGAAGAGTATTACACCAATATAATAATTATTATTTTCTACTTTTAGAGACAACATTTTCAAAAGAAACACTCTTTCTTCTAGTCTTATGGTATGTTTGAAATCTCCAGAGATTTTGATCAACACATTGCAATTCTCTTTGCACTGCAGAGCTGCAGAGCTCTTGAGGCTCCAAGTCTGATCCAGGTAGCAGGTTTGAGGCTCACACTTCCTCTCTGAGCTTCTCAGGAAGTCCTGGAGCACTGGAGCTACCCCATGCAGTGCCCTCCCCAAGAAGTCAAACTTGTATTTATATGCAGCAAGATGATGCCAATTAAGATGGACAAGAGAGAAAGAGACAGTATTGAAAGACGAGGGCTGGTCCTCCAGCCCCACATGAGGTGATGGGTTGTGTCAGAAGTATATCCCAGGATCCTGGCCTGCATCAGGAGGAGCGTTGCCAGCAGGTCAAGGGAGGGGATCCTGCCCCTCTACTCAGCCCGGGGCTCCCTGGGCAGAACCTGGGCAGTTCCTGGGCAGTTCTGGGCTCCCCAGTGCAGGAGGAATGTGGGGCTTCTAGAGAGGGTCCAGCATAGAGCAACAAAGGTGAATAAGGGACTGGAGCATCTATTGTATGAGGAAAGACTAAGCAAGCTGGGCCTGTTTATCCCGGAGAAGAGAAAAATGAGAGGGGATCTGATCAATATGTACAAATGCCTGAGGGGAGAATGTAAATAAGATGCAGCCAAACTCTTCTCGGTGGTGGCCAGTGATAGGACAAGAGGTAATGGGTGCAAGTTGAAACACAGGCAGTTCCATCCCCATGTGAGGAAGAGCAGAATTCTTTGCTGTGAGGGTGACAGAGCCCTGGAACAGGCTGCCCAGAGAGGTTGCGGAGTCTCCTTCGGCGGAGATCTTGCAAACCTGCCTGGATGCCACCCTGTGCCACGTGCTCTAGGGTGTCCCTGCTGGAGCAGAGGATTGGACCAGATGATCTCTAGAGGTCCCTTCTACCCTCAACCATCCTGTGATTCTGTAAAAGTATCTGCTACCAGAGATACAAGCTCTGCCCTTTCTGACTTGAAGGGCAATGGGGCACCCCAGCACCACCTTCAGTTCAGCACTGCCGAAGGTGGCTAGTGCCAAATTTATGTAGTCGATTGGAAAACACATGGGAACACCAACAACAGCTATTTGCTCCGTTTTACTCCAGCCAGGAGTTTCACAAGAAATTTCAGGTGCCTCCACACCACTGCACGAGGAAGGCAGCAGTCACCAACCAGAGAGTCACGCTAAGGCACAGAGAGGTCACGTTTTCACTTAGATCAGTGGCAGAGCTAGAAACAGGATCTAAGTTGGCAGCAGGAATTAAAGAGAAATCACATTTTGCAGACATCCTAACTTGGCCCCCACCACTGCCCTGACAGCACAACCTTAGTGGTTGTGCAGCTTTATAAGGAGTCACTCCAAGGGTGCAACTGCAAATACCAACACAGGGGAGAAAGTGGGAAACTATGGATGGGCACGCAGCGGGTTGCAGCAGGCTCTGCAATCACCTTACACGAAACAGAAAATGCCTTGGGCAGCTCCGACTCTCAATCTACTATATTTATTACCTCCTCAGATGCAAAACAGTTGGACACCTATCTCAAGCCAAGTAACTGAACCAATTCCAAAATAACCCAGGTTCTCTTAAACGCTGCTTCAGTGCCATAATTAATTCACCAGCCTTTCCCATTTCTCTGCTGGTGCCAGGTCAGCAAATTCACATTTATGCCAGTTACTAAAACTGTATTTTGCTCTTTCTGGCGGTTTATCAATTTTATTGGCATGGATATGTCTTTCCCAGACTGCCTTCTGAAGTAAATGTATGGTAAAACAAACCATTGGAAAAACACCGGACAGAGCAAAAAGCCTGTATGACACACGGGCAGGAGGCCAGGAGAGACTGAGTCTATGCAGGGGAGACAGGGTCTGTGCCTACATCCGCCCTTCCCAATGAAGGACCATGGCAGTGCCCTTCTGCACACAAGGGCTGGAGCACCCGCTTTGTACCCAGGATCAGGGGTGGGCAACGCTGGCACCTGTGGTCATGGGGTAGCTCACATGGTGCAAATCCATACCCAAACCAGGACCAGCTTTCAACCCTTCTCTGCAATGCCTCTCAAAGCAATTGCTTTTGCAGTGAGACATTTCTAGCTTCTGGGATGAAACAAGAAGCCTACTGTGAAACACAGCGAAATAAGATGCATTTAGGCTGCCTGCAAGGTATCAAGTACAAGGAGCATGCCTCTGTGACGGAAAACAAGTAGCTAAAATAAAGATATCAGCTCTCCAGCTGTGTAACCAGGGGTCCTCACTGTGAAGGCATGTGTGTACCAGCCTTCTCCACTTTCAAAATGCTCCTCAGATTTCACTACCATCTCAAAGCTGATTATAGTTACCCTCCAGGTACTGTCTGCATTGTATTTTATTAATCTGCTCACCTGTTATTATTTTCCCTCCCAAGTCTGTCACTCTTCAGCAGAGCTATAATTTAACTCCAGCTGAAGGCTGCTTGCATTTTGATCACAAATTTTTCTCGTTTAGTACACGCCAACGAGAAAGCCAAAGCTTATCAAATGATAAATGACCGTAACTGTGTTTGGCTTTCCAAGATTCATTTAGAGGCCAACAAAGAGAAAAAAAAATCCCTCATCACGTACACATGTCATTCCCCAATCATGTCATGATCCACCAGAGAAGGTGAGCAAGGATCTAGGTGCTGCGGTCAGACCTGCACGTGCACAGTCAGGACAGGGTAGGAAGGAGCACTGCCCCATCAAGGACATGAGGCTGGACTGAGCACTGCCCCATCAAGGACATGAGGCTGGACTGAGTGAGCCCAGTCACACTCAGTAGACTCCATAGGCTTTTGGTTGACGAACCCATGAAACCTGCAGGTTAGACCCCAATTCTGTTTACTGTGACACAAAAACCACATGAGAACTAGCACGGGTAACCTGAAGAGAATAACCAGTGTGTTACAGGGAGAAAGCAAGAGAGATTTTATAGATTTACCAACCCTTTCAAGAGCAAAGGTGTTTTGAGGTGAAAGAGATCATGATCAGCATGGGAAACAAAATACGCTCTGGGCTATGAAAGGAGAAGAGCATCCCCCTAAGCATCTCATTTGATATATAGAAAAAGGCTCTCCTGCCTTTTTCTCCTCAGGTGAGTGACTTGAGTGACCTCAGGCGGTCACTGTAATTCTGAGTGTGGAGGCAGCAAAGGAGCCAGCAAGCTATCTACAGGTTATCTAACAAGTACTGGAGCTCCAACACATACCAAATGCGCTGTCTTCTCCCATCTCTTCTCTTTCGGAGGGAGGTGAAAATCAAGAGCAGATGTTTTTGGCAGAACAGTAAAAGGTGAAGAGAGACACAACCACTACATGGTCTACCGTGTCTCCACAGTCTCCATGCTGTAGTAAAAGAGATGATCACCTCCAGCTCTATTATCTCAAAGTAAATCTGATCCTGATGAAAGCACACAAAAATAAAATAAAAAGTACTGTAACTAAATATTATATGGGAGAAAAAGGCATCTGATCCTGCTCTCCATGGTAGCCTTCATAAGCCCCACTCAGGCTCCTTCTACACAATTAAAAACCTCTAAAATTGGCCGACTCCACAAAGCCTCTGCTTTGCCTTTCTGGACATTCAAGCTAACTCTTCCACGTGGGGCTAGTGCTTCCCAAGCTAGTGTGTCTTTCAACTGTGCAACATGATATTTTACATACCCAACAATACCAGTCAGGATCTGCAGCATCTCTTCCCCAAGAGGAAGGCAGGAAAAAAAACCATATCACTGCACTAAAGTCACTCTGATTTGGCCTGAGGGGATATTGTGATGAGGCCTGACTCCCTGGTATGCTTCCAGCCGTTTCCATTTCCTCGCTGTCGCTTCCTCTCCGATAAGCTATCCTGCACTGTTTGCACAGCTGTCAAGTCAATCGGAGATGCCGGCAGACTGACAGCCACTTGCCTGACAGCACCGTCTTGCAAAGCCACCCTCCTGCCTGCCACTCCACCCGTGCCAGCACTGTCATCTCCAGCCAGGACCCCACCAGCTGCCCATGCAGCAGCCACCAGCCTGCACCCTGCTTGTGAATTGGTCTGCAAGAAGCACCCTACCTCATAGCTTGGGAGGGATCACATGAAAAGAAGAGTAAAGCCATCATCCATGTGCATGTTTGCTCCTGAGGAGAAAGAGGCAGCTGCAAAACTGGACCAGGATTGCGCCCTGCTAGTGCCTTTCCCTGACACTGTGCAATTGCTCTAGCTGGTCTCACCAAAGGAGGCACACGGTGGCTTCCTGAGTGTCAGGATCTTGGAGGCAGAGGGCACAGGTCTGCTGTTATTCTGCACTGCCAGTCAGTCAACAAGGTCCCGCTCCACATTGTCCTGCAAGATGCCACGGGGTTGTGATGCCTTCAGGAAGGGTTCTTGCGCTTCACGTGGAGATGAAGAGGAGAACAAAGCCCTTCTTCAGCATGGTCTGCATGTCATGAATATGAAAAGCTAGCAGGCAACCAGCCTTCTTGGTGTTATCATGTTAGCAAGACCTTCAGGAAAGGGCATATGGGAAACACGGAAGTACTGGATGAAGTATCTGGAAATTAATATGTACAGACTTTTGTGGCGTTCCAATATCCTTTGTTGTTTAGGTAACAATCTACCTTGTCTCACAGAGCTGCTGTTGATCCTGGCTGATGAGCAAGACCTGCTTCTTTCAGGGGGAATTATTTGATACAACCCTACTTGAGAGAAAGATCTCTACACTTCCTCAAGTGGCTAGATCACAAAAAAAAGAAGGAAAAAAAAAAGAAAAAAGCAATCAGTATCATGCCACAGACCCCACTTCTTCTTCTCACAGGCCACAGTAAGTCAAAGCTACCTGCCTGTAGGAAGGCTCCAGACTGCAGTTTCAGTTGAGCACATTACACTGTTCTACAGACACTACCTCTCAGACACATGATTTTCCTCCCTGGACATGCCTGGAAATTTTCCAGGATGAAAGCTTCTATCACTTAGCCGCTGCTGTTACCTCCCTGGAAAGACAAGAATGCCCGTCGTGGCTGTTAATTTCTGAGGTGACAGCAGCTGTCAGACCCTAAGAGAGCAAGCGAACATAAACCTTCACAGAAGCTCACTATTATTCTGTCAAGTAAGATGTCTGTGTGGATGCTGAAAAATCCCAGGCCAAGGCAGCTTGACTGCTCCCCTAACAGGCTCATTAGGAGCCCAGTTTATTTTACGGTCTACTATTGCTAGCCTGAATTTAAGCAGGGGGACCTCTTAATTACGATGCAGTCCACTTCCATGCAGTAATGTCCACAAGCATTCACAAAGCACAGGATCACTGGGCAGGGAGAAGAAAAGTGAGAGGCAAATATTCAGCTGCAAAGGTCTCCAGTTTATAGTACGGCAGGCTAGTGCAGGGCTGTTAGAGCAGAGTCACTCCGTGTTAGGGTGATGGCCCCGAGGAGCAGGGCCCCAGGTAAGAGCAGTGGCTGAGCACAGGCACCGCGCCACAGTGTTTGCGGGGCTGGCACCTGTGTCACGGCCTTCGTGTCACCTGCTTCATGACCTTCGTGTCACCCACACCGCGGCCTTCATGTGCTCTCCTGGGGGGGCATCCCAGTTTGGGGAGAGATTTGGGGAGCAGCAGGAGGAGGAACAAGGCACAGCATGGGGAACATGTGTGCATTGTAGATAGATCCCCAAGGGCAACGTTAGCTTGGTAAATGCATTGTGTTTTGGAGATTGATGAGGTGTGGTTCTTACACTGAGAACCCCCTCTAGATAACACCTTTTATTTTTTTTTTCCACCCAGTGAAAGCTCTGCAAGCTCTCTGGCAAATATACAAGTGTGGAGGGACTTCAAGTGTGTGGTGGGGATCATCTACACACAGGGAATAGCAAAGTAGAGGCAGCTCAGTGAAGGAGAGAACTATATTTTTAACCAGTAAGACACATGAGACAGCTGCAGCGCAGCTATTACTAGAAGCACTCAGGTAGACCTTTTATATAACTATTAGGAGTGTGATGTCTCCTCTTTTGCACCACGAAGAGGATGGACAAGGAAGTGACTCTAACACGGTAGGTGTTTTTCAGTCTCTGTGTACCAGGTATTGGCCTCTCCAAGCTTCTCAGAGAGCACAGGTTGGGTACGCACAACCTGGTGAAAAAGTGCAGCCCTTCATGCCCTTCATCCTAAGGGAGGATCTTACTGCACTGCAGGTGGACAAAAGGACAGGCCACTTGTAACGCTTGTTGCAAGGGAGGATGCAAGTCCAGCAGCACCACAGCCTGATGGTAACCCAATTTGGTCATACAAACCAGCCAGCACAACCAAGACAAGCGTCACGTATCTCCAACCATGCCATCTCATGGGGGATGGCTGCTCTCAGCAGGGTCCAGCATGGTACTGTGCAGCCAACACCCATCACACCCTCCACACACCTTACCAAAGAGACATCGGACGGATGCTCTACTCAGTTCGAGACAGATTGCACAGTGACAGGTAAAACATTGCTAGAAAATGTAGCATTTGCAATGCATCTCCAACAGAGGAGCATGAAAAGCGCCAGCTTCGTTTGTCTCTTCGTATAAAAATAGAGGACTTGGAAAAGAAAGAGGACAAAAGATGTGTGTGGGCTCAGACAGTCCGTCCTGCCTGTGCAGAATTATTTACCACTCTGTTGTCTCTCCTCCAGTATTTTCCTGTCTGTATACACACAGCCCAAGCAGTGAGGTTCTTGCCATTGTAGCTCAGAAACCAGATCAAAATATGTATCCCTTAGAAGTTTTTTCCTGATATTCCACCTAGATTTCTTTCCTCGAGCTTTACCTCACCATCCCTGCGCACATACTTCCCAACAACCTCTTGAGCAGCTCCTCTCCCTGAAGCTCACACCCTTCAAATTACATGGAAACAGTCAGGTTTGCCCTTTTAATCGCCACTAACTCATGATAAACACACTTAGCTGCTTTAATCTCTCCCCGTGCCTCGGCTCTCCTCCAACACCCTAATCACGGTTTTCGCTCTTTGAACTCCTAACTTCCCCGTGTCAGCCACAGCGCGATGCCTGCAGCCGGGCACAGAGCAGGGTGGGATCTGGCCCAAGCCGCACTCTCGTCTCTTCACTGGGGAGATCAGGCAGCGCTGGCAGGCGGCGCCTATTCGCTCGCCCGCACATCTCGCTGCTCGCGGTGCCGCCCGCAGGGTCCTCCTCCCGCCACCACTTGTTCGCTCTGTGTCACCAAAGGATTAAAAGCTTTCTCAGTGGTAATCGTTGCTCTGGCTGCTTGCGGGCCGTGCAGGCGCCCACCAGCACCCCGGCACAGGTCCCGCAGCTCTGCGTGGTGTGGTCTGTGACGGGGGAAATTCACGCAGCACCGAGTCTGCCAGGCTACAGACCCAGCAAATGAGCCCTTGCGGCAAAGGATGCCCAAAGCAAACACAGAGCACTTGAATGCTGTGGCTAGGATAGCCTCAAGGGCATCACGCATGGATGTGGAGCCCTCTGAGACTCGGTGAAACTGTGTTCCCCATCCTGGCAAGCAATGCATGCTGGCATGCTTGCGTGCCTGCGCATGCATCCCCCAGCCGCCGTCTGTAAGCCCCAGCTGAATGCGGGGCAGGTGAGCCAGCCAGGGCGGCTCTGAAATGACAGTCCTTCCCTGGCAGCATGAAAGCCACCGCCTATAGTGTGAAAGAAACGTCAGGTCAGCGTACCAAGGCAGAGCAAAAAGAGTATCTGGTAACGCAGGACCACAGTGTCAGAGAATAGCCTGTTCCTGGGGGGCTTGCAGGAGTGTGTCCCACGGGTGAGTAACACCTATGATGTTACTCACCTAACCTATGACGTTACTCACGATTCACCTAAACACTGGGCCCATCAGGCACAAACTAAGGGACATCACATATTTTCCATTTGCTAGATTTCTGCATACGTTCCAGGAATAAAATCTATAAAGAGCAGCTAAGAATATTTGCCTGATTTAAGAAACAGAAGCTGAAAAAGCCCCCATGTAGGCAACAGGCAGTATTAATATTGTATCAGGCCTCTTCGCAATATCTTTCTCATAATATATATGTGACCTTGTGCATCTCCCACCTTTGTGCTTTGGAAGAGCTAAAGGTAATTTAAAATTTCAAAAATCTTCCCCTCTGATTGCTTCAGTTCCCCTTGTTCCTAGAGAGCTGAGCAAATTCCACTTCACCTGAGCAGCAGATAAGTAAAGACTGCCTCAGCCACAGAGGAGGAATCTAGGTTAATTATGTTGATAACTTAACCTCTGGGCTAATCTCTAGCCCATTAAGGTAAGCAGATGGTCAGCTCGCTGCAGGGGAGAGGCTGGAGCAGCGGCTCCCATTCACAAGGCGCAGGACGAGACGTGTCCTGGAGGAGGTGGCATCCCCCGTCTGCTCCCTTCCTCCCAGGGCTTTTCTTTGCACCCATTACTAGCAAGGCAGTCTGGAGGAGGCACAGAGCCACCAGGAGACCAACAAATGGCCACACAAGGCGGTTTGGTTTCATTTTGTTTTCCACAATTCAAGGTATCAGTGCCTTGGCAAAGACTAAATACAGAAAGATACAGGGAATCAGAGGCCCTTACAGAGGCACTTACGAATGCAGGCCGGCCCACCTGAAATGGGGAGGCTAAGCAATTAAAAGCAAATCTTATATCCGTAAGAAATAAAGGTCACACAAAGTGTCATTGTGCAAGAGGAGAAAAAAAGCACTTGCAAAGCAGCCTATTGACCGAAGCAGATACTGAAAGCCCTCCCAGGAGCGCTGCAGTTGGGGCTGTGTCCCTCCCAAGGTGACAGGGAGGGAGGGAGGACAGGCCCTGGGGTCAGAGCAGAGGGCTGGGAGGCAGTTTCTTGGCATCTGTCCCTATTTCTGTCAACGATGACTGGATCGAGCTGCAGCAGGGCACTCTTGTTGCCGTTGCTTCATCTGCAGGGAATTCCTTCCCTGCCTTGCAGCTGAGGGGTTAAAGCTTAAATGTCTGCAGAGCACTTGGCTTTGCAGCCCTCAGATGAAAGCAGAAAATGACACCTCACGTCTCTCTTAACAGCCTTTCTTCGGCACAGAGACTGGGAAGCTGGGAACTGCCTGGCCTGCCGAAGAGCTCCTTGGCTTCCACTGAAACTGCAGGAGAGTCTTCAGCTGTTCTATTCCACAGGAATGGCAAAATCGGAGAGGAGAACAGGATGAGTATGGGTTTGTGTAGGAGCACCTGTGGCATACAAAAGAGACTCTCCAAACGAACCATCTTAAGGATCATTTCTTAGGGCAAAATCACCAACTTACTCCTCCAATCATGCTAACAAATTACTTCCCACACACGCACACACTGCAGCCCCTCACTGGAACACCAAATGTCCCAGCACACGAATATTCATCCATGCAAAGGAGTCAGGATGGGGGAGCTTCAGAATTCATTTCATCTAAAGACATATTCCAAGAGAGATGATGGTGATGCTGCAGTGTGGCACCGTGACATGGAGACCCCTGCATGAACACACCACAGGATCAAACCACAACGCAACTGCGCTGAGCTGCCAAGCTAAGACCAATGTGTAGCCCTATATTAAACAGCAATATCCAGAGGAGATGAGTCCAGCTGGTGCACAGTACACCCTATTTACTATACTCTACTTATGTAGGGTATAGGCTCAGCAGCCTTCCCTTACACACTGGTACATAGGTGAGCTGCACTTAGGGAAAAAGAGGGGAGTTAGGAAAAGCCGATGAGACCAGTGCAGCGCTGAGCATATTTACTTGGCCAGGCCCAGCGTATGCTCTGACCAGGTGCTGAGCCCCTCATGCCACATCGCTGTGGTTGGTGCTGAGACACTGTGCACGGTGCTGCTCTTGTGCAGTCACGTTGCTCTCCTGTACACGCAGCCCACACCACCTCCCTATGAGCTTGTAAATGCCCTTCTCCTCATCCTCCCCTCCTTGCTCTCCGTCCCCTCTCCGCAGGAGCGCTCTCTGGGGGAAGCAGAGGTGGATGGGACTGAATTCCACCCATCCGCCCCTGCTGCCGCATGCACGCACGCACACGCAGCCCAGGCGGGTTCCCAAAGGGAACTGTGCGCCGCTTCACGGCCCGGAGACATCCCCTGGGCGCTCACCCTCTTCCCGCTGCACCTCCGCAGCACTGCTCCTGTCACAAAAATGACCGCTACCCAAGGACGCTCTCCCACTGATGAGACCTGCTCCCTCCGTGAGCGCCGGCTCGCCCAGCTCTGCTCACCCGGGGACATTTAACAGCTCCTTATCCCTGCTAGTGGTGCACAACTGGCAAAGGCTCCCGCTTCAAATGTCAATATCAGCAAACCACATCTTACCATAACATTTATGACCAGCAGCAGTACCTGCTTACATACTACAGGGAGCTCAAGCTGTGGCACAAGGACTCAAGCATCTCCCTCTGCCATCCAGGAGGGCTAATCCATCTTCACTGCTCCCACAGACGGGATGCAGGCTCAGAAATGCCAGACAGATGCAATGCCCCTTGGTTTGGCAGGGTGGCCCTGGAAGGAAGCCACCTGTATGCCACTTGAGTCTTCACTTCTGTTGCTGGGCAGGTGTCACAGCCTCAGCTTCACTGACAGACCCTTAAACTACAGATCTCTAAATCCACTTCCAGATGTAAACTGAGGGAAAAAAATAGCAGAATTCAGCCTGCTAAAAGTGGCATTATTAGCAGTGAGGTGAGGGCAGGAGAGAAGCCTGCTGGAGTCTCAGCCCCCCAGATGAGATCGTGCACAAACCAACCGAGTTTGCTCCGGAAGCCGCACGGCTCTGCAGCAGAGCCCGGCACCAATGGGCTCTGCTGTGGTTCCTTGCAGAGCCTCGTGGCCCAGTTTTACCTCTGCTGTGGAGAGACTGCCACCCAGGCTGCAAAAAGAGGGAAGATGTTTTCAACGACAAGGAAACATCCACCAGCGTTAGGCATGTCAGAGTGATAACGTGGATTCTGGGATTCAGGAAACAGATGATGCGTGGGAAGGAAGCAATTTGTCTCCTTTCTCAAAATATTTGGTTTTGCAAAAAGAAAAGAAAGACCCAGGAAAGATCAAACTCTGCTTCACACTTCCAGGGAGTCAAACTGATAACAAGCGAGGGCAAGACCCTCAGTGCCTCCCACCTACACGAGAGCACCAGGCGTCTTGCTCAGACGCAGGGTCCCCTGCCCAGAGGGTAAGCAAGTAGTTGTGCTCCCCTATAAGAGCTGGAGCCAGCCTCAAGTGTCCTCCTCCCTACACCTCAACCAGGCATGGAAAGAAGATCCCAAGATGAGAAGGAGGCTCCAGGATGCTCCATGCTGGGAAGGCAGCAACCCAGGCCCTGAGGACAGGGGTGACGAAAGCACCTTCCAGTAAGATTTTCCTCTCTCGAGCCAGTGCCAGGAAGAACCCAGCTTTGGATCCAATCCAACCCTGCCCAGTGATAACTTCTAATCCAGCATCCAAAGGATTACAGAAAGTTACAGGAGACAGATGGTGCTGCAAAGACGGAGAAGTCTTATTGCTTGGCTGGGGCGGGTACTTCCCGAGGCTGCGCTCGGGATCCGGGCGGCTCCCCCTCCGCCTGAGCCCCACGTGCCGGGGGCAGCCGGCCCCGGCTCCGCGCAGAGGGACCCAGTGGGACGGCGAGGACACAGCGCAGGGCTCCCCCAACTCGCAGCATCCGCCTCTGCCTCCCTGCAGGAGCCCCCGCGCCATCCTCGCTCCCCATCCAGGCCCTCAGCCAACCAGGGGTGCGGGAAAAGCTGGAAGGCACCCGGAGGGAGGTGGCCAGCGCATCCCGACAAACATTGCATGTGTCAGTTTGCCCTCTGCATCTCATATTTTTAGAAAACACACTAAAACTGTTAGGCCTCAACTTCCTAATTCTAGCCAAATAGATTTCTCTAGCTAAATAATAAAACAGTAACATCATAAGGCACAAAAATGAAGTCTGAGCCAGCAAAATGGAAGAACCATTTAAACCACCCTCCCTGGCTCACATGAACACTTATTCAACCAGTTACCTGAGAGATGCTTTTGAGAAAACCTTTTTCTTTCTGTGAAAGACAATGTAGCTTTCCAATGAGGACGAGGGAACTGCATGCTACACCAGCCCAGCCTCCCAAGAAGCCCTTCAACAAAGCCTGGGAGGAACTTTGCTGGTAATTTCCCATATTAGTAACACGTAGGCAAAAGACCCACAGCCAAAATACACCTCAGTGGCATTTTAGACACCTCTGGATAATGGCATAATCATCACCAACACTATAGTAACCCCCCAAAACAAGCAGTGTTTCAGTGAACCACACGGGAGTTTGAGAGGAAAAAAAGAGAAAAGAAAAACAACCCAAAAGGAGTATCTCTGTTTCTAATGGCAATATAGTCTTTGCTTTATGGGACACCTTTAAATTAAGCAAATGTGGAGAAACACAAGTCTAGGCACGAGGCTCTGCCCTTGCTTCTCCACGCCACACCGACCTTGGCAAAACCTTTTGCCTGCTGCTAAACAGGAATACTCCTCTCTTGGCTACATTTTTGAGACCTACAGGTGAAAAAGAAACTTGACAGGCAGGGGAGGAAACTACAGATGCAGCCTCGTTTTGAGCGGGCTTAGATTGGGCACAGGCCCCTACTTCCCTTTCTGCCAGCTCCGTGCGGGAGCCGTGCCCAGGATGGGAACGGCAGAGGCCCCTTGCAAAACCCCAAGCATTTAAGTGCTTGCAAATTGAGCACGTGGCCATGCCCGTGATTAAAATTAAAAAAAAAAGCTCCACTCGGAAAAACACTCCAAGTTCAGTGGACCACAATTGAGGAAGCGAAGCTGAGCGTAATCCGAGGGCAGACAGCGCTTTCCATCCCGCCTTCTGCTCCAGCGGAATGTGCTGAGGGCACCACTAACAACAGGCACATTGTTACACACCAGTTACTCCTTCCTTGGGGGCTGTGGTGGATGCGGGAAGAGTGAGATAATTATTCCCATTATTCCCTGCAATGGTGGGAACGAGACTGCTTTTGTCCTGGCCTCCAGGCTACCCCAGCTCAGGCAGAGCTATTCCAGCAGTAGGAAAACACCTTGCGGAGGCTCCTGGGATGCTTTTGCAGGGCCACTTTTCAAGGGTGGCCACGAAGGAATCCAACACAGGCTCCTCTTTCCAGGAGGGGATGCCCATCCTGCAGTGCAGCCCATGCAACCCCACAGGCTCTGCAGACCCCAGCACGGCCCAGGTTTCGTCTGAGGGACAGTGCATGCTGCTGAGGGCCCCTCCGTGGCACCCCCTTGACACACACATGCACTGGGCCTGACCCAGCTGCCCTACTTGGGCGAGGATGGGCAGGAAGCGCAGACAGCAGATGGAAGGGAATTAAACTGAGATTGAGGAGAGGCTCTGCCTCCCCAGAATTGAGACTTATTCCTGGCAACAAGGGGCTGAAAAGCACTTACACACCAGCCCTCCTTGTTAATTCACCAGAGAGTATTATCCAAGCTTGTTACAAGACTGATGTTCACTGTGGCATGATCATTAATAGATACTGCTTGGCCCGGATAAGGATGCAGAATCTCGTAGCCAGAAGTTGTTTCTCTTCCTTTCTTGATCATTTCTTTGATCCCTTGGCACCGAGCGTAAGGACCACATCAGAAGGCCTGGGTAGTGCGGAGAGGGAGGTGGGTTTTTAGCTTCTTCAAACGCGACTTGCTCTTCTCCAGGCCGCGTGCCACCACTTGCAGGAGCGACCATTGGAGCCGAGGAGACGCTGAGCGGCAGCGGCAGCAGCGCACCCGTGTGCGGCGAAGGAGCCCGCTCTGCCGCAGGGAGCAGCGGCTCCAGCATGAGCCCTGAGCCAGCACCTGACACAGCAACGCTTCTCACACGGTGACCCAACATCTTCGGTGACCCCACGCACATTACAGCTGCAAAAGCCTTCTGCAAAGCAAGAGCAAGGCAGCACGGCCGCCGCATCCCACTGCAAGGCTGGAGCTGGAAGCCCTTAATGAAAAGCTCTGTGTGGTGCTGCCTTCACCTGTAGCTGGACTAGACGGTCCCTTCCAACCCAGTTCTTTTTGTGGTCTACATTCCAGGGGAGAAACTGGATTGTAAGTTTCCCAGTCTGCACAGTAACCATCCTTAAGGTTGGTTATGCCTTTCCCCAATATTCCTTTTACTCACATCATCAAGTGCTGCAGGGAGTGACTTGGTTCTGACCAGCAGTTACACCTCATATTGGACACTCCTTGCAGCTGTGTCGCTTGCAAAGAGCTGTCATTATTTGCCTGATTTCCACTGCCACGTCTTCCGGCTCTCAGCAAGACTCTGCTCAGAGGAGCCACTGCGGGCCTGGCAGTAACGCGGGGACGAGCACAACCGAGCCGGTTGTCTTTGAGCCACACACAACGCCTGCATTCACACAGACGGGGCCTGAGACGTCTCGAAGCTGCTGCAGCCAGGAAACAAAAGCCACTTTTCTTGCGCCCTGTTTTCAAACAGGCGGCACGCACGTGAGCGTGACACGGGCTCCGCAAGCAGCTGCAACCCCCGTGCTGCACACAGGAAAACTGCTGCCGGTTCCACCAGGATGGGACTTGCCCCGTTTCTCTTCTCGGTCGTCCAAAAGGGCAAAGGCCCTCAAGGGCTCCCAGGTCCAGGCGTTGCGCTCCCGCTTCCAGCGGCGCCAGGGAAGGGAGGTGAGGAGGGACTGCTCCCTACGGCAAACGGGGAGCAGGATCGAACTATTTTTAGCAGAGAAAACACAAGCAGAGACGCTGGACAAGGTGTGAAGCTGATGAAAGCCAAACAAATTAAAAAAGAGAAGGCTCGCTGACTAGCGCTGAATTATTCACCCCTGCACATCCACCTTCCTCTGCTCCCCTTCACCAAAATAACTCTGGAATGAGGTAAACCCATCCCTGCAAACCCCAAGTGATCATCAGCTCGTGAAGGAAAGAGGGACAGAGGCTCCTGTGGATGTCAGGTGCAGAGTTGAACCTCGGGGCTCGGCTCCCGCTCTGCATTTCACCTCCCCTGCGTCAGCATTAGACGCCAGGCTAAAGCAACAGCTCTGCTCCTCCCGCGTGCACGTGAGCAAAGCAAACAGAGCTCTCGGTGAGCGTCACCAGCCTCCAAGCTGGATCCTGGCAGGAGAACCCACCGCTTGTGCATGGGGAAGGATGCACGTCTTCCCTGCAGAGAGGCGCTGCCGCCCGGCTGCGCTCCCTGTGCAGGGCTGGGCTGCTGACCTCTCCCAGCCACAGGCCTTGCAGGGTATTTCATAAGGGGATTGTTGTTGCCTTGTGCGTTGCACATTTAAGATCATTATATTTGGAGCACGGATAGAAAGGATCTATTTAACCAGATCTTTTATTCTCTCTCTGTCACACGCACATATATGCTTAGCATGTGTCCCCCTCTGTTGCACTGCAGCCAGCTCGCTGCGCACATACGCGCGCATGATGCGTGTCCCTTGGCTGCCTCCGTCACATTTGGGCTTAATTAAACACCCCGGAGGCTTGTTTCTAAACCGAGATTATTGATAGACTGCTTTCATTTTTTTGTTAAGGTCCCGACTGCTCCAATTCAGAACTAAATGAGGTGAACGAAAAGATCCGAACGGGAGAGAAGGATGGAGAACCACAGCAGTGCAGGAGGTGCAGCCTCTTGGAGCAGACTGCAGGAAAACATCCCAGCAATCTCCTGCGAGCTCCGGTCCTCACCATGCACAGCAGGTTCCAGCCACCCAACCGACCCTCAGAGTAATCGTGACGGACTAGAAAAGAGCTGTCACCACAGAGTGCCCAGGGCCAGGGGAGCACAAACCAAACGTACCATTAACGCTCCACCAGGCGCTGCTGTGGGTCTTCGCCATCGGGAAGAAACTTGAGAAAGTGGAAAATGCCCCAAGAAGGGAGGTGGGGGACACACAAAGAGTTCCCAACACTTTTTGCTGTTTTGGTTAGGGGATAAATGCTCTCTTACTCTATGGATTACGAAGAGATGCTCCAAAACGCACAACTAAATCACGGGCAATATAGGATAAGGTTATGCATATTGCCCAGGCAGACTAATACAGCCTAAAAGGAAATCCCTCCAGGGATCCTGCTACCCAGACTGGAAAGAGACTTTTATCTCCAGCTAGAACAGACTTCCCTGCTTTTTAATGGAGGCTCTGGTTTCCAAGACACCTAGTGCAAATGACTGAGACAAATGGGCACATTATTACTCTAAAAAACTTGCCTAGGATTTATACAGGCTGCTCATCTTCATGCTGGATCCAAATCAAATGCCCCTAATGTTGCCAACACTAAAACTAGAAAATGGTGGGAAACAGTGCAAAAACAGGAGAAGAAGAAGCCACGATAAATCACACGTGGCTCCTGAACACCTCTGAGAGCGCTACCACCCCCGCAGAGAGCGGCAGGGACCAGGAGACTGGCGTGAGGAGGGCGAGCAGGAGAGAAACCCCAGCCCGATCGCAGAGCTGAACACCAGCGCCGCAGGAAAACCACCTCGTTCCCACGCAGGAGCTGCAGAGACGTGGGTAAGGGGGGAACTACAGAGCGGCCAAGCGAGCAGTGAGCAAAAGCCTAAGGTCTGAACAGCCCGGGCCTAGAGGCTGTCCTTGCTCTAACCATGGGGTGAATGATTAACATCACTATACGTGTCCCCCTCAGCCTGCCCATCTGGTAAGATACTTGACCTGGATCCCTGGATCCTGTTTGTTGCCAACTCAACGCAGCAATGTCCTGTGATCAAAAGCTCTGTCTAAAGTTCTGCAAAGTGCCACACACACCAGCTACCAACAGCTCTAGCTGACTGCTTCACTGCAATGCAAATCGGGCAAAGACTCGCTACACACGGCATCGAGACTCGGGCACATCTCGGTCTGGTACCCAGAGCAAGCCTCCCACATTCCTTACCCTCAGTGGGGCTACGAATTTGGTTTCCTTTTTAATCAGCTGCATATTTGGATGCAATCTGTAAAACACAATATTTGGGAGACTTGTGCCCAGCAGGGCTGAAGTCAGCCAACAAACAGTTACAAAAGCTGCAGCAGGTAGTGCCACTCCACCACATCTGCCTTCCAAAGGACTGCGGCAAAGCAACACCCTGAAAGTGCACATCATTTAACGTGTTGCACTGAGAAGGATCTAGAGTCTCAAATCCTGTACAAAATCCATGCTTGGGCTCAACAGCCCAAGCCGTTGGCTTCATTTAGAGAAAGAGTTTTAAGGAAAACACAGGAAAAATGGATTCCACAAAGTCATAGCCAGACTTCTACGCAAGCTTGCTCATGACCCACAGGTACAGGACAAGGAAGACCAACAGGGGCCCTAGTCTGAGAGATCTACAGAAGAGCTTACTTAGGTGAGACAAGGGCTTAAGCGACAGATGAGATCTGGAGAGCAAACTTTTCAGGCCCAACAGCAACAGGAAAATACTGTAATAAATTTTATGTCTAGCGATGACTTTTCACACACACACATAGGAGCAGAGCAAGAATAGTAAAGCTTTAAAACATTGTAAAGAAAGAAAGGAAGAAAAAAAAGAAACAAACCCCTAAACCTGACATTAAAAAATACTTCAAACATTTGAAATAACATCGATAAGAGATTAGACTGATGGCCCTTTCCTTACCCAACTTCCCGTTGAGCTCTTCTTGCCCCTTCCAGGATATAGAACAATTAGGTTGTGGGAACACAACGGAGGACAGAAACCCTGCAGCGACACAAGGCATCACTGCCGGGCAAACCCCCAGGCTTGGGCTGGCCTGATGGCCACACTGCACAGGCAGCAGCCACAGCAATTCAGCCCCTGATGCCAGGAGGGTCGCTGAGCACTGGGCCCCTCGGGGCCAGCTCCGCTCTCCCCTGCTCACACAGGCCGTGCCTGCACCCCAAGTGCCCATCCAGCTCCCCACAGACCTACACGAAGCTGCTCCCGCCTCCTGTGCTGCAGCACTGGGGTCTACAGGGGACGAGCTGGGATTTGGGGGCAAAGAAGGGATTCCTCGGTGTGTAGCTAAGCACGCTGCAGGTGCACGAGGCACGGTGGCCAGCACCACTCCACCACACCACCCTGCGGGCAGCCCTCACCAACCACCTACTTCACAAGCTCCACTGGAGTGTCCAGCAAGGCAAAGATCCTACGGAGAGAGGCTTGGCGGGCTGAAGCTCAGAGAGAAACATACCTGCGACGGACTCCGCGAGGGCAGAAGGCAATGCCAGCCACAGCAAAACCACATCGCTCTGTGGGGCGAAGCACGGGAGAAATGGGGAGCTCCCTCAACAAGCTATCGGGGTGCAGGAAACCACACCACAAACTCCACGCTATCCTCGTCCCCTCTGGATTGGCTCTGTAGCCCCGTGGTTGCATAGGCATAAGATCGGTAGGTGAAGAGAAAGAACAGAAACTATTTCAGGTTACATGATCCAGTCTCCACCAAATTGGATTCCCAAACACAATCCAATTGGCTGAGATGGGTAGTGCCACTGGAAATAGTTTCATCTTCTTGCCGTCTTAGCTAGTAAACAGCTCTCAGCCCCCCAAACTGCTGAGATGCTGCTATTCACGGGTGCTTACAGAAAGGTGAGACTGCTGGTGAGAAAACCGCAGCTCCGGGGAAACGCTGCTGCAGCAAGTTCAGGACAAGGGGACACCCTGAAGGAAGTCAATAAAATAGACTAAACAAATAACAAGAAGAAACAGGCTCGAAGCTGCAAACTGCCTAAGTTTCATCTATGATCTTCATGTAGGCACAACTCCTTCTTAAAACCTGCGCGGTTGCTGTGGGATTAGGAATGCAGGGAGCAGCATCGGACAGAACCTATTAGGACACGGGGTCTGGCTTCCGTCACATAATCCCTCTCGCAGACGGATGGAGATTCGTCTCAAAGCCTGCGAGGGAGCTCTGCTGCCACCGTTCTGCTCGGGATTCAACGGCTCAAAATTTTGCTCTAATCCCCATGCGAGTTTATTCACAACTGACTTACAGAAGCCTGTGCTTTGGCCAGTGCCTTCCCTTAGCAAGCCCTTCCCCCCTAATGTTGTTTACCTGCTAATGTATTTACAGAGCACTCACATACTCCCTCCTCCGCCCCCCCATTTTAAGAGGGCTAAACGATCCAAGCTCCTCTAATCTCCTCCAGCAGGACAAACTCCCTACGTCCTGATCATCTGACAGGCCCCTCGGCACCTTCATTGGCAGCTTGCTCTTAGTAAGAGAGCTGGGACTGACCTCCTGCGACCAAAGGAGACGACAAGTTTGGATTAAAATAAGTAAGTAAATCAGTAGATAAATAAATGAAACCTTCTCCCTCTGCGTTCAGGCCGTTAGATTTTTCCCTGTGGACCCACAGTATTCTCTGTCCCTGAGGAGCTGCATCCTCTGCATCCAGCTCTCTGCACTCCGCTGCCCGTCTCCAGCACAGGCGTGGGGTGACTAGGAAGAGGGGGACGATGCCAGAACAACTTCCTTCCTGCTCTCTGGCATGGCGGATCCGAGCAGGAATGCCATTTCTACCTGTCAGTACAGCAAGAAAAGCGCAGATACCGCTACCCTCAACAAGAGGCTTTATGGCAAACCCACCAGGACAGGGCAGTCCATGGGGCTTCCTCCTTTCCCTTTGCCCCACTCTGCCCAGTGTCACAGGGCACACATGGTGCTCACCCCCTCCTGCACCCTTTCCATTAGCATGGGATGATGCAACGAGACTCTTGCTGCAATCCACTGAGGAGCGGTGCTGTCCAAACTGATGAAACAGCAATTCAGCAGAGGAGGCAGGAGGCACTTTAGAGAAGTGGCAGTGACACCAGACAAGCTTTCACCACATTTATCAAAGTGCCAGCAGATTCCATTTCACGGCAGCAGCAACGCTTATAAATAATGGTCAGAGTTCCTCTGCATCTACAGCCTTTTAATAAATAAAAATGTAAAAAAGAAGCTTAAACAGCATAGTAAAGTTCAGCTTCTGCAATCTTTTTGGTCTTTCAGCAACCTACGCCAATGGTTTTTGCTTCTGCAGTCCCTGAACGCCTGATCCCCCTGGATAATGCCCTGTTAGCACATACAGGATCTGTCAAATATAGGAACTGTGCTACCATACTGAGAAACATTTCTGAGTTACTGAGAAATGCAGTGTGTGTGAATACACGTGTGTGTGTGATTTCACTCATCAGCTGCTGACTTGCTCAAGGCATAAAGCAACCCATCCCTTTTCCTGCACCCTATAACTTTATGCACACTCCCTCCCTTCTCATCACCAGTATTTTTGAGAATGGTGCTTTGTACCGAGATCTATTTCCTACCTCTGCCAGAGGGCTGGGATCTCGTTAGGTCTGGGCCAGCTTGGCAGTGCCTCCCACAACCGGGCTCAGTTCAGACCAGGCTCCGAGCTCGGGGCCCTACTCGGACATGGGGAGCCGTGGGACGGCTCATCCTCCGCTGCCACCCCGCAGCGCCTGCCCCTCCGCACCCAGCCCGAGGGACACCCGCTGCAGCGCGCAGCACGAGCAGCCCCCCGCCTGGCCAAGCCCTCGCGGAGAGGAGGCGTTCTCCTCACGACTTGCTGCAAACCATCCGCGCAGACCCGACCTGCCAAGATGCAGCAGCGGCTGCGACCGCAGCAGCGTCGCTGCGGAAGAGAGAGGAACAGAGCCATGGGCAGCGAAAAGGCTCCTACCGGAATCATTCCCTCCTCCGCCGAATCCTTGGAAGTGCCGGTCCACCAGAGCTGCTGTGGCCATCTCAGCAGGGCAGGCGGCAGAGCCCAGAGCCCGCCCTGGGTCCAGGCGCTGGAGGACTCCTGTGCTGGTGGGAACCTTCTGCGCAGATAAACCTTCCTCAATCCGAAACAAGGTGACCACTTCTGCTGCCAAAACGACAACATCCTCGCAGACTTGGGGAGCTTGCTCTCTTCCCTTTGCTATCTGCTCACAGTGGTAGCCCTGGCAGGTCCAGCAACACCAAGAAGGCAAAACAAGCAAGCAACCCCAGGACTCCCTTCCTCATGGGCACAATCCAAAATGAGGGAAATGACTGAGGAACAGAACTAATCACATATGATTGTCCTGATCTTCCTTCTTCCCCCCTCCAAAAACAGGAGAAAGAAAAGAAAACCCAAGCCCAAGAGCCAAAGTACCTCTGTCCAGTTGAAGAGTTTGCTCTTCCTGGAAAGGGCTTCTTATTCTAGGAAATTTGCCCTGTTGAATTAGGCAGAGGTGCTGTTTTAGGGCTACCCCCTTCCTAGCAGGAAAGGCAGAAACTCAAGAATACAAAATGCAGCTGTCAGAGGAAACACCCAACTGTTCCCAGGACCATGTTTATGTCTGGATTTAGATGGCTTTATACCATAATTAGAGCTACTGTTGGCTTTTGGGGCACAACTTCTGCCTCTTCTTTTACTAAATTGTGAGTCATTGTGGTTATAACTGTATGCAGATTGATTAATAAAACTGAAATGCAACAAGCTGAACTATCATCACAGTCTTACAGCTAAACACTCCTAATCTGGAAATGAAATGCCAAAGGTTCTCATAGTAGTTTCAGCTCAG
Source organism: Eudromia elegans (assembly GCA_003342815.1). Lineage (NCBI taxonomy): Eukaryota > Metazoa > Chordata > Aves > Tinamiformes > Tinamidae > Eudromia > Eudromia elegans. The sequence continues at coordinate 7,419,361 of PTEX01000003.1, read as the reverse complement.
CATTTTATATATCCAACATGTCGCAAGACAATGTTTGAAAACAGAAAAAAAAACCACATAGAAATGTTCATACTGAAAATATAATCTTCTCAAAGAGCAATACAGACAAGCTAATATTTCCCAAATGTCACAATTTAGAAACCTACTCATCTGAGGCATTAATGTTAGAAGCAATGCAAGTATCTGTATTTTAATTTCCTTGAAAATTCTCCACAACTCTGCTATCAAAAAATGAAGTATCAGCTCTGTCACATATTACCAGTGCACAACCAGAGCTGTTCCACTTGAGCAAGTTCCACCAGCTTCAGCAGCATAAGATGCACAAGAGTTAACAAACTGCCTCAAGAGGCAGATCCCTCCTGCAGAGTTATTCACTCCATAGATGTACGAAGGTCTCAGCAGAAAGTCTGTCGGTTGTGCCAAAATTTGCCTACAGTTTTCATATTGATTCTTTTTTCTCCTGAAGATTTAGGAATCAAGTTTTTTTTTTCTTTTGTAGAAGCCTAAGAATTCCAATGAATTTCAGTTATTTAATGTCCTCCATGCCCCCAGTGCTTCATCAGCCAGCAATAGAAATATAATGGGTAGAAAAATATCAGTATAGGGACTAATCCTGCAGGGCTGTGAGCATCCGCACACCCTTATCCCAGCCCCAGCGATGTGCTGAGCATGGACTGCACCAGCCTCTGCCGCCCCTGCCAGCACCAAACACGGAGCTCCCTCACACACGCGTGACCGGGGCACAAACGTTTCATTCAGCTCATTTTCCACCATTCTTTTTGTCCCCGTGGCAAACAGCAAGAAGGACTCCTCATAAAGGAAAGAGTGACTGCAACTACTCTTTCCTACTACAAATAGACAAAAAGTAAAAAAAAACAAAAAAAACAATCCAGGGAGGGCTTCCAGAAAGAGGAGGGAAGCAGAAACCTGCTATTCATTGTGCAGCGGCGCCCCGCAGCCCAGGCTGTGTGCCGAGGCTCCGCTGTGCTCTGCAGCAGGGATGCAACAGCCAATCTATTCCAGGCCTCCTCCTGGATAAACCTTGTGTCCACGTGGATAAGTCCTATCCTGTTTGCAGGCTTCGCCACTGCCCTCGTGCCACGAGCTGTCCTCTGTCACCAGAGCTGGGGTAGAAGTGAAGGGGGCCAAGGCAAGCTGCTCATCTACCATTTACCATCTGGCATCATCTAAGACTTTCTTTGGTTTTGTTTGTGCCCAAGAGGTATCTCTCTACTTGCACTAAAAGTCTCCATTAGCTACCACAGGAAAAGGGCACTGCAGGAGCTCAGTCTATGACAAGGAGTCAGCAGAGGACAAACAAAAAGGATGGAGAGGGGAGAAGCAAGGAAGAGAAGAGGGACAGACTTAAATTAAAACTTTCAGAAGGGACCAGCAGCAAGCACTGCTTTTCCTTACCAGCAATTTAGTCGTGCTGACAGAAGGGGAGGGTTCCTAGTCCTCTGTGAACCAGAGGTTTAGCACAGTGCAACCCGTTTCCATGGGCTTTCTCTGCTGCCAGCCTTGGCAGAGGTCTGCCTGGACTCATCGCCATCCCCACGCTCCAGCTGGCTCTTCCTACGAGCAGCAGAGAGGGAAGCCTGTTCTGCTGCTGCCCCTTCTGTGCCGGCTCTGCAGAATTTAAATGTCATCAATGTGACACTATTTGGGGAGAAACACAAACAAACCTGGAGTCTCTTACCTCTACCCACAAAGAAGAAAGAGGAAAACGGTTCAGCAAAGCAGCACCTACACTCAGCCTGGCACATCACGGCGCCAGGGGCTTCTTCACAGCTTTGCACTCAGGACTCCTCATGCAATTAAAAGCTCCTGGGAGCTAAACGTCACTAAAGCAGCAGCCAAGTTCCCCTGCCCAAGCCCACATCTTTCAAGCTTTTGGCACAGAACCCTATCTTCTTTCCTGCAGGTGCCACTCCAGTTGCACGTATCCCTTCTGTTTTATCCCCCTGGGACTGGCACATCAGAGGAGGGTGCTCTGAGGCACGCCAAGAGGAGCGGGAGTGCAGAAAAGCCAAGAAAGAGGAGAAAGAGATGCAGAAAATATGGCAACACGGTGAGGAAAGAAAGTGACCGGGAGCAAGAGGGAGAGAAAATACGGGGGAAAACGAAAACAAAGGGGAGAGGGAATTGGAATAATTTTTTCTCTCGGATTAACAGCAGCTCCTGGGCACACTTCACAGCTCGAAAACCACCCGTCGCCAACCGCAGGGGCTCCTGCTGAAAGGAGGCCGCGCGCCGCGCAGAAACCAGCTGCGCGCTGGGCCGCCCTCTGAAACGCCCTGTGCGGGAGCACAAAGGCCTGAGTGGGCACAGGCTGGAGCTGCTTGAGACGAGTGGAGCGCCGCGAGGCGCGAGGGGGCCGCTGCCAGCAGCGCGAGCCCGGCCCTCGCAGCGCTCCCCGGCGCGCTCAAAAGCGCCCTTGATGCCGGCGGGGACGCCAGGGCTGGCGCAACGTCCCGCCGCCAACACTGCGCTCCTTGTTCGCCGGTCCCCGTGCTGCACGGGGAGGGGGGTGCTCGCAGCAAGCCCCGCATTGAGATGGAAATGGGGACCTCGCTTCGGGAAGGGCCGGAGCGCCGGCTGGCTCCTCGCAGGCATGCTGGGAGATCTGGGATGCAGGGAAGGAAGGAAGGAGCAGAAGGAAAGCAGGAGGACAGGGCCATCCCAGTGCACACATAGCGGACATGGAGACAATGCTCCCACAGGTGGGGAGGGACGCAGGAGAGGCCAAGCAGCCCAGGGAAACAAAGGGATCCTCCAGTCTCGTTAGCAATGGTGACATGATGGGAACGGCCGCTTGGCCGCCCTGCCCTGTAGGAAGCCAGCTAAGGAGCAGCGTTCGTTGGGCATGATGCTGTCTCGCTCACAGATCCTCAAAGCACATGTGAACTGCAAAGGAGGCCAGCAGAGCCCATGTTACATACAGATATATCAACCCAAAGAGCAGGGTAGCCTGCCCAAGGTCTTCTAGCAGGCCTACAGCAGCTTGATAAACCCGCACAATGCTGACCGTGACCACGTCTCAGTACATTTCTTCTTCCAAACAACAAAGTCCATGTATCAGTTCACTCTTCTTTTTCCCCTCCTGTCCTCCTCTCTTGTGGAGGACGGAGGTGGCACAAGGTGAGAAGACAGAGGGCAGCAACACATGATGATCTAGAGCACACCACAGATAAGGAGCCCCTCCATGCTGAGCAGAGGCAGCAGCTCTTCACATGGGCCGTCTGATTGAGCAATACAGCAACGGAATAAATCAAGGCAACCCCCCGATAAATTAAATCTGAATTAGATTAATTAAGAGGAGACATTATGACTCCAATCATGGGAAACTCTACAAGCCGACCTGTGGCTTTAATTTCACAGCTGTGCTTGTGCTACCCTGTGGTGCTATCAGTCTAAATTCTAGGTACTCACCCAACAGTCCAGGAGAGAGCAGCCATCCTACAGAGTTCAACAGGAGAGGCCTAGATCCCTTTTCCAGCCTAACAGTAATCCTTGATCACTCTTTACCAGATGGGGCAGCACCTCTCCCGAATCTCAATGTGCGGAGGCAACGACAGAGCACAAGTAGAACATGGAACATAGCTCCGTATTTCCATGGATTCAGACAACAGACCCAAATGCCCCTAGCAACAGCCTCTGCCAGATATACTTATCCCTTTCCTTCACATTGTTTTTCTGTGCAGGACACTGGGAAAAGACAAAAAGACTAAACCTGAAAGTGACCTTTAGTTTGTACATTCCTTTCCAGCACAGAGGGAAAAAAAAACTCTTCTTTGGCTTTGGTCGTGGGATAAGAGAGAGGCAGTTTCAGAGTAATTCACCGGGACTTACTCCAAACTTCATTTATTACAGGACATGATCATGGGCCACATGAAAACAGGCACAATACACCTCACTCTGCTCTTTAATTGGGCTTGCCACAAATCCCCAGTGACATCCACAAAAAAGGTATTAGAAAGGGGAAGGCAGAAAGAAAGAATCAAAGGCGAAAAAATGACCCTCCTGCAATGGTCTCCTGCCCATCTTCACTTTTCGCTTCAGAAAGTAATTGCTCACAGTGTCTCAAATTGGCTCTCCTTCCTAACCGTATAATAGTCAACAGCAAATATACCCAGGAAGAAAACTATGGAGAATACAGGACTTGGCAGTCTCTAAACTCTCCCAGTAGGTACGAAAGCCCTCCTCCAAACTATGAAGACAGAGCGCAGACTGCCACAGACAGGCACAACAGAAATACGTCTTTTCAAGGCTCATTGACATGGGAAGGAGATTGCTTTGATTAAAAGCTGTGCTTCCACACCGGGAAAGATTAATGTGTTCCACAGAGCCAGGAAACCTCTCCTTAGATGTGTATCATCTGCAGGAATTAGGAGCCACTTGCTCTCTGTGGGCCTCTCACCCCACCAGTCCCCTTCACAGCTTCTGTAGGGGCTCTGGCACGGCTGGAAAGCCTGGAGATGGAAGGGCAGGGAAGGGGAGGATGCTCTCCTATTGCCATTAATTTTCGTAGGAGGAAGTGGTTCAATTACCAGCCAAGTAACACCTGGTGCCCACTTTAGCCTTCTTTTTTTTTTTTTTTTTTTACCATTTATGATTCCTTTGCATACAACAAGCAATCTAAGGGGAGGAAAAACAAATAAAAAAACCAACTTTATCTGTGAGTAGGGCCGCTTGCACCAGCTCTTGGCTGTGTCTTATAACCTGAGTGGTTACAAGACCATCACGGGGTGCTGCATCTTGATGCAATCAGAGGAAAACTGACAGGAAAACTCAAAAGAGAAAATTACCTTGCTTGCTGCCACGGACGCTTATGCAGTGAATAGCCACCTCTCAAACACTTGTGCACCTGAGCATGTCTATATGATGACTTACGAGCAACACGGCACAGCAAAATTCAACCACTTCCCCATATAATAAGGAATATTTGCAAACACTGATCTGCAGGCAGCAGGCCAGCTCATTGGCAGCGAACAAACTGATAAGGTACCATGATCTCAGCCCATGTTTCACCTCAGCATCTTATCTCCACGGTCAGGAAGTGGAAGTGGGAGAGAGAGGGAGGGAGAACTTGCCAAGGGCAGTTATCAGCGCTGTGTCTGATCAGCTTCCCGCTTCAGACCTACCCACTGCAGCCCCAGACACCCAAAGGAGCCAGAGGAAGGTGCTCCAACAACTTTCCTTCATCCCCTTTGGCTCCCTCACTCTGTACCAATTGCTGCTGGCCTCTCGCAGGCTCCCATGCAAGTGCCAACTAAAGAGTGTAAGCTGGGGACCTAAGTTCAAGGAGGGGAAGGGATTTTCATGCTCATCAGACCCACTTGTCATGTTTTGAAGTCATAAGGAAAGGGACCTCACTCCTCGGGGCTGTGGGACCAGTTTTCAGCAAGACCAAACATCTACAGCACCTGCTTTGGGACTGAGCCTCGGAACCCCACTCTGACTCGCAGAAAGGCAGCTCACCACTTCAAAGGTGAGGTGACTGTTGCTTATATGCCTCTACACCAGCGTGGGTGTCCAACGTTAGGCTCTCAAGTATGATGTATTTGGCCTGAAAGTACTGGCATGTAATCCTACTGTCTGGCTTTGCAAACCTCCGTGTTAGAGAGCTCCCACCAGAATACCTATCACATCAAGCCAAGGGATCATTTTCTCCTTAAGTTTTGCTCTTCTGAATGAAAACAAAAGCACAGCAGAGCACTCATGCCCAAAGAGCATGTTTTGATAACTGTCCAAGAAACTGACTTCCCCGCTTCACTCAGTGACCCTCTTCCCCAGAGGCTGCGAAGATGGGATAAGATATTGGAAGTGCAGGTGACACAACACACATGAGCTCATCCGCTGCTGTTATCAGGCCTTGCTGCCCAAATGCTCCAAAGAGATTCCTCGACTTGAGGAATCAGCATATGCTGTCGATACCATGTGCTGTTCACACAACTCACTCTCTAACCCTTTTGCATTCGCCCATTTCTCCATACTTTCAAAAACTACTTGAAAACACTTCCTTTACACTGGAGTCTTCTCTCTTTCCCTGTTTCATTTTCCTTCTTGCAGGAGGGAACAGACTCTGCCTGTACAAACAGCAGCCATCACACTGTAGGTACTCGTACCACAGAGGTCCCGAGACGAACCACAACAGCCTTTACTGCATGGTCTCACCATCAAAACTCTCCTCCCATTAAATGGGGGACCAGCAAGCCACAAACAGGCAGTGAGTGACCATCAGGTAAGTAAGTTCCCAGTGAAAAAGTAACGGGAGAAGTTTCTGGAACATCCTGTAGTGAGAAGATAAAATGTGCAATCCTTTTTGCTGAGATTTAAATCCTCTGATTTTTTTTAATTTCATTATTGTTTATTATTATCAATATAACAATTATTAATAGTTTTTACATTACTATATGTTAATATACATTTCCTTTTTAACTCCTGTTGTGCAAGTCCAAGCCTTCAACGTGGTGGGTAGTAAGCAAACTGCTCAGTCACTCGTGTGCCAAAGCTCAACTATTCAGCACAGATGCTGCCAGGAAAGGAATAGTGCAAGACACCACAGGCACTGGCACTGCTAAAATATAACTGCACACAAACTGGGAAAGAAGGAGGAGGAGAATTACACATTTTGTTGTACCTTTTTTTTTTCTTATCATCACTATGTTTGTCCTTCTCTCCATCTCCGCGACAAAGAAAAACTGCGCACAAATTTAATTTTCTAGTTTGCCCTGTACTAAATGTGCAATTGCAGGTCACCTTTATGGCATAACTTCAAGCTCCAGGCAGAAGAAAGAAACATTCTGTCCCTTTGGGGTTTCTAGGATGTTTAAAGCTAGTACTCCTCGTGCTTCACAACCAAATTCATCTACTTTTACAGTTCCTCCAGGATGGGAAATAACTCTGCTTGTCCAGCTTATCCCAGACTCACCCTTCTGCACTCCTCCCAGACTCATCGGATCACTGGGTCCCTCACAAAGCACATCCCTGCTCCCAGTCACAACCCCTTTGTGATGGTGTCACCTGTCACAAGCAGAGAAGCTGAGAAAGCCGGGATCGCTTCCGGAAAAGAGGATTCCAGGCATCCTATCAATGTGTATAAGTGCCTAGTGAGAAGGGGAGAACAAGGTGGAGCCTGACTTTTGTCTTTGTGACAAGACAAGAGGCAGCGGGCACAAACCTCAACACCGGAAATTCCATTTAAGTATAAGGGGAAAAAAAAGAACATTTTTACAGTAAGGGTGAATGAGCACTGGAACAGAGCCCAGAGCGGCTGTTGGAGTCTCCATCCCGGGAGATACCCAAACCCAGACCAGACACAGCCCTGAACAACCTGCTCTCGACGGCCCTGCTTGAGCAGGAGGTTAGGCTGGGCCATCTCCAGGGGCACCTTCCAACCTCTGCAGCTCTCCTCTGCTTCTGCAACAGCTCCTGCCAGCCTTTCCTCTCACCCCCATGGGCCCCATCCAGCTCCACTTGGCCTCTTCCACATTGAACATGATCATTCTGTGTGCTGAGAGGGCAAAACAGCCCTACCACTCACGGCAGCTGCACAGGGAGAAAAAAAAACAACAACAACAAATTTTTTTCCTTGCTAAATTATGCATAGTCTCCGCATGGAAAAGCAGTTTTTGATTCTTCAAAAGCTTCTGACTTGGCCAAATCAGGGCAGGTTTGCTCAAAGGTGTCAGAAAGCACATCTGTGTCCCACACACCATCCTCTGCTGCATTTCAAGGCATGGCTACAAAACATGGAGGAAAGGCATCAACTGAGAAATTTCCTTTTCAAACACAGGAGAACCAATTTTTTCACCCTAATTATATTCTCAGGAACAAGACAGAGATAGTTGAAATTTTCCATACAAATTGAGCCTGAATCTGGGCATGGGAAAGTTTCAGGCCATCTTTTTTAAAACTGGCAGAATAGTTAAAGAGACTCAAAGCATGGGTAGAATAACAACACTGACCACCACAGTTCCTCAGAGCCATCAGGAAACTGTTAACCCCATTTACTGAGAGTGAAACAGAGGCGAGCAAAGGTGAAAAGCACAGCTGCAAATATCTCGCATCCTTAAACACCAGCAGTACATCCAAGTGTTTTTCACAGAATCACAGATTGGTTAAGGTTAGAAGGGACCTCTACAGATCATCTGGTCCAACCCCTCTGCTCCAGCAGGGTCACCTAGAGCATGTGGCAGGGTGGCATCCAGGTGGGTTTGGAAGATCTCCAGAGAAGGAGACTCCACAGCCTCTCTGGGCAGCCTGTTCCAGGGCTCCGTCACCCTCACAGGAAAGAAGTTCTTCCTCACATGGACATGGAACTGCCTGGGTTTCAACCTGTATCCGTTATCACTTAGCCTGTCACTGGCCACCACTGAGTTTGGCCCCATCCTCTTTACATTCTCCTCTCAGGTACTCACACATATTGATCAGATCTCCTTTCAATCTTCTCTTTTTGACTGTTGTATGTTTTCTATCCTGAAATGCTGCTCTCATCCCTAGAGATGATCCGTCCTGGAGTACAGATGACATAGGTGCATAAATGTCAGAGCTGCTTTGGGGCCAAACTCTTCTAGGTGGTGTGGGAGAGCTGGATGGATGCCACCCAGTGCCCCATGCTCTAGGTGTCCCTGCTGGAGCAGGGGGGTTGGACTAGATGACCTCCAGAGGTCCTTTCCAACCTCAACCGTCCTGTGACACTGTGATGCTGTAGCCAGCCGGCCCTGGCTCCGTGCAGCACGAGGGAGGCCGCGCTGCCCGGGGAGGCGGCTCAAGCGTGTGGTGGCTGCGAGCAAGCGCTGCCGAGGCAGCAGCCTGCGGAACCCATACGGGTGCTCCCGCACCCCTCAGCTGCGCAGCACGGAGGCGCCGGAGCGACCTGACGCTGTGCCGGCCACGGCCGATACTGCTGCTCTCGGATGGGAAGGAACAGAGTACGCCAAAGCTCGTCTCCTCCAACGCCAGTTAGGTGCCTCTGTGCTGTGATCCATCACTTACAGACTCTGTGAGAGCTCATCCCAGATCCTGAGCAACTATGCAGGAGATGGTGCAGGCCTGGCACTCCATCCAGGATGAAAAGCCCTCTCCCCACTCAAACTCTGAGCAACACGATGCAGAGAAACACAGCAAACATCAGTGAGGTGCTAGTTGAACCCATTTCTAAAGGTTTGCTGCCACAGCGGAAACGCTGCCCCTTCCCTGCCCAGCCTACTGGGTGAAGGGATGGAGTGCTCCCTCAGTAAGTCTGCTGATGATACGAAACTGGGAGGAGTAGCTGATAGCCCTGAGGGCTGCACTGCCATCCAGAGGGACCTGGACAGACTGGACAACTGGGCGATGAGAAACCTCATGAAGTTCAACAAGGGCAAGTGTAGGGTCCTGCACCTGGGCAGGAATAACCCTAGACATGCCTACGGGCTGGGGACCGACCTCCTGGAGAGCAGCCCCACAGAGAGAGACCTGGGCATCATGGTGGACGACAAGATGACCATGAGGCAGCAGTGTGCCCTCGTGGCCAAGAGGGCCAATGGGATCCTGGGGTGCATTAAGCAGAGCGTCTCCAGCAGGTCGAGGGAGGTGATTCTGCCCCTCTCCTCAGCCCTGGTGAGGCCGCACCTCGAGTCCTGTGTGCAGTTCTGGGCTCCCCAGTGCAGGAGGGATGTGGAGCTGCTAGAGAGAGTCCAGCGCAGGGCCACAAAGATGATTAGGGGCCTGGAACATCTGCCCTATGAGGAAAGACTGAGAGAGCCTCTTCAGCCTGGAGAAGAGAAGACTGAGAGGGGACCTGATTAATGTATATAAATACCTCAAGAAAGGGAGTGAGGAGGAGGGGGCTGGCCTCTTTTCAGTGGTGGCCAGTGATAGGCGGCCACAAATTGAGGCACCAAAAGTTCCACAGGAACTTGAGAAAGAATTTCTTAACAGTGAGGGTGACAGAGCCCTGGAACAGGCTGCCCAGAGAGGTGGTGGAGTCTCCTTCTCTGGAGATCTTCAAAACCCGCCTGGACACCACCCTGTGCCACATGCTCTAGGAGACCCTGCGTGTGCAGGGGGGTTGGACTAGATGATCTCTACAGGTCCCTTCCAACCCTAGCCATTCTATGATTCTACTCTTGCATTTGGCTATCACTCCTGCATGGGGAAGACTTCCAAGGAAGACACTGATGCTGCACAAACTAATGGTACAGAAGGCACTCTGGTACCTGGGATTAAGGCCACAATGTTTGGGTTTCAGCAGGAGACCATGAGCACACAAGCAAGACGAGCCCTGGGAGATTTAATACACCACGCACTAGCCTTACATGGAGCACAGCCTATAGGAAAAGGAATCTCTTCACAGAGTTTCTGAAGTCTTATTCACAGTCTCTTTGCATATCTGCACTGATACAAGCTGAGATATAACCACAGAGCACAACACACCCTCATACGTAAGCACAAAGGACAAAAGAAAAAAAAAACATTGTAGTCCTGCTTGGCTGGGCCTCTCGTCTGGGCAGGTTTGCTGCAAACCTTTATGCTTACTGTACATAGTCCATGGTCACAGTGGTAAGAACACTATGGCACTGACATCATGATTTTCCCTGCCAGCACACTCCAGAAACAGGCCATTTGCCTACCGGAGACGGAGGGAGCAGGGCCCAGGCTGTGTGCCCACCAGGGTAGGGACGGAAACGCGACCTCACGCTCGCTCTGCTCTTCTGCATCACGTTCACCAGGCAGCACCTCCTCCTGCCTTCCCCTGCCTCCTGCATCCACGGCCGCTCCAGGAATAAAACAAAAGGATAATCACGAATTTCTGTCTCAAGATAAGTAAAAGCAACCAGGGGAAATTAATGGAAAAAACACATCACTGACAAGGTGCTGTGCTCCCTCACTTAAGAAAAAAAAACGAAGTCACTCTTTCCCAGCAGCATCCCTAACCGAGTCCTGAGGACAGCAAACGTAGTCCAAAAATATCGCACAGCACCGCATTGCTCCTGCTTCCCTGCTGTCGACCACTGCAGGACAGCAAGGACGACGGCACGCGGCACGGCCTCGCCAGCCAGCTGCTCGCACCGTCATCCTCCCCGGCTCTGCGCAAGCTGCATGAAAACGCAGGGCAGGGACAGGGCAAACGCTCACCGCGCACCTTCCTACCTGCCAGCACAGGCCATCAGCACGGCTCTACAAGGACTACGAAAAGAGCTGCGAACTCCTCCGGTGGCACAAGGCACCACTGCTCCGTCCACTTAGGAAACCCTCTGCAGGGAGAGGGGGCAAGAACGTGAAGTTTTTGCTTATTTTTCCTTTGGTACCTATTTACTCTCTGCATCTGCATAGGCACAGAGGAGATCTGATATGAAAATGTGTTCACACATACATACCTCCCTGCTCAACAGTGAAGACTGCTTCAGGGACTGTCAGTCTATACACTTTTAATGGAAAATATGCGTATACACGTGTGTGTGTGTGCATGCAGGATGAGGGAGAGTCATGAGCAGAAGCCATGATCTGACTGTCAGCAGATGACTTTTATTTTTACTCGTTAGCACTGCCCTAGCGCGTGCTAACACCACCCCCTCGGGTAATTTAAATTTATCAAAAAGAGAGAGAGAAAAAAAATAAAAAAGGAAAAAAAAAAGGACCAACCGTATTTCTATATTTAGGCGGTTAGGATAATCGGGGTGGAAGAGCCCATCTGTTTGACATTCACTCCAGCTGCTGTGGATGCGGAAATTTATGTGTTTTCTTTCCCTTTGCCCATTTTGACTTGTCCTGTTTGCCTGTGACAGAGACCACTACGTGTGGTCACAGCCGTCCCAGTCTGAAAGGCTGCATTATCCCAGAGGAGGCACTGCAGAGCCAGTCGGTCTCTGTCACACCTGGCATTTCTCCTGATCCACTGTAAAACAATCCTTAATAATAAGAATTGATTTATTAATGTGGCAGAATTATTATTAATGAATCTACATTTATGATACAGGAAGAGGAGAGAGATACACAGAAAAGCAGAAAACAAGCCAAGATACATCTCAGGCTTCAGTAAAGGCCAGCCTTAGAAAGGCAGCTTCCCCTCTGCCACATTCTCCTTTTGCAACATCTCCTCCCCTTCATGCATCAACCAAGTCTTCGTGCAATGCCAGCGCACCAACCGTGCCATTAACCACTGCATGGAGACAGAGCCACGTTGCCTTGCAAACTAACCTGTTCTGCCCTTTGCATCTCCAGGCTCTGGCAGAGTGAGCCACATCTAACTTCAGAAACGGCCTTTGATCACCCAGCGCCTTGAGCTGACCAGGCTCTGGTCTGAAAATGAGAAGGAAGCAATTGTCTCAGAGTCCTTTGCAAACGTTCCCTTGTCTTCCCAACCACACAGAGCTCAAATATCTTACTGATTTCCATGCATACAAGAGTGGGACCTCAGCTATCACCTGAGGGACAGTGAATGTGTTCACAGTCCCAAAAGCTTTCCCTTGGATAAAGCCCTGCTCTGGTTTATGTCCTGAAAGACTCTTGCTTACAAGGAGTTGATGGAGACAGACGACCACATTTTGCAGGCTTATCCTTAAGATATATCTGGCCTTCAATCTAGAGAATGACTCGGGTGGGTTCCTAATTAAGCCCACTGTGGCACTAGAAACAACATTTTACCTCTTTCAGTCTCTGACTGAACGCACACATACCCATGAAAAAAACCCCAACAACAACAAAATTGATTATAAGCATGCTGTATGTCAATCACTATTTGCAGAAGCTACCCAGCTAGCAATTTCAGGAAAGCAGAAAGCAAAAAAACCACAAGTTGCTCACAAACAATGGAAGGATTCAAAGAAATGGAAGAGGAATTCATTAAATAAATAATTTGCTATAAATTATTCACCTGCCTCTAATCTTACTACCACTTAAGACTATAAAATTCATGCCATAAAAGATACAGGATACATAACAGGGTATCATTAACTTATGCATTTTCCAGCACTGCCTGATTTTGACTGTCCAGCTGTATTACTGCATTAAGATAGCCTTTTGTCCTTAATCTACTCTGACCACTACACATTTCTGTTTTAAAAGCCTGGCTAAGGAGACTTGTGCTGATTTTAGATTGCAGTTTGATTTTCAGCTCCAAGAACAAACTGCACCTCAAACCCAAAACACCCTCTTAATAAGTTAGACCAGAATCAATGCAAGTCTTACACAATTGACTGCATAATTCCAAGAGATCACCACAATTTAGGCTCACTTCACATAATTTCAATGGGAGGGAGATTTTTTTTTTTTCATCCAAATAGGGGATGACAGGCAGGAAGTGGCTGTGTCCCCATCCATGTCCCCACCTGACCTACTTCTTTCCCCCCTCGGTCTGGGACCCTGGCAAGGCCAGTGGCCGTGGGGCAGCTGCCAGGTGAGGGTGCCAAACACGCTCTCAGCACCAGGCTCACCACTAGAAACACCTGGAGTTATCCACCTTCCCTAAATCCAGCCCATCACTGGCTTCTCAGGGGGCTTCCCTTCTCCACGCCTCCCCTTCTCTGCCTGTCAAAGGAAGATAAAAGATGGCTTTTAATTCACAGAGAGCAGACAAATGAGCCACACACCATGGAGCTTCATAATATCTGTTGACAGCCAAAGGGAAGAATTTGAGAAAGAAACATAAAACACAATCTATTATTATTTTTAGCCACAAGAGAAAAAAACCACAAAATCCCAGAAGGGGCTCTCACATACAACCAAAGATGAAGACAGCTTCTTCATCTTGTTTTGTGTTATGACATATTCAAACTGCCAGTCACATCACGCTACTTGTTTGGTCTCTCAACAGTTGTTTTTTTTTTTTTGTACCATATTTGTTTACTTTTAATTAAAACGCTGCTGATTGTCACTGGATTTCTGTGTTTGTGGGAAACTAACGCAAGCTGCACTTACTTGGTTAAGGAGGAAGGGAGTGAAAGAAGACTGCTTCTTGGAGCTGCCCATCTCCTCGTGGCCTCCAAGGTGAGTATCGCCCCTGCTGCTGGCAGCGCGTTGCAGTTTAACACTGCACCTCATCACCCACACGCACTTTGATCCTTCAAAACCAGAGCTGGGCTGGCCCAATCCCGTCATTCCCAGCCAAGCAGCAGGCGGCTTAACCTACGGCCCAGGGAATGCCAGGGATATCTATCAAGTCCTGGCACAGCTCAAGGTAGCCGCACACTATCTTATTACACATGCTAGTACTCAACGGATATTTCTACAGTGCCTAAGGATGCTTTACCAGAGCTTCTGTACAGGGGGAGAGGAGGCGAAGGCTCCCCTGATCCTGGAGACCACTCAAGGACCCCTGCCGGCTCCCAACCCAAAGGCCTTGGAAGCTCGATAAGCTTTAGCAAGGCATTGGCTGCATCAAGGACGGAGAGAACAGCCACGATCCCGTTGACGTGAGGAATCAAGGAACAGCTTCCTCTCCTTCTTCATCTTCCACATAAGACCACGTCAGACAGGCTTTTTAAAAGGAACCTAAGGGAACGGACTGCTTAACTCCCACAGGTACCTTGGCAAATCCCAGATGTAACAGACTTTTTCTATATAGTTTTCTTCCATCTCCAGAGCAAAGTCACAGTGAACATACAGGGTGGCTAACAAGGAGGGTCTGGATATGGCCAGATGAAAGGAAAAAAAAAAAAAAAAAAAAGGTTCCCTGGAGCAATGAAGATGATCCTTGAAGATGCAGGAGAGGCAGATCCGCTTTCCACCGCAGGAGGGTCCTGGCTAACCCATCTCCACCAGCCACCACAGGACTCACACCGAGAAGGCCAGCCGCACTGTGCCGTAGCAGAGCCTCCTGCCCGTGCGAGGGGCCCGACTTCCCCCAGAACTGCTGTGTCCTCCTGGAGCCTCCTGCAGACGCCAACGCAGAGGGTGATCTAGATGAGGTGGCCAGTATCTAAACCAGTAGAGAGGGGCAATATGCAGAGATGAGCAATAAAAACGTGGCTGGATGGTGCGCAATGCAGCTATGAAAGGCTTCGAAAAACACACAGGCCTTCTCTTGCTTGCTCTGCATCGCCTTCTACAGAGTAGCTATTCAAGCAAACAAAGCAGAAAAAGATCCCTTCCTACAAGGGCAGTATTTATCAGACACACGCACCAGTGTGTGAGGACAGTGCCTCGTATATTCAGATCCCTGTGCAAACAACGACCAACTTCTGCCGGTGGCAGGAAAGCGGTATCCTGTGTTACGGAGCAGGGAACACACAGGGATGGTTAGAGTCAATCTGTGACAAGGAAAGAGGCAAGGAGACAGATCTCCAGGGTAAATTCAGCTACAAAATAAGCTCTAACACGGGCCATACTCAGGGAGGCCAAGAGTCAGTGGCAAAGCTCTCGTGGACTTGAAGTGGAGCTTCATTGGGTGCTAGATGGGGGACAAGCACCCATCTTTCTGCATGCCAAACAAGGCATTTCAAGCCCCAAGCAAGTACCGGACACTGCTGCAAAAGCAGCTCTCAGAAAGGACGAGACAAAACCCCTCTTCGATCACTTTATTTTGCCATTGTTTTGGCCTGCCACACTGTGCCCTCTTCCCTCGCTAAGGTGCTGCATGCTGCTTGTCTTCATCCGCTGGACACCCATTTGCCACCTGAAACACTCATTTGCCCCGGAAGCCCTGCACGTACATCCCACCCTTTCTGCTGCTGTGAAACATTGCCAGGAAATGCAGGGAAATGGCAGCACAAAGACCCACCGGCGGCGGCTGGGAATGGAGCCCACATCCCCCAATGCTTAAACCCTCCTCAAAAAAAGATGAAGAAAGAAAAATACCCTTTCCCCAGCAGGCTCTGTTTCCTCCCTTACAACTGCATCCTCGCTGCTGAATTGCAGCCTCAGAAAAAGGGGAAAAAAAAGAGAGAGAAAAGGCCCAGACGGCAGCCAGGAAACCCACCGTGCCTTGGCTGTGGCGTGCGCGCGCGGGCTCCTTCTGCTGCAGTGCCTTGGCAGGCGCCCCTCGCTCTGACTCAGCACCTCGCCGGCACCTCCTGCCAAGGGCGGCCGCCAGGCGCACGCTCCCGATGGGCTCCGTGCGACGGGAGCCTCCGCTGCCGCCCTCAGACAGCGCCACCTTTGCGCTGTCCCAGGGAGGGACCAGCGGGAGGACGTGGAAGAGGGCCCAGAGGATGGGGATGGGGCGAGTGGGGGAAATGTGCCCACGCTGGAGCCGTTCTGTGGATAAGTTGGTGTGCGCTGGCAATCCAGCAAGAAGAATTGCAGGCTTGGAATGGGGGGGCAGGGGGCTGAAGAGGCTGCAGAAATAGAGACAAGATCAGCAAGAACAGATGACACTATTGAAAACAAAGAAATTTTTAAAAATCCTCAAGAAACCAATGCACAGCAGTTCCCAAAGAATGGGCAAAACTCCACGCTGCTGCAGCTGCACGCGGCCGGCAGCACAGACCCGCGCGCGGTGTCGCAGGCATCGGCAGCGCGGGGACGGGGCGCACGGACTGCGGCCGAGTCCACCACAGCGCCCAGGGCACACCAGCTGTTTCCAGGCAAGGGGAAGGGTTGCCCTTGATGGGCGAAGGACATCACGATTCTGCAGACGCACTGAGGCTATTCTGTCCCTCTGCCAATAGCCGAGGTCCTCCTGATCGCTCCCAAGATGCAGCCAGAAAGCCAAGCTGGCTTCCAGCCTAGCGGCTCCAGATCCAAGGGAGACGCTCAGACATTATACTTTTCGGCTTTACTTTTTTACACATTACACTTTTTTCCTTGGCCTTCTGCAGAACAACAAGCTCGCCCACTGGGAAGCCCCCTCTCCTCTTCCCCTTGGATCCCACAGGATACAGAGGGCACAGGAATGTGGATCGGCACAGACCGGTCAGAACTTTAACCAAGCGGCTCCAAGGAGCCGCGCACTGCAGGGCAGCGCAGCAGTAGCTTTGCACAGTGCAGGAGAGGGATGAGAGCTGCGCCGGCAGACGGTTAAAATGCCCAGCATGTCTCCTAGCGCGGGGCTGCACAGCTGCAACATTCATCAGCGCGTGATGCGCTGCCCGGAGAGCTGGCGCGCGTGCAAGGACAGGGACACCAGAGCGCAAACAAGCAGGACGCAGCGCCCGCCTGCCTGGCCCAGCCCGAACGGGGAGAATAGTCAGGTAAAGACTGACCCAGTCGTGCTGGATTCGCCCCCGGCTCGGGGAGAGGCTGTTTGCGGAGCAGTGTGGAGGGGAACACAGAAAGTCAAAGAAAGCGGCAATAAAAGCTGAGCTCAGCAACACGTGCAGGGCTCAGCACAGTGTCACAGCAGGGCGCGCGGCGCAGTCCTGCAGCGTCCTGGAGAGTGGCGCTACCTGGGACAGACAGTCCTAGGTCACCAGAGACCACGTGGTGAAAACACCACGATGCAAAGAGTAACCTGAGTCACAAAGCAGCGGCGACCGCTGCATCATCAAATTTAACGTCCCTGCGAGGGAAAGGGTATCACAAGTTAGCAGCCCAGTTCCTGAGCGCTAGAAAAGACAACAGCAAGCAAGCTGGCCAGAACAGCCTAGGTCCAAAAGCAGGAAATTTAAGGTTGCTACACTCAGTACAGTGCTTACGTGCATCAATCTCAGCAGAGGCACGGGCAAGGTATTTGGTACCTCCAAACAAACGGCTGATGAGAAGCAAGGAAACGCATTTTATGGTCAAAGCAAAGGCACAAGAAGTCATTCCGTCTGAGCAGGCACTTCCTAAGGTGGCAGCTAGGAGAGCTGAGAGGCAATTGAAAGCCAAACCGCACAAGTCGAAAAACAAATAATCATTTAAGAATATTCAGAGGACAAACTTAGAACTGCTGAACAGCAGGGGAATAAAATGTCCAAAGCAGCTGTGCTACTAGCAAAGATATCAGAGTTTTTGCTAAGCCAGGTGTTCCTGAAAATCAGCACCCTTTTCCTTCAGAGAACGTTCAGGCTACCCTGGACGTGGCAGCAGGGTCACTGAACTGGTCAAATTCTTTTAACCCATAAACAGCAGACAAAACAGCTTGATCTCTCTTCAAAGGAACATGTGCCCCTCCAAACCACTCAAATTTGGGCAAGAAAAGGTCAGGACTAAGTGATTAATTTTCACTCTCTTCAAAGCACGGCTAGTAAACCGTTCTGGGCAGGCGGCCAGCTCGGTGCTGCCCCAGCCCTGCCGCCTTGCCAGGCTGCCTGGGTTCGAAGCCTCCCCGATCCCGGGGTCTGCCAGGACACCCAGGTGTGGGTTGTTCCACCAAGCCCAGAGCCCTGAGCCCTGGTCGGTGCCCAGGCTCGCAGGGGCAGCAGCCCCGCTCCCCGTGCCCTTGCGCTGGCCCCAATTACGAGGGATTATGCTCAGGTCTCATACCAGCCCTGGGGTGGTTTAATCTTTTCCTTAACATCTGGAAAAAAGGGACAGCGAGCTGGCAAGATGATTTGGGCTGGCCGAGACAAAAGAAGATTGCAAGAGACTTCCAAGGGATCTAACCCGGCAAGGCAAGCGGACAGCATGAGGCGAGATGAAATGCAACATTATCAGGCAGGCAGTAATACAAACTTGAGAGAATAATCTGAGCGACTCACATACGATGGGGCTCTAATTTAACTGTAATCACTTGAAGAAAATATCTTGGTATCACTGTGAACAGCTCAGTGAAAACATCTGTTCAGCAAACAGCAGTGGGCAACCAACAGACAAAAAAATATTGCTGTTAGGCCATCTAAAGACTGGAGCAGAAAAGGATGCTGGAAGTATCAAAATGCCACTGAACATCGACAGCGCCACCTCAGTAGCAATACTGTGTTTAGCTATCTAGCTCATGTGAGTGTACAGAAGGGATGGAAAAGTTTCATCATTCTTCAATAAGGTACACTTCCTGGCCAAAAGAAATTTCTAAGCACACTTAAAATTGTGTCTGTATGACCTAGAGCAAAGTTAGATAGAGCGAAATTATCAAATAGGTATCAAGAAGTGAATCAGGCACTTCTTTAATTCCTCCTCCCTCTTTTTTTTTTTTTTTTATCTGAGAGACAAAAGGCTGTTCAATACAACCAGAGAACAGGAAATATGGCCAGAAGACATGAAGGAACAATTGTACTTTTCCTTCGCCTCTCTGTCTTTCTTCTTCCTGTTTGTTTTGAGCGCAGCCCATAATTCACCACCAGGAAAGACAAGCACGTGCCATCAGCAAAGAGCTCGGCGGATATCCCAGAGGCCCATGCACCTATAAGCCTATTGGGAGCCGCTGTCACAGCACGAGGTTGTAACACGGACATCTCACCTGCATCCCAGGCAAACCTGGACCGCGAGGTCCCGGCATCCGGCAGCATTTTGCACTATCCCACACTTCAACTCCACGGGCTGCAAGACACGGCTCAGCTGCCCCTGCTCCGCCTGGTTCCTGACATGGAGAAACTCCTTGTTTTCTGAGTGGAGAGGGGCTCCTGAAATGGCATTTTGGCTTTTTCTCAACATGTGGAAGCAGAAGCCCAAAGTGCGGCGGTATCCAAGTGCAGCTCAGACACTGCCTTTTTCCTGCTGATGCTTGTGAAACAGAACCCATTCACACTCTCGTAGCAATGTCAGCTCTCGAGGATGTGAAGGAAAAAAAAAAATGCAGAAGCTTTTATCTTTAGGCCACCCGATCTCTGTAACGTAGGAACCCGGCCGCATGCAGCTTCATGCAGACAGGCAAGCACCTGTCTGTGCACTGCTGCACTGCCAAGCAGCGAGCTGGGACTCCGCGCACGCACACCTAACAAACGGCTCTGCCCAACTATTAATCCTGCGCTGACTCTTTTCCAGCGGGCGCTCCAGAAAGGGAAACAAAGATTAACAAAAGGGCTGTATTTCTTTCACACAAAACTGTCTTATTTCGTACCCCACGTTCTGTTTCTTTTGGTGCAAACTGCTCCACGTTGCTATGAATAAGGAAAGGACAGGGGCAGCACCACGTAGGTGCGCGTGGTGTCGGCATACACGTGTCAACACTGCAGAACTAATGGGCAGCAACCATGGGCAAGTTATCACCAGCTTCTGCCAGCTGGATTTGAGGGCTACTGTTTTTAAATACCCCTTAGAGGGAAAAAAAAAAGGAACAACTTCAGCTTTTAGAGCCACTTCCAGCAATCTAATCCTTATGACACCTGGGATGTTTATAAAATAAGAACTGTATTTCAACAGAAAAACAGGGGGAAATAGTGGAAAATGCAGAAATATCCCATTTGAGCGTGGGGTTTTTCTTGCATGAAAAGTTTTGACTTCTCACATGAGAATTCCTTCTTGCATAAGATTTCTTTTTGAATTATTATAATAAGAATTCACACATAGAAACACCATATTGGTTGACCTGAAACGAAATCCTTCTGAGAAATTTCCTTTCAAAAATGTCACAGAATTTAATTTCTATTTCCGTTCAGAACTAAGCTAAATTCTTCAGTTCTGACGCAACAGAAGGTTTGCTCTTCACACAGCTCAAGCGATGAAAAAAAAAAAAGATACGAGACAGAAGCAAGAATGGTCACAAGTGACCTCCAAAATCAAAGAGATGAAAATATGTAAGGGAGAAAAAAGTAAAATCAGTTCACAATGTGTAATTAGAAATACTGTTCTGCTTTTCTGTGCTTAAGACACAGAACATTTGTAAGAGAAAAGTGGGGTGGTACAAGACTGGGAGCCCTGCAACTTTGACTTCTGCACAGCAGAGCTGGCTACATGCCCTATATGACAGCAGCTAAATGACTTGATCTCTATACACTTCACTTTTCCAAGCTATAAATCAAAGTGACTTCCTTAACAAAGTGATTTTAGAGACTCTCAGTTAGCTAATGTTTGTAAATGACTGTCCAAACATAAGGTAGTATTAACAAGGGAACTGTCTTTGTTACCCTGCTGCTTGTTAAACAACCAGGAGCTAAATTTCTCTCTGAGCATTTACAAAAGGGAAGGCAGCATTAATGCTTCACAAGGAAAAAAACTACAAAGAACAAATTCTCAGTGCATGCACTTCTCCTTGAAATAAACTGTGTTAAAAGCACTTTGCTTAAAAAGCACAATGATAGTAGCATCCTGCTAAATATAGATGACTCACCACAATTTAGTAGTGAACAACCCTAAAGAGCACCATTACAGTATTGCTTAACCTGCTGCATAAATTCAAGTATTCTCCTGTGGCTACAGCTTGGACTAAGCCACTCAGGACTATCCGCATCCACTGACCTTCAGCAGGTCATGTAGCCTCTCTGAACTTCCCTCTCTTCACCTATACTGCTGATCATAATCATACAAATGCATCTTCCCAATGGAAGCATGAAAAAAAAGATTTCTAAGTTTCTCAACAAGTTGTTTATGCCATACTTGGCAGAGCCACGCTGCTACTGAAGAGCTAAATATAGTTGTTCTTGAGACACTTTGCGATCCCTTGGAGAGTGCAATCTTACAAAGGCAAAGAAGAACCACATTTTAGTCGATACTGAAGGAAAAAAAGATAACAAATGAGTTTCCCAAATTCCCACTTTACAGACGCAAAAGGTAGTTAACACAGCTGTGCTTACCACTGGGGACGAAGGTCAGGCTGCAAGCAAAATGATTTATCTGCACGTCACAAAAGCCACACAGCTTAGCGCAAATGGCACTCTGCTCCAAAAACACCTAATCACGGAGGAAGAGCAAGGGACTGCTGCACTCCTCTCCTGCTCGGGCTGAGGACCTGGAGCAGAGCTGGCAAGAAAATGTGAATTAGCAAAAGGGGGCTGCAAGACCAACCCGTACAAAAAACTGCAGACCAGGCGCTGCACTGAGGCAGTCTCACCAGGCCCCCAACCTTGTGAGATCCAGCTACCCAGAGCGCAGGATAGTGACATCTCACCTGTTGCTACACTAGATCACAGGAGTCCGACACCATACGGTTAAAAAAGAAAAGGGTACTGAAAATAGTTCTGTAGTTTAGCTGTATCCGATGTGATTTCTAACGCATTTTAAATTTTACAGTATGCTATTTCAGGCTACGCGGCAGGATTGATTCGCCATCACAAGTTTGGATTCAAAGCTTTTCAACAGAATCCCCTCCCATCCTTCCAGATGCTTCTTTAGAGAGTCTAAAAAAATATTATTTCCACAAAAGATATTGCGCTCATGATGCTTTAGAGGGAAAACAACGACGCTGCCTCTGCCCCAGGAGTATTCAATATGGGTATTACAAGCCCAGCAAAAGCAGCCATCTAGCTCTTGTTAGAAAAGAATTATCATTTGTGAACAGTTCTTATCTGACAAATTGCAAAACACAAGAAAGTGTGTCTGTAATAGATGATTGACATTTCACTACAAACCCTGACTGTACTTTACCATAGACATAAAGTGTGCAAATGACTAGGTGACCTCCAGGGACTTCTCTTGCCTGCACATTTTTGCCAATTACACACTTTTACTTCTTCTGATCCTCTTAACTTCTGAACTTTTCTGTCTACATTTAGCTCCTTTCAACCACCACTTGTCACCTTTGCATGTAGCCCCAAGTTTTTTTTTCCCCTAAAACAACTGAAAGCATCAGAAAGAAAAAAAAAACACTCTTCCAAATCCAACTTTGCAATTCAGAACAGAACTACACTTACTGGTTTCCTGCAAAAGTTATTTAGAGCAAATTCCCCCATTTCTATGGCAGCTTGCATGAGTGCAGATCTGTTCCTTACACTTCACGAGGGGGTTCTTTCCAGTTTCAATCAAAAAGCGTACGGGTATGCTTATGGGTAACACAGAAGTGACTCTGTACTGTGTAGTTACTTCCATCTACTCCTAACTTCTAAAGACTCTTCCTAAGATTGGAAAAAAAAAAAAGAAAAAAAAAAAAAAAAGAAGTCTAGAGAGACAGATGGTACTTTCAGGTATCCTTAAACTTTAAAGAAAAGTGCAAGAAAAAACATTATGTTCCTGCATACAAATATGTTACACAATGGTATGTTTACGTGGCTGGTAGTCTCCATTATCATTGTCACAGTATATCCTTAACCCAAAGGGAAAAATAAATACTGAGTCAATCTTTATTTCTAAAGAGACAACAAAAAGCCTCTTTAATTTTAGCCTTACATTTGGTTACTGTTATATGCTTTAGCACAGTTATCATGCTAACAGAAACACTTCATCACGTAAGTGTTTGTAACTGCAGTCGGCACGGTGCTTTTCTATACCTTTGCAATCTCTGCAGCCCAAAAGCTGGGGCACTGGGATCCAGAAAGTGAATTTCCCTGAACACACTTTGCAGACTCCGAGAGGTGCAAAAAGTAAACGAACAGCGCTCGGTGTGCAAGGGCTGGGATTATCTGCTCCAGTTAAACGCTAATCAACTTTTCATTTCCCGCAGCTTCCCTCTTTGAAGCCAGCAGGCGAAACTCCCAGCAACTCGCACTCCCAGGCGCTTCCTGAGGGCAGGACCTGCGGCGTCTTCGGGCGGGAGGCCTTCCGGAGAAGTTCTCCATCGCTACGCACACGGGTCCCGTGCAGAGGGGAAGAGCCCGGTGCACCTCAACACCAGGCACAGCCCCGAGACGGGCAGGGTCCATCCCGCTCCAGGCCGCAAGGAAGTTTGGTCCAGACCCCGCTGGGATCTGCGCACGCGGCGTCCATGGCCTTGTCGTGGCAGGTCCCGTCACCGTTCGCTGCCCTGCCAGGGGCACTCGCGGGACATCTCCCAGGCCGCGAGGATCCTCCCGTGCCGCCGGGCGGATAAACCTCAACCAGCCCGCGTGGTGCTGGACCTGGCCGGGAACCAGCAGCCCTCACAACGTTCATTACCTGCTGGACCTCCCTGATCACGGCTGTGATGCCCAGCGGCGCGCTCAGCGCCGAGCACGCGAGCTCTCCCCTCGCCGCGTTTCCGAAGGGGCAGGACACGGGCCCTGTCCCCGGGGCAGGACGCGGCCGCAGCGGTTTGCGGGCGCGCGGCCCCCGAGCCCGTCCGGCACCTCACGAACTTGCCGGCCGCCTCGCGGCCTCAAGCGCGGCAGAGTCTCCCCACCCGGGTGGGCTGCCGCGGACGCGAGGCCCGGGCGAGGGGCGCGAGGCGGAGGCCGGGCGCACTTGGCACCAAGTTGCTCGGCACCGTCAGGCACGCCGCGGTGACGGAGGCGCAGGGGCAGCCGGCGGAGCCGCACGGCTGCCTGCAGAGCACCCGCTACGGCACCGCCGAGCATCCCGGCGCGAGCAGCACCAAAACTTCCTCCCCATCCTCGCCCGCCCTCCCTCCCCACGCCGGGCACCGGTGCCGCACTCACCTCGCAGCGCCAGGAGCGCGG